>JABMCL010000813.1:605000-617500 GCA_018857735.1 Alviniconcha marisindica
GGAGCCCTACAACTCCATCCTGACCACCCACACCACGCTGGAGCACTCCGACTGCGCCTTCATGGTGGACAACGAAGCCATCTACGACTTGTGCCGACGCAATCTGGACATTGGTCGTCCCACCTACACCAACCTCAACCGACTGTTGAGTCAGATCGTGTCCTCCATCACCGCTTCGCTTCGCTTCGACGGCGCCCTCAACGTGGACCTGGCCGAGTTCCAGACCAACCTGGTGCCCTACCCACGCATCCACTTCCCTCTCGCCACCTACGCTCCCGTCATCTCCGCCGAGAAGGCCTACCACGAGCAGCTGTCTGTGGCGGACCTGACAGCCGCTTGCTTCGACCCCAACAGTCAGATGGTGAAGTGCGACCCCCGTCACGGCAAGTACATGGCCTGCTGTCTGCTGTTCCGTGGTGACGTCGTTCCCAAGGACGTCAATGCTGCTATCTCTACCATCAAAACCAAGCGCTCCATCCAGTTCGTCGACTGGTGCCCCACTGGCTTCAAGGTGGGCATCAACTACCAGCCCCCCACCATTGTTCCCGGCGGTGACCTGGCCAAGGTGCAGCGTGCAGTCACCATGCTCAGCAACACCACCGCCGTCGCCGAGGCCTGGGCCCGTCTGGACCACAAGTTCGACCTGATGTACGCCAAGCGCGCCTTCGTGCACTGGTACGTGGGGGAGGGCATGGAGGAGGGCGAGTTCTCCGAGGCCCGGGAGGATCTGGCTGCCCTGGAGAAGGACTACGAGGAGGTGGGCATTGATTCGTTTGACCCCGAGGAAGAGGAAGACGTTGAGTACTAATCGACTGCCCGGGTTCGTGGTCGGCAAGGTTACAACTTCCGGGCTACCTAAACGTAAAACGCGAGTGCACTAAGCGCACTTTAGGACTTTTTTCTTCTTTCTTTCACTGTTTACTATTAACGTGCTTGACAACAGTCACTAACTTTCACTACGTTACCATTGCAATGTTCTGGCATAGTCAGCAGTAGCAAAGTTAGTCACATTCGAGCATGAACGTAGTTACGTATAATATCGTTATCGTGGAAAATCAGCTCTTTGACTGACCCGTGATATAGATATCAGTTTTTGACACTGATTATCTGCAGTAATGGTGACGCATATGAACATTCTTTATATTTGTGAAAGTATAACAAATAGACCTGTTGTGGACGTAGACGTGCTATTAAATTACACTTATTACACTTACACGTACGTTAAATGGGTTGTCATTCACGCTTTTGAACCAACTCATGCGGAGTTGATATTTCGGAGTTGAGCGTGGAATTAATTGTTATTCCTGGAGTTTTTATACCGGGAAACTGCCTGTCATAACGTCGTTTTCTACTTCTTATTGCCAGCAAGGATACGAGGTTCTGGTGGACGATGAGCCATGAATTTATCGTGTAGGGAACCATTACTCTAAATACAATGGAACCCCTGGAGAGAGAAAAAACCCACACACTTACAGTGAGGAACCACTTTTTTTCTTTTTTTTACCCAGACTTTTTTTTTTTTTTGGATGCCTTTCCTTTCGTATTCCATGTAAGTGAACTGACCAAGCCGGACCATCTCAACCTCTTCTAAGGCGACTCTTTGTAAAACGTTTCCTTTCGTATTTCCATGCAATGAACTTCCCACCAAGGACTATCCACCACTCTTTTGAGACCACTTATTTATGAAACCAGGTTCCCTTCATACTTCTATCTAAATGAACTCGATCCTGAACAAGGACAAACCCTCTTTTGAGACCAACTTTTCGAAAACCTTTGCCTTCAGATTTCCATGTAGAAAAACCTCTTACCACTGCTTGCTCTTTGGGATGGCCTTAAAGAGAGAGAGAGGTTCCATTCAGGTAAGTAGCTTCCGGGCGTCAGTGGCGTAATGGTTAAGACGTCGGCACGACAGGCAGTCGCCCTGTTTCAACACAGCCACGAGTATCTATCTATACATAGATAGATAGATACGTAGATAGATAGATACAAATACAGATATAGATAAATAGACAGATATATTACAGGAGCTCCAGTTTTGTTGTTTCTTCAGTTTTGTCGGGGGAGGAGTGAAGTGATGCATAGGGGCAACAAACAAAAATACCTGTGGCTTCTGTTGCCTCATTTCAATCAGCTGTAAACGAATACCTGACGGCTCTGGTGCTGAAGATGTATATACTGCGATACACTGGCGTCGTATCCAGGAGAAGCTTGGCCTTCGTCAGTTTCCATGCGCTTGCACCAATAAGCCGGATTAAGCATTGGCCTGGGGTTCTCAGTCGTGGCAGCTTCAACGGTAAGATACTTGAAAAACCCTTGTACGTTTAAGTGTTATCATGGGTTACTCTCAGTTTATGACAGTGTACAAAATGTTGCTATTACGGGATCGCACTTTCGGTCTGATCAATATGCTATTGAAAGAATCTTATTTCTGGAAAGGTTAAATGCTGTCACACGAACGATAAATATTTGTTCACGTTCAAATTGTATTATGGATTTTGTTCCCCTTTAAAGCTTAGTTCTGAATCCGATGTCGACAGAAGGCTTTGTATACATATAAAACACGTGGCCTACAGCCTATTTTCTCTCGTTCTTGTTGTTTTTCTTTATTTTCGATTGTTTTGTTGTTGTTGTGTTTTTGCATTATGGATTATGTTCCTTTAAAGCTTAGGAAATTATGGATTTGTTTCCTTTAAAGCTTAGTTCTCCATCCGATGTCGACAGAAAGCTTTGCATACATGTAATACACGTGGCCTACAGCCGATTTTCTCTCTTTCTTGTTTTTTTTTTTCTTTTCGATTGTTTTTCTTTTCGTGTTTTTGCAATATGGTTTTTGTTCCTTTAAAGCTTAGGAAATTATGGATTTTTCCCCTTAAAGCTTAAGAAATTATGGATTTTGTTCCTTTAAAGCTTAGTTCTCAATCCGATGTTGACAGAAGGCTTTGTATACATGTAATACACATGGCCTACAGCCGATTTTCTCTCTTTCGTGTTGTTTGTCTTTCTTTTCTATTGTTTTTATTTTCGTGTTTTGTTGTTGTTGTTGTTTTTTACCAGCATCTTATAACTGTTTATAGTGTTTGAAATACTGTTGTCCCATTATTGATTTGTTTTCTTTTGCAAACATTTACTTAGGCTTTCGCTTGTTAATGGCTGTTTGTTAGTGATTTTCTATGTTGTGCAGAGGCACGGAACTATTTACACACTGTGATCTTGAGCTTTTCACACACACACACACACACACACACACACACACACACACACACCACACACACACACACACACACACACACACACACACACACACACACACACACACACACACACACACACACACACACACACACACACACACCACACACACACACACAACACACACACACACCACACACAACACTGAGACACACACACAACCACCACACACACACACACACACACACACACACAACCACACACACACACACACACACACAACACCACACACACACACACACACACACCACACACACACACACACACACCACACACAACACACACACACACACACACACACACACACACACACACACACACACACACACACACACACACACACACACACACCACACACACACACACACACACCACACACACACACACTCACACACACAACACACACACACACACACCACACACACACACACACACACACACACACACACACCACACACACACACACACACACACACACACACACACACACACACACACACACACACACACACACACCACACACACAACACACACACACACCACACACACACACACACACACACACCACACACACACACACACACACACACACACACACACACACACACACACACACACACACACACACACACACACACACACACCACACACACACACACACACACACACACACACACACAACACACAACACACACACACACACACACACACACACACACACACACACACACACACACACACACACACACACACACACACACACTGAAGCCACGTGAGCGCAACTGACGATGCACTCCAACACAGCTCCGTTTTGAGCCAAGCAGTGATCCATCATCATCGGTGTAATTTCTACCAGTGGCTTCCAGTACTGACTTACGTTCCTCTACTGCGTGGGTCCTGCTTTACACGGTGTCCGCAAACCAGACCGGAGTACCATCTGTCATCTTCACCGGTACTTCCAGTTGGGCAGGTATACCCCTACTACATCAATTGCCATTTTGACCCCCTACTTTCAGTAGGGCAGATAGACCCACTACTATATCAGTTGTCATATTCACCAATACTTTCAGTAGGGCAGGTGGACCCTACTATATCAGTTTTCATTTTCACATGCTTTCAGTAGGGCGGTTAAACCCCAACTATTCAAATGTTTCCTGGCCCAAACAATTGCCTTGAACATCAGTTGTCGTTTTCATCGGTACTTGCAGTAGGGGAGGGCGCCCCCTTTCATATCAGTTGTCATTTTCACCAGTAGGGCAGGTAGACCCCTACTCTATCAGTTGTCATTTTCACCAGTATGGCAGGTGGACCCTACTGTATCAGTTGTCATTTTCACCAGTAGAGCATATAGATCCCTACTACATCAGTTGTCATTTTCACAAGTAGGACTGGTAGACCCCTACTATATCAGTTGTCATTTTCACCAGTAGGGCAGGTAGACCCCTACAATATCAGTTGCCATTTTCACCAACAGGGCACGTAGACCCCTACTATATCAGTTGTCATTTTCACCAGTAGGGCTGGTAGACCCCTACTATATCAGTTGTCATTTTCACCAGTAGGGCAGGTAGACCCCTACTATATCAGTTGTCATTTTCATCAGAAGGGCTGGTAGACCACTGCTATATCAGTCGTCATTTTCACTAGCAGGGCAGGTAGACCCCTACTATATCAGTTGTCATTTTCACCAGTACTTCCAGTAGTGTGGTTCAGACCACAACGTACTTTAAACCACATGTTGACAGGGAAGATGCCGTTTATAGCAGTTCCTAAATAGCAATACGTAAAGGGTTTTCAAAACGATTTCGAAAAGAAAAAAGAAAAAAAAATCTTTTTTTTCCTGCGGGAGCTGTGTTTATCGCAGCCACTGCAAAAGTGATAGAGCTCCATCACTGAGTCAATATCGTGATCGATTTATGAAGAAGGCTGCTGCCCTTGCAAAGACGGGTAAGTTTTGTCATTGAGTCGGAAAATCGATTGCTTTAAAAGTGCAGCTATCGCTTAGTATTCGTTGCATCGTTAAAGAAGCGTGACGCCCTTGGTTTTTCGCAAAGGTTTATAGCAAGCTGCGTAATTTGTTCATCGATAACAAACAAACGAAAACGAAAAAACAAAAACAAAATGATCCTGAGTTGTTGGATCAAGAAAGTGAGGTCTAAAGATGTGAACATAACACCATCTGCTCGCCTGGAGGAGACAGGCGTGGAAAGAGGAAGCGCTAGACGATCTTTCTTAAAAGGACGAGAGAGGGCTACCGTCAGTCAGATGAACATTGGAACTGTTTCAAAAGCAACGTTGGCGAAACTTCTGAGAGCCGGGGTGGAGCGTATATGAGCTTTTCCGAGCGCATAGATACCATCTTGAACTGAACTGAACCGGAAGTGTGTCTCGTCTGCGCGTGTGAGTCCTGGTTGGCTGTCATTCAGAGTTTGGCGACACGTTAATATTTCCGGTAGTGTCATTCCACACCCTACGTAAGCCTACTGCACTATATTTAGGGTCTCCACGAAACAGGGTAGCCTGTGAGCCGGTTTGTCCTAGCGGTAAGGCGTTAGGCTGGTAAGCGGAAGGACCTCGGTTCGATACCGCTTCGGCTCTCCTTTCTCTTCAAAAAGGTTGTGGTTTGTGGACAGTCTAATTGTGACTTTGTTCATCACTTCCTACGAAAACATTAAAATGGCTCTCATCGCGCCCATCTTAATGCAGGAATCATTAGGAATCATTTAGGTTAATATGTATCATGTGAGCGCTCAGGGCGTTGATGAGCGCATGATAATGTACATTATTATTATTCCTGGTGGTGACAGTGTAGCGATAGGTATATAATCTCCCTCTTCCCCCACCTCCATACCCCCCCCCCCCCCCCCTTCTCCCCGTCCCTAATAAGCCCTATGGTTTCTGTGGACGTTAAGCACCATGTTTACAGCGTAGCCTACTATGATTTGTATACTATCTGCAGTTTTCACCAATGCTTAGGCCTACAGTAGTGTGACGATCTGAAACAAAACGAGGCCCAGGGCGCCATTGCAGAATCAACAAATAAGGGAGCTAATTCAGTATCATTCGAAACCAAAATAAACACAAACCCACTGCGTACAAACTAAACTGACGAAGTGGGTAGTCTAAATCCAAGTATCAAGAGTGACGACAAAGGTCTTTTGTTAGCATCGTGGTAAAGCATAGGCTTTCCTCAGTCAGCAAGAACCTTTTGTCTCTGTTCTGGGAAACTCGTGTGTTAGTCATCACAATAAACCTCCTAAAATACACACATGGTTGTTGTTTTCCGCTTTCAATTTTTTCATTTAACGTTACAGTCCATCGTTACTGTGCGTGCGTGCGTGCGTGCGTGCGTGCGTGCGTGCGTGCGTGCGTGCGTGCGTGCGTGCGTGCGTGCGTGCGTGCGTGCGTGCGTGCGTGCGTGCGTGCGTGCGTGTGTGTGTGTGTGTGTGTGTGTGTGTGTGTGGTGTTGTGTGTGTGTCCAGTGTTTGTTGTGGTGTGCGTGTGTGTGTCGTGCGTGCGTGCGTGCGTGCGTGGTGCGTGTGTGGTGTGTGTGTGTGTGTGTGTGTGTGTGTGTGTGTGTGTGTGTGTGTGTGTGTGTGTGTGTCTCAGTGTTTGTGTGTGAGTGTGCGTTTGAGTGTGCGTGTGTGTGTGTGTGTGTGTGTGTGTGTGTGTGTGTGTGACATGAGGAGAAAACTTAGAGACACTGGGGACGTGCGCAGACACTCACACACATTCCGCAGCATATGCGTACACAGACACTCGCACGTACCCTCCCAGAGAGACAGAGAGAGAGAGAGAGATGTCATTAGTATGATGTAAAAACAAAGTGTTTATTTGAAAACCTTGCCTGCGATAAAAACACGAAAGTTGCGCAAAATGAAGCAAATACAAAATTACTAGCAAAGCCACTATAGATCAGGTACTTTTCGGATGAAGGCACCCTTGGTCTTATCACAGATATTTGTGACAGCACCGTCACTTCAGATACACAGGGTTATGTCAGGACGAATCAGTCTTAGTTAAACAAATTTTAATGATCAGCTTAGTTATTGCCAGTAAAATGCAGAGGTCATTACCCTCGCGTAAACATAAAAACATTTGGCGAAAGATTTTTTTCTTACGCTGGCCCGTCTGTTTTCGAACAATTTGCCTCAAAACCTACACCTCTCTGATTCCTCGTCCCCATTCAAAACTGCCCTCAAAACTCATCTGTTCCATAACCTTGTGTAAACTGTCGACATACTAAGAAGTCGTTCAACTTATCTATGTGATAGTATGGCACTTCGACGTCTCGATATCTCTTTCTTCTTGTGTCTCGATCGCATTGAATTTCTCAGTAGCAGACCTTGTTCAGCCACTGTGGTACCAGTGACATATAAACGAAGATTATTCTGAGAGACGTTTCTGGGCATACGATGGCACTGCTCAGTATTCACTCTCCTCAAAACCAATCAATAACAAAATGTCTTATAAGAAACGTTTCTGCCTGAAAAATGCAACAAGCATAAACAAAACCTCTGTCTGCGTAAGAAGAGCAGAGGATTAAAGACAGGGGAAAAAAAGGTGTCTGTATGGTTTGTGATCCTTCTTTAACAAAGCAAAATATCTAAATACCGAAAATGGGTATGAAGAGATTCGTTCAGATTGTGTTAGTACTCGTCGTTTCCTTCCTCCTCGTCTTCGGGGTCAAAGGAGTCGGTAGCCACCTCCTCGTAGTCCTTCTCCAGGGCAGCCAGATCCTCCCGGGCCTCGGAGAACTCGCCCTCCTCCATGCCCTCCCCCACGTACCAGTGCACGAAGGCGCGCTTGGCGTACATCAGGTCGAACTTGTGGTCCAGACGGGCCCAGGCCTCGGCGACGGCGGTGGTGTTGCTGAGCATGGTGACTGCACGCTGCACCTTGGCCAGGTCACCGCCTGGCACCACGGTGGGGGGCTGGTAGTTGATGCCCACCTTGAAGCCAGTGGGGCACCAGTCGACGAACTGGATGGAGCGCTTGGTTTTGATGGCAGCGATCGCAGCGTTAACGTCCTTGGGGACGACGTCACCACGGAACAGCAGACAGCAGGCCATGTACTTGCCGTGACGGGGGTCGCACTTCACCATCTGGTTGGTGGGCTCGAAGCAGGCGTTGGTGATCTCAGCCACTGTCACTGCTCGTGGTAGGCCTTCTCGGCGGAGATGACGGGAGCGTAGGTGGCGAGAGGGAAGTGGATACGGGGGTAGGGCACCAGATTGGTCTGGAACTCGGTCAGGTCCACGTTGAGGGCGCCGTCAAAGCGCAGCGAGGCGGTGATGGAGGACACGATCTGACTGATCAGGCGATTCAGGTTTGTGTAAGAGGGACGGCCAATGTCCAGGTTACGGCGACAGATGTCGTAGATGGCTTCGTTGTCCACCATGAAGGCGCAGTCGGAGTGCTCCAGCGTGGTGTGGGTGGTCAGGATGGCGTTGTAGGGCTCCACTACGGCCGTAGACACCTGAGGCGCGGGGTAGATGGCGAACTCCAGCTTGGTCTTTTTCCCATAGTCGATGGAGAGGCGCTCCATGAGCAGGGAGGTGAAGCCAGAGCCAGTGCCGCCCCCGAAGCTGTGGAAGATGAGGAACCCCTGAAGACCTGAGCAGGCGTCGGAGAGCTTCCGGATCCGGTCCAGCACAAGGTCGACCATCTCCTTGCCGATGGTGTAGTGACCGCGGGCGTAGTTGTTGGCGGCGTCCTCCTTGCCAGTACACAGCTGTTCAGGATGGAAGAGCTGACGATACGTGCCAGTGCGGACCTCATCTGGACAACAACAAAAGAGGAGAAATTGAGTTACTTGACAGTCAGAAAGGAACCGAACCTAACACGATTGGTGGCCCGAAAACGTAGAAAATGTGCAAATATTTCCATCTGCGTGTTTCGCTCGGTAGTTCTATCAATATTTAGGCCACCTCGAAAAGGTACGCAAAAGTACTTTTTGGTTCGACTTTTAGCTCATCAGGGCGAAGCTATGTTGGTTCGCCCGCCACTAAATTTACTCAGTTCAGAACCTAGATATTTGGGGCTGTGCATGCGTGTGAACATGATGATGTCAACGACGGCCAGGCGATGGCGATGATGTAAGATACGGCGGTAAGCGAACGCTGAAAGTATTCAGCGAGGCCAGCTTAGGCAAAGCTCAGCACAGTCAACACAAAACAAACAAGACGGACATAGGCTACAAACTAAACATAAAAATTTACTGTATAGCCGATAGGCTTAGTTCGAGAAGCTCACACGAATTACCAAAAACAAAAATCTGCTATACTGATATTCAGCCTTTCTCTGGAGAGAAAAAAAATGCTCATATCATGACTTGCGCAGTTTCTTTCCTTGATTAGCCTGGTCAAGGAGTGAAATAAAGCTAATCAGAAAGATTCGTTTTGAAAACTTCTCTCTGCAGAAGAATGCACAATTAAAGTCAGATTCCAAGCTGGACGTTACATGATCAAGGTCCAATAGACGAACTGGGAAACAGTGACTACGACACCACTCTATGCTATAAGGGGAGGGAACAAACGTGTTGCCAGTGGAGAGAAACCTCCACCCACCAAGGAATGGTCCGACAAAAATGAAGGGGCGCCAACGTGTTTGACATTTCGGAGTTTTATTTGCCCTACCAGCTATCGCTTCCACAAAGATTGAGAGCAGTTTTCTGTCGTTGGTTAGACAAAAAAAAAAAAAAACTCCACAGCTACTTACCGTTCGGTACAAGATGCCATTTTCAGGTACTCTAGCGCGCATGCCCATGCAAAACTGTCGTCTGCTAATAGCTGATTAACTAACGGAGTAAAGAACGAAGGAGTGACCACTTACCATCATCGTCCCAACATTTTCCATCTAGCATTATGTCAACAAGGTAATGAGTTTCCCAAAAGAGGGGTTTTGTTTGTTTGTTTTGTTTTGTCGTGATCGTAACCGTGATAAGTTATTCTATGAAGAAGACTCCAACTTTTTCTTCTTCTTTGTTTCTTTCTCCCCCCCACCAACCGGGTACGTTGTATTGTTGATTCAATAAGTCGATTGCTTCAGAGCAAGGTGCTGCTGTCGCTTACTATTCCTTGCATTGTTTAAGAAACAGGACGCCCTTGTTTTTCCACAAAATGTTCTATCAAGCCACGCACAGTTTTCGTCGACGAAACTATTAAAAGAAAGCAATGAGATGTCGGAGGTTGAAAGTGAGGAGTGTTTTGACTGTTCGTGCTAGTCGCAGTCAGTCATTCACAATTTGGCGACATGTAACTAACTAATAAGTTAATCGCCACCTACCGACGACGGTGGGTTCAAGGTCGATGAAGACAGCGCGAGGCACGTGTTTGCCGGCGCCTGTCTCGCTGAAGAAGGTGTTGAAGGAGTCGTCTCCCCCGCCGATGGTCTTGTCGGAGGGCATCTGACCGTCGGGCTGGATGCCATGCTCCAGGCAGTACAGCTCCCAGCATGCATTGCCGATCTGCACTCCGGCCTGACCGATGTGGATGGAGATACACTCACGCTGAGAAAAGAGAGAAAGACATGAAGCTCAGTCGTTCAATCATCAACCAGCACATTTAAATCAACATTAAAGAGATGGGGGTGCGGGGGTGTGGGGGTGGATGGAAATACACACACGCTGAGAAAAAAGAGAAAGATATGAAGCTCAAACAGTCATTCAGTCATCAACCAACACAATTAAATGAACATTAGAGAGACGGGAGTGCGGAGGGGGGGGGGGGGGGGGGGGGGGCAAGAGGAGATAAGAGAGAATGAACTGAATAGACTCAAATGGGGGAAAGGTACGATCATCTAAAGGAAAATGACACCATCATATTAAAAGGAGACAAAAGAACAAGAAGAAAGCGAAACAATAACAACAAAAACAAACAAAACACTGCAAACAACAACTACAACAACAACAAAACACGAAAAAGCGACTGGAAATAAACAGAAGCAGTTCTTATTTGTGAACAGTTTGTGTGCGCTTTGAAGGGATCAGTCCTTTTACTGAACTGATCCAGAGCAACTGCCAACAAACTAAAAATAATGATTTTGTTTACACTGACTCTGTGTAATTCTCTGTTAGCCATCATTATAGTTCTGTCGAAGAACTATAGACATTTTCTTCTTCACTTCTTGCTTCTTTTTAGAAGAGGGTTCGAGAGAGATGAAAAGGACATAGCCTACGGTAATTCGTTCACACCTGCATGAAGCTATTTATATTGGACTTTTCAGAAGCATTTATTGATCTAGAAATGCTTTAACAACAAAAAAGAAATACTTATAAAATGCTGGATATTGCCAGATTTCTTTGCGATAGGTTTTCGTGCAGAACTGCAACACGTACTTGTTAAGAAGAAAAAGAAGATGAAGAAAACTAAGGAAAAGAAGTATACTTCCGCGATCACGGCACAAAACAAACAATGAAATCGTGCAAACAATTAAATGAGTTTTTATATACTCACCATATTCACTATTCAATACTTCTATACGATCACGGCACAAAACAATGAAATCCTGCAAACAGTTAAATGAGTTTTTACATACTCACCATATTGACTATTTCAATACTTCTATACGATCACGGCACAAAACAAATAATGAAATCTTGCAAACAATTAAATGAGTTTTTATATACTCACCATATTGACTATTTGAAACGCAAACCGGGCAAAAAACTAAAAGGGGAAATTTTGAAACAAAAAGGGGGAAGTTTTTATACGACTCACCGTTTACTTTTTCAATACTTACTATAGACGCGGCGGCAAAACAAATAATGCCAATCTGCAAAAAATTAAAGGTTTTTATGGGACAAAAACAAGACATTCAATCCTTCGATCACGGCACAAAACAAATAATGAAATCTTGCAAACAATTAAATGAGTTTTTATATACTCACCATATTGACTATTTCAATACTTCTATACGATCACGGCACAAAACAAATAATGAAATCTTGCAAACAATTAAATGAGTTTTTATATACTCACCATATTGACTATTTGAAACGCAAACCGCAACACTAAAAGTGGCAGGCGGAACTGAGACTATCAGCGCGAAAAGGGACAGCCGAGACGAGGCTCACCGTTACGTCAATGACCGACAAGTGAGACGCGAGCGGCAAGCACTGTGCCCAGCGACCGCAGAACATGGGTTTTGATGGGACAAAAACAAGACACCAGCCTTCGTTGCTAATGGCGCGAACGAGAGCAGACAAAGGACAACAAAGCGCTGGGTGGTTAATCAGTCGCAGGAAATTA
>JABMCL010000813.1:622500-945000 GCA_018857735.1 Alviniconcha marisindica
GCTGTAATTTGGCATGGTACTCATTCTTTGTGCCGTCAATACTATATGCACTAACTTTTTCACTGTTTCCAAATTTGTTGGCCTGCACTTTTTGTGAATTTGCGGCATGACATAGGCCGAGTGCAAGCAGACACGAGTTCAGTTCTGACTGACTCACAGAGAGTCTGTGACAGTGAGACTGACACAGCAAATTATGTGAGATCGTCAGTGAAAGCAGAGTGTGCCTTTTTCCTTTTCTTTTCTGTGCCACATGCATTGCCACTGTATTCAGTGTTGAAAGTACTGTTCAGGTGTATGTTTTCCAAAAAGTTGTGTTTGATTTTTGGCAGTTTGGTTTTCATTGTTTTCGCGCGGAACCCGGTCTGAACACTGTTCACTCAGTAACACAGTAACACGTGTGTGCAGTCGTTTCCTGGCCCCCAACCCCTTCTGTCTCCCCCCCCCCCCCCGCCGCTTGCCCCCTCCCCTCGCAGTCTCCCTGTCTCCAGAGACAGTGTCTTCTAGACCTGTCCCTAATCTCCCAGGTTCACATACCACCAAAAGACTTCTTTTCTCTCCTGGGGGGAGGGGGGAGGGGGCATCACTCAGGAGGGTTGACATAGGTGGTCCACTGTCGGTTTTACAGAAACTGAAGCTAAAGCTATTAGATTACATTGTTCATTTATGATGCAAATAGGCCTCTGTGTGTTCTTCTTGAAGTAGACCAGCTCAATCAACTGTCCTGAGATTTATCCCCCCCCCCCCCCCCCCATATAACTGCTGTGACTTCTTGGCCTCTGTGGGTTCAGGTAATACATTGATGTGACTTGGCCTCTGTGGGTTTCAGCTGATAAGCGATGTGACTTGGCCTCTGTGGCTTTCAGCTGATAAGATGTGACTTGGCCTCTGTGGGTTTCAGCTGATAAGCAATGTGACATGGCCTCTGTGGGTTTCAGCTGATAAGCATGTGACTTGGCCTCTGTGGGTTTCAGCTGATAAGCAATGTGACTTGGCCTCTGTGGCTTTCAACTGATAAGCATGTGACTTGGCCTCTGTGGGTTTCAGCTGATAAGCAATGTGACTTGGCCTCTGTGGGTTTCAGCTGATAAGCAATGTGACATGGCCTCTGTGGGTTTCAGCTGATAAGCAATGTGACATGGCCTCTGTGGGTTTCAGCTGATAAGCAGTGTGACATGGCCTCTGTGGGTTTCAGCTGATAAGCAATGTGACATGGCCTCTGTGGGTTTCAGCTGATAAGCAATGTGACATGGCCTCTGTGGGTTTCAGCTGATAAGCAATGTGACATGGCCTCTGTGGGTTTCAGCTGATAAGCAATGTGACATGGCCTCTGTGGGTTTCAGCTGATAAGCAATGTGACTTGGCCTCTGTGGGTTTCAGCTGATAAGCAATGTGACTTGGCCTCTGTGGGTTTCAGCTGATAAGCGATGTGACATGGCCTCTGTGGGTTTCAGCTGATAAGCAATGTGACATGGCCTCTGTGGGTTTCAGCTGATAAGCATGTGACTTGGCCTCTGTGGGTTTCAGCTGATAAGCAATGTGACATGGCCTCTGTGGGTTTCAGCTGATAAGCAATGTGACATGGCCTCTGTGGGTTTCAGCTGATAAGCAATGTGACATGGCCTCTGTGGGTTTCAGCTGATAAGCAATGTGACATGGCCTCTGTGGGTTTCAGCTGATAAGCAATGTGACTTGGCCTCTGTGGGTTTCAGGTGATCAAGTGCAAGGCTGCTGTGGCCTGGGAGGCCAAGAAGCCTCTGACTATTGAGACCATTGAAGTTGCTGCTCCCAAGGCTGGAGAAGTGCGCATCAAGGTAAAGAGTGGGAGGCATCTCATTATAGCATGTTTGTCAGAGCATTTTGCATGCTTATCCCCTTGTCCGACGCTCGAGTGGGTGCATGCATGCGTGCATGTGTGTGTGTGTTGTTGTTAGTGTTATTGTAAAGTGCCCTGTGCTCCCACCTTGTGTGGTAGATGGGCACTCTAGAAATCCTCTTTATAATTATTACTATTGTTATTATTATTATTTGTGCAGATAAATAACACACTGTTACTGTAGCTCACATATATATTATATGTAGTGTGTTACTGATGTGTATGCTCAAACAAATACACGTAGAAGCTGGCCCCTGTTTCGTGCCATACTACTTCAGAAGTATTTTCAGCATTGTTACTGAGGAAATGATACAAGATCTTGTACGACAATTGGATGTAAAGAATCTCATGGCTACAATCAAGAGTTGCTCACTTCCTGCCTCCGGTACCACTTGTTTCAGCAGCTAAATCAGGGTTCATACAGTCTTTGAAAATTTGTAGGAAAAGGTGGGTGGGGGTATTTTTTCAGGTCTGGAAACTTTGGCCATTTTGGAAAGTTCATAATAATGGTCAACAGATAATCTACAGAAGGGGGGGGGGGGGGAGAAGAAGAAAAAAAGGAGGAAGCCAAACAATGGATGATCAGACATTAAAAAGAAACTAAATAAATTGCTGGAAACCGCCCCAGGACAAATGTTGTCTGTGACTGACCAGTAATGTGGTCTGGAAAGATGATCATAAAGATTTGGAAGTTTGAAGTGATGATCCAGTACTCCAGTATCTGTGAATTGTCATGACATCATTTTTGAAAGCCAGACTAGTTAATTAGTCAATGTCATAAATATCAGTGATACTCTCAGTTACAATCGTTTGTACAGTAGATCGCCTCCCCACCCGCCACCTCTTTTAAAATACCCCAAAACTCAAGCAGAAGTGGCCTTTAAAGAGGATGGTCCCTGCTCAGGGTTCATTCAGATGAAATACAAAGAGAATGGTTTCAGGTGCTGTGGTCGTAGTGGTTGTGATCAGGGTGAGTCGTTTAACTGTTGTTGCTTTTGCTGTATTACTAATATTCTGTTTTTGTAACACTTTTCATAGCTTCGTTATTATGCTCTGAAACTGGCTTCCAGATTGTGGCCACTGGTGTGTGCCATACCGATGCCTACACGCTGGATGGCCACGACCCCGAGGGAGCGTTTCCTGTGGTGCTGGGCCACGAAGGGGCCGGCATTGTGGAGAGCGTGGGGGAGGGAGTCATGTCCGTGAAGAAAGGTAGGGAACTTACCCAACAACATTGTGGAGAGTGTGGGAGGCGGAGTCATGTCAGTGAAGAAAGGTAGGGAACTTGAACAACATTGTGGAGAGTGTGGGGGAGGGAGTCATGTCCATGAAGAAAGGTAGGGAACTTACCAAACAACTTTGTGGAGAGTGGGAGACAGAGTCATGTCAGTAAAGAAAGGTAGGGAACTTACCCAACAACACTGGAGAGTGTGGGAGAGGG
This sequence comes from Alviniconcha marisindica, assembly GCA_018857735.1. Taxonomy (NCBI): domain Eukaryota; kingdom Metazoa; phylum Mollusca; class Gastropoda; family Provannidae; genus Alviniconcha; species Alviniconcha marisindica. The sequence goes on from JABMCL010000813.1 coordinate 625,815, forward strand.
AGTCATGTCAGTGAAGAAAGGTAGGGAACTTACCCAACAACACTGGAGAGTGTGGGAGAGGGAGTCATGTCTGTGAAGAAAGGTAGGGGACTTAACAAACAACATTGTGGAGTGTGGGATGCGGAGTCATGTCAGTGAAGAAAGGTAGGGAACTTACTGAACAATATTGTGGAGAGTGGGAGACAGAGTCATGTCAGTGAAGAAAGGTAGGGAACTTACCCAACAACATTGTGGAGAGTGTCGGATGCGGAGTCATGTCTGTGAAGAAAGGTAGGGGACTTAACAAACAACATTGTGGAGAGTGTGGGAGGTGGAGACATGTCAGTGGAGAAAGGTAGGGAACTTGCCTAACAAGACTGTGGAGAGTGTGGCAGGCGGAGTCATGTCAAGGGGGGAAAAGGTAGGGAACTTACCCAACGACATTGTGGCGAGTGTGGCAGACAGAGTCATGTCAGGGGGGAAAAGGTAGGGAACTTACCCAACAACGTTGTGGTAAGTAAGTAACTTGGTGTTTTATGCCCAGCCAACCATTACGGTTATATCAGGGTGAAGCGACATTGTGAAGAGTGCAGGACAGGGAGTCGTGTCAGTGAAGAAAAGTGGGGAAGCTGCTGAACAGCATTCTCAAGGACATTGGATCAGCCAGAAGGCATCTCTAGTTAGGTCTTGAGGTATTGTGGAGAGTGTTGGATGTGATGTGCAGTCGTAAAAACAAAACAAAAAAAAGTCGGAAAATGAAAAAGGGGTTCAGACACAGCAACAGTCTTTCTTTTAGAACATGGAAGGTGGTGTTGCACTTGAACAAATGTGCATGCCTGGAAATCCAGATCAATATCCAGGGAGAGAGATAGTTAAAAAGCAGCATGAGAAAAAATTTGATTACTTTTTTATGAATGTTTCATTTCAGGTGACTATGTGATTCCACTGTATACACCCCAGTGCTATGACTGCAAGTTCTGCAAGAACCCAAAGACCAACCTCTGTCAGAAGATCAGGTACAGAAATAGATCCTTCCAACAGAATCAAGAATTTGTGTCCTAGCATTTTGTAAAATCTACAGTTATTTATTTGGTTTAATACTGTTTGTGCATTATAATTTTACATAGATGCACGCATTCTACATAGATGAAATGCAAATGTGAATAAATGAATATATGCATGGATTCAGAACATTGTCTAAGGTTTGAATGTTTTTGGTACTGTTTGTACATTTCATTTTTTTCCTTGGTGGGTGGTTGTTGTTTTTTGTGTGTGGTTTGGGGGGTGGGGGGGAGGTTGCATCGAAGGGTTACTCAAGGTTTGTTTGTTTTGAATTTTATTTTGTTTCTTGTGGGGTTTTGTTGTTGTGTGTTTTTGTTGTTGTTTGTTTTGTTTTTGCATTGAAGGGTTACTCCAGGTCTGTTTGTTTAACATTTTATTTTGTTTCTTGTGGGGCTGTTTTGCATTGAAGGGCTACACAGGGGAAAGGAGTCATGCCAGATGGCACCAAGCGCTTCACCTGCAAAGGGAAAGAACTGTTCCACTTCATGGGCACCAGCACGTTCAGTGAATACACAGTGTGTGCTGAGATCTCTGTGGCCAAGGTCAGTCAGTGTCCGTCGCGCTAGGCCACACATGTAGCGCTAGGCCACACACACTTGTGTTTTCTGGTTGGAACTGGGAGAAGCAAAGGGGTTAAACCATGAAGCTGTATTATTTCTGCTTAAAAAACAAAAACAAATCTGCATTTTGTGCTTTAACATTTAATCAAGAAATAATGATTTCTTCTTGGATATAAAGTGTCATGCCAACAACGACACCAAAAGTGTACAGTGTACGCACTGTTCTTTTCTCCATTTTTTGTTTGTTTTGTTTTTCTCCATGTTTTGCGTTAAGATTGAGAGTGCATATGCCCTGAGATAACCGTCGTGGTTGACTGGGCGTAAAACACCAAATTACTTACTTTCTTCAGAGTGCATGTTCCACAGTTTTTTCAAAATTACTGACATAAAAAGTCTGGAGTTTATGTACCCCATGAGGATCTGGAGTTAACAAAATTGTGCACCATTGTGAAGAATGTCATTTGGCTGCTTTTGTGTGTGCAGATTGATCCTAAAGCGAGGTTGGATCGTGTCTGTCTGCTTGGCTGCGGCATTTCAACCGGCTATGGAGCGGCTCTCAATACCGCCAAGGTAACTTTTTTAGGCCATGTTTTGTGAATCAAAGAATCTGACTGCTACTTTGCCTCAGTTCATTACAAAAAAATGTACAAGAGTGGCCTATTACCTGTTACATAAAAAACGAAAAAAACGATGGTATATGGTAATAAAATGATTGTCATTTCCCCTCATGATAATAATATATTATTTATGGCTCTCTATCTTGTAAGAGCCCGGAGCACTCACAAAGACATAAGGATGTGCTCACTTCATCACACGCATGCATGCACACACCCCAACCCCAACCCCACACCTTATGAAGACTTCATAAGTTGTGCAGATCTTGATAGGTACCCACTTGTTTTCCTGAGATTGTTGGGAGACATCAGTGCCACCTTTACCCAGGGAGAATATTAAGTTTTGATTGTAGAAGAAAAAAGAAGCTTTGGTTGCTAGGATTTTTCTGATGCTCACAGAAATGTTTTGAATATGTGTCACTCCTTCCTGGACCCCTGAAGATGACATGCAGCCCCCTAAACACTGCATAAACATGTATTCATGGGTGTGCAGGAATTCAGTTGCACACATAAAATCTCACCTTGCTCCTGGTGAGCTACAATCTGAAACAGAACGAGGCCCAGAGCACATGTACAAAATCAACCCACAAGGGAGTTAATTAGTGCATGAAAGACACAACAACAAAGACCTGAGTCCTCTACAATAACTCCCATCTGGCACGCAAGTAAACACAAGGTGTATAAACTCCACCAGAGGAACCTGCTAATTAACTCCCCTGTGTGTTGATCCTGGTGAGCCTTTGAATTTTATCTGAGAAACCAGTAAACAAAAAGGTATTTCTGGAGATGATTCTTTTTCATTTCTTTTTTGTTGTTGTTGATTTGGAGCTGGTATTATCTCTTGAGGCAGTCTTGAGACTTGACATCAGTGACCGCTAATATCGTCAACAGAGTTTTTGCAAAACTGTTCTAAACAGTATAACCTGAAACAAAATGCGGCCTAGAGCACTTGCGTAAAAATCAACAGTTGCATTCAAAAGACATCACACAACAACAAAAACCTGAGTCACCTACAGTAACTGTCACCTGGCATGCAAGTAAATACAACATGCATAACCTCCATCAAAAGTACATGTACCATGTATTTACTTCCATGCCAGGTGAACATAGGCAATTCAAGCAGGTCGTTGTAGTAGTATTTGTTGTGATGTCTTTTAAGTGGTATTAATTCCTTTCGTTTGTGGACTGAAACAGTAAAAAAAAATCTGTCACATCGGCAGAAGCAGCGTATCAGAAATCCATGTAAAATCCATGGCCTTCTGGCATGAAAAAAGAATGGTAGCTGCTAACCTGGTCAACCAGCTTCAGCGCTCATTAGACTGCTTAGAGAGTGCGCTGCCCTGCCCTGTTTCTCTCGCATACCTGTCATGCCAGCAGCGTCACATGAGCTATTATAAGTTAGATAACACTTGTTTGTTTTCCTTTTGCAGGATCATCATCTTTCTTGCACGGTGCTTTACGTCCACAGAAACCATAAGGCTTATTAGGGGTGGGCAGGCACATCATTGCGGGACTTTATATAGTCTGCATCCGCCCTCTGACATTCACTCACTGATTCATACCTCTCCGCATGACTGCACTACTGTCGCATTGACCGCATTCCAGGGGAACTGGCTGGTGGATAATTACACTTGTTTCTGTCAAGTGTGGAGAAGGGGTCAACGTGTGGAGTGGGGGGACTTGGTGCTGTGGGTCTGGCAGGGAACTGGATACTGGACAGTTACACAGGTTTCTGTGTTTACAGGTGGAGAAGGGGTCAACGTGTGGAGTGGGGGGACTTGGTGCTGTGGGTCTGGCAGGGAACGGATACTGGACAGTTACACAGGTTTCTGTGTTTACAGGTGGAGAAGGGGTCAACGTGTGGTGTGGGGACTTGGTGCTGTGGGTCTGGCGGTCATCATGGGCTGTAAGGTTAGCAGGGAACTGGATACTGGACAGTTACACAGGTTTCTGTGTTTACAGGTGGAGAAGGGGTCAACGTGTGGAGTGGGGGGACTTGGTGCTGTGGGTCTGGCAGGGAACTGGATACTGGACAGTTACACAGGTTTCTGTGTTTACAGGTGGAGAAGGGGTCAACGTGTGGAGTGTGGGGACTTGGTGCTGTGGGTCTGGCGGTCATCATGGGCTGTAAGGTAGCAGGGAACTGGATACTGGACAGTTACACAGGTTTCTGTGTTTACAGGTGGAGAAGGGGTCAACGTGTGGAGTGTGGGGACTTGGTGCTGTGGGTCTGGCGGTCATCATGGGCTGTAAGGTAGCAGGGAACTGGATACTGGACAGTTACACAGGTTTCTGTGTTTACAGGTGGAAAAGGGGTCAACGTGTGGTGTGTGGGGACTTGGTGCTGTGGGTCTGGCAGTCATTAATGGCTGTAAGGCAGCAGGCGCTTCCCGTATCATTGGCATCGACATCAACACAGACAAGTTTCAGACAGGTTGGGCTCTCCGTCTCACGATCATAATGATTATGTCCATGGAGAAATGATGGATCTCATCAGCATCCCTATTCTGGAAAAAAAAAAATTACCTTTATTTGCTGCTCACTTTAAAGAGGAATGTTTTTTTTAAGTTTTAGACTGCTCGCATTTTCTTCTTTTCCCCATTATTCAAGGAGTTGCTGAAAGATCTTAGTTAGCAAATGTTAGGCTTATTCTTTTCTCTGTCTTTTTGTCTCCCTTAGCCAGGGAGTTCGGTGCCACTGAATTCATCAACCCAAAGGACTTTGACCGTCCAACCCAAGAGGTGGTGATTGAGAAAACTGATGGTGGTTGCGACTACACCTTTGAGTGCATCGGCAACGTCAATACTATGGTAAGTGCTAGATCGATATGTGTATTTAGTTTTTGTTTTTTCTTGGTGTGTAATGTTTTCATGCAGGTGTGGTTACAATGCTGGTGTAGGATGCATGCCATGCCCATAGAGAGTTCTGCACTGAACTCTAAGCACCCCCTCTTTCCTCAAAAGATTACCATCAGACCACAGTGTACTACCTTGTGCTGACTGATGAGAAAGCAGGATGATATGACGCCCATTTAACTTTCAGATGATTATAATTTGCCTCATTTGATTGCACCTGATATATCTTGATATCTTGACCTGTCACATGGGTGGGAGGGGGGGTGGGGTCTGTCACCTTTATGTGTAGTTGTTCTGTGGCTGTGTTGCAGAGAGGGGGGGGGGGGGTCTGTCACCTTTATGTGTAGTTGTTCTGTGGCTGTGTTACAGAGAGCAGAGATGGGGGGGGGGGGGGGGGATCTGTCACCTTTATGTGTAGTTGTTCTGTGGCTGTGTTACAGAGAGCAGGGTGGGGGGGGGGGGGATCTGTCACCTTTAGTGTAGTTGTTCTGTGGCTGTGTTGCAGAGGGGGGGGGGGTCTTCACCTTTATGTGTAGTTGTTCTGTGGCTGTGTTACAGATGGGGGGGGGTGCTGGGTCACTTTATGTGTAGTTTTCTGTGGCGTGTTACGGGGGGGGGGGGGGGGGGGTCTGTCACCTTTATGTGTAGTTGTTCTGTGGTGTGTTACAGGGGGGGGGGGGGGGGATCTGTCACCTTTATGTGTAGTTGTTCTGTGGCTGTGTTACAGAGATGGGGGGGGGGTGTCTGTCACCTTTATGTGTAGTTGTTCTGTGGCTGTGTTACAGAGAGGGGGGGGTCTGTCACCTTTATGTGTAGTTGTTCTGTGGCTGTGTTACAGAGAGCAGAGAAAGGGGGGGGGGGATCTGTCACCTTTATGTGTAGTTGTTCTGTGGCTGTGTTGCAGAGAGGGGGGGGGGGATGGGGGGGGGGATGGGTCTGTCACCTTTGTGTATGTTGTGCTGTGGCTGTGTTCCAGAGAGCAGCTCTCGAGGCCTGTTACAAGGGGTGGAGGATGGGTCTGTCACCTTTGTGTATGTTGTGCTGTGGCTGTGTTCCAGAGAGCAGCTCTCGAGGCCTGTTACAAGGGGTGGAGGATGGGTCTGTCACCTTTGTGTATGTTGTGCTGTGGCTGTGTTCCAGAGAGCAGCTCTCGAGGCCTGTTACAAGGGGTGGAGGATGGGTCTGTCACCTTTGTGTATGTTGTGCTGTGGCTGTGTTCCAGAGAGCAGCTCTCGAGGCCTGTTACAAGGGGTGGAGGATGGGTCTGTCACCTTTGTGTATGTTGTGCTGTGGCTGTGTTCCAGAGAGCAGCTCTCGAGGCCTGTTACAAGGGGTGGAGGATGGGTCTGTCACCTTTGTGTATGTTGTGCTGTGGCTGTGTTCCAGAGAGCAGCTCTCGAGGCCTGTTACAAGGGGTGGAGGATGGGTCTGTCACCTTTGTGTATGTTGTGCTGTGGCTGTGTTCCAGAGAGCAGCTCTCGAGGCCTGTTACAAGGGGTGGAGGATGGGTCTGTCACCTTTGTGTATGTTGTGCTGTGGCTGTGTTCCAGAGAGCAGCTCTCGAGGCCTGTTACAAGGGGTGGAGGATGGGTCTGTCACCTTTGTGTATGTTGTGCTGTGGCTGTGTTCCAGAGAGCAGCTCTCGAGGCCTGTTACAAGGGGTGGGGTGGGGTGGAGGATGGGTCTGTCACCTTTGTGTATGTTGTGCTGTGGCTGTGTTCCAGCGAGAAGCTCTGGAGGCCTGTTACAAGGGGTGGGGTGGGGTGGAGGATGGATCTGTCACCTTTGTGTTTGTTGTGCTGTGGCTGTATTCCAGAGAGAAGCTCTGGAGGCCTGTCATAAGGGATGGGGTGGAGGATGGGTCTGTCACCTTTGTGTATGTTGTTCTGTGTTCCAGAGAGCAGCTCTGGAGGCCTGTCACAATGGGTGGGGTGGGGTGGAGGATGGATCTGTCACCTTTGTGTTTGTTGTTCTGTGTTCCAGAGAGCAGCTCTGGAGGCCTGTCACAATGGGTGGGGTGGGGTGGAGGATGGATCTGTCACCTTTGTGTATGTTGTTCTGTGTTCCAGAGAGCGGCTCTGGAGGCCTGTCACAAAGGTTGGGGAGAGTCTGTCATCATTGGCGTGGCTGCTGCAGGCCAAGAGATTTCAACACGACCATTCCAGCTTGTGACTGGCCGAGTCTGGCGAGGATCTGCATTTGGAGGTTCCTTTTTTATAAATTCAAATCGGAACTGAAACAATTCAACTTCCTCGCACCATGGCGTGCATTTGTCTTGCATGCTACTTGCATCATTTTGTTTTTCTTTATATTAAAAACAACAACAATCTCTGAGCTCAGAAAAGGGTACTTTTTGAGATTGTCACAGAAAAGTAAGTCCTGTAAATCCACTAGAATTCTAAGTGTAGGAGTGCCTTTGTTCATATAGAAATAACATGATTTGCGTTTCAGGATGGAAGAGCCGAGACAGTGTTCCCAAGCTTGTGGAGAGCTACATGAAAGGGCAGCTGGAAGTTGACAAGTATGTGTCATTTGAGGTTCCCCTGGAGCAGATCAACACAGCGTTTGACTACATGCACAGTGGCAAGAGGTGAGCAGTTGATGTTGGGTCCTTTGACCTTTTGGTTCCCACAGCCCTAGCCAACACACAGCCTTTGACCTTTTGGTTCCCACAACCCTAGCCAACACAGCCTTTGACCTTTTGGTTCACACAGCCCTAGCCAACACACAGCCTTTGACCTTTTGGTTCCCACAGCCCTAGCCAACACACAGCCTTTGACCTTTTGGTTCCCACAGCCCCAGCCAACACATAGCCTTTGACCTTTTGGTTCCCACAGCCTTTGACCACAGTAATATACACAATGACAAGAGGTGAGTAGCTTTGACCTTTTGGTTCCCATAGCCCTAGCTAACACACAGCCTTGACCACAGTAACATGCACAGTGGCAAGAGGTGAGTAGCTGACGTTAGGTCCTTTGACCCGGAGGTTCCCACAGCCTTTGACCACAGCAACATGGACAGTGGCAAGAGGTGAGTAGCTGACATTAGGTCCTTTGACCCGGAGGTTCCCATAGCCCTAGCTAACACACAACCTTTGACCACAGCAACATGGACAGTGGCAAGAGGTGAGTAGCTGACGTTAGGTCCTTTGACCCGGAGGTTCCCACAGCCTTTGACCACAGCAACATGGACAGTGGCAAGAGGTGAGTAGCTGACATTAGGTCCTTTGACCTTTTGGTTCCCATAGCCCTAGCTAACACACAACTTGACCTTTTGGTTCCCATAGCCCTAGCTAACACACAACCTTTGACCACAGCAACATGGACAGTGGCAAGAGGTGAGTAGCTGACATTAGGTCCTTTGACCTTTTGGTTCCCATAGCCCTAGCTAACACACAACCTATGACCACAGTAACATGCACAGTGGCAAGAGGTGAGTAGCTGACATTGGATCCTTTGATCTTTTGGTTCCCACAGCCCTAGCCAACACAAGTTTTGACGGCATTCAGGTTGGTTTTCACTCTGTACTCAGTGGTGATGGAAAGAGGTAAGCAGCCTAGCTCGTGCTGCTATTTTACAGGTGTAGTGTGTCAGTGTATTCACCACCTGGCAGTTCACCACCACAAAAATGGAAGGAAACCCCAGAGAATTGACCACTGGTGGAGTGAGTATGTGTTGCTGGGTGATATTCTTTGTCTTGAATTGCTCAAACACACACTCAGTGCTGACAGTCACTGGGTGACAGTTGCTGGTGATGAATTGTCCACAATTTATCATTTTGCTGGTGAGTTGTCCTTGGATTTTTGTTTTTTCACTGATGAATTGTCCTTGGGTTATTGTTTTTTCACTGGTGAATTGTCTGCGGCCATATTTCACTATGGAGTTCCCAGAGCAGGTGGTAAGATCCATCAAGATTCTCACATAAGGATCAGTGCAGTGTTTGACTACGTCATGGACAGGAGTGAAAGGTCAGTAGCTGTGATTGGTGAAAGGTTAGTAGCTGTGATTGGATCATTTGTTTTGGAGGTTCCGAGATTAGAACAATAGGGCCTTTGACCACTTGTGAAGTGGAGAGACCTAAGTAGCCAGATTTGTTCCAAGTGAGGTCCCCAGATGTTGGATCAGTACGGTATACTTTTGACTGCATGTACCATGTCAAGAGGTTATTGTATGAGTGATGTCATTTTGCTTTGAGATTCATATAGGCTAGGTCAACATGTTTGGCTGCAAGCACAACACAGTGAGATGTAAGAGTTTGTGCAATGCGTGATACCAAAGTTACAGAGTGATGTGACTTTTTGCTTAAGATATGCAGTGGTAGTGGGTTGGCTGACCGTTTATTTAGTTATGTGTGAGCGTAATTATGTTTGGCCTTTAGGTTAATTCAACCAATGCAGAAAGTCCAAAATACTGCTGCACACCTCATTCTCAGAGCTCCACACCTCTCCTACAGCAACTCCATTGGCTCCCAATTTCTGAACAGATAAAATACAAAACTGCTTGCATGGGTTACAGTGCAATCACAGGTTCCACTCCCTCTTATCTTTCTGAGCTGCTACACCTTTACAGTCCTTCCTACTCTCTCCGCTCTTCGTCAGACACGCGCATGCTCAAAATCCAACGCTTCAGCGCTTTCACACTTTCACACACTTTGGCCCCCACATCTGGAACAATCTCCCCCAAGACATCAGGCACTCTGCTACTCTCTCTTCCTTCAAAAGCCAACTCAAGACATTTCTCTTCTCAGAATAATTCAGTTAAACCACATTGTCCTTCACTCCCATCAGTCTGTACAGTGTGTGTGTGTGTGTGTGTGTGTGTGTGTGTGTGTGTGTGTGTGTGTGTGTGTGTGTGTGTGTGCATGTGCATCTTTTGCATAATTATGCTTGAACACTTGTCAATATATACATTTATTTATTTTTTTGGATAACATTTTCCATCTTGATGTACATTATGTATGTATGCTTGTTCAGCGCTTTGAGCCACAGGGTAGGCGCTTTACAAACTTCCATTATTATTTCATCAGTTGGTATTTATAGCCAGGTTAAATAGATTTGATTTTCTTAATTTTTATTGTAAAAAAATGAACTTGTACATATGACAAAAAAAGTCAGTTCATACTTGCCAGTTGTGAAAAAACACAATACTTTCTAAAGCCATGAATCTGCAAATGCCAATAGCTGCCAGGCACAGTTATTTCCCTTGAGGTGAAAAAAAGCCTGGTTTGGGTGCACTGGAAGCAAAGTGTTCAGCAAGGTTTGAACCCCGTGTTCAGCAGAGTTTCAACCCTATCAAACTCATGTCACATGTGTGCCAGGAGAAAGACTCAGTATACTTGTTCCTGTGTGTCTTTTTATTTATTTTTATTTTTTAACTTTAGCCAAATCTGATGTCACTTGCACAAACTACACCTGTCCTGTTGTTATTTCTTGGTCATTAGACTTGCCATAAAGTTATTATCAAATGTTGTCAAGTGCTTAGTAAGAGTAAAATGGTCTTTGCCTGTAGGTCTTTGCAAATATTTGTGTTTTGTTTGCAGCTATAAACCGTTTCCATCACCTCATCTAAAAATATGTACACAATGATACTCAAGTTGAACTAGTGAAAAATTGCATGACGCTGTCTTCCTGTTTAGCAGAAGATGAATCAGCAGCATTTAGGTTTCACCAGTTTTTTCCCCTTTGCATCAGATACAGACAATACCCATACTTAAGAGGTTTAAAAAACAAGAAGAAAACAACAGTAAAGGTTGTTTTGATCCTCAAATTGTCTGTGACTGGTGCTCTTGTCATTTTTGTACTTTAATGGCAACAAATTGGCCTTGGTTTTTCATGATCTTGACTGCAGCAGTTTTATGGTCAACTGCTTTCGAAAAGAAACTGAATGCAATTTTTGTTGTTGGGATAACTGGCTTTGATTTTTCAAGATTTGTTTGTTGCACTGTTATGGTCAACCACTTTTACTGTTAAAGGAATTGAACACAATTTTGTTTGTTTTCTTTACACTGTTATCAGATAACTTGACTTTGTTAACCCCGAAGGGAGGCCAGGGATGTCTGAGATATTTTCTCCCCTGTCTGGAATCTCAGGGCTGTCATTTGATTCCCATTTTCCTGCCTAGTCCTCTTATTCTTTCTGTTTTGTCATTTTTCTGCTAATGGTCCATTCTACTGACTTTTTTCCAGAAAATTCTTATTTTTTTCATTATGAGTTAGGTTTTTTTGTATGGCTTTTGTTGAGCAGCTAGGAGATGACAGTTGGCAGATGGTGCGTGCAGCTTGCTGCCATATGGCACTGGTATTTTCCATTATCTATATGCTTTTGTATTGTTTCTGTATTTATTTTTTTATTTAACATGGCACTGATAAATTAGATGGAATTGTTGATACCAGCATGTGCTAGCCTTATGTGCTCTTTTAACAGGGGTAATATTGAAAGAGACTAACTCTTCAAAAAATTTGTTTCATGTGTATGGGCATTTTATTTTGTGTAGGGATTGATTTTGTGGACCAACTTCAAAAGGCTTAGATGCGAGAGGTTTTGAAGTGTGCATTTGCTTTTGAGTCTGGTCATCCTGAGGCGCTATGACATTACAATCCAATACTGTCATTTGTTAAGCATGTGGGCCAATTCTTTGCTGATTTTGATACAAGTAATTTTAATGCTTCGTGCTTGTATGTATTGAAGTGCACGTCATTTTATGATAGGTACACCAGCATTTTGTCCTGCTGTTACTCTAACTGTGGTTGTACTTGCTTGTTGCAGCATTCGCACCATCGTGATCTTTGAAAAATAAAGAAAAACAGCTGGGGTTGAGGACTCACATCCCGTCTGTCAACGACATCCACTTTCTTCAGATTTATTGATGAGCACCAATGTTTGAAATTTCTTCCTTGTTGAATGTGTTGTGCACAATCTTTTTTAGTTGCTGTAGTATTTGGGTCAGTTGGCCTGTTTAAAACGAGTTGTCTGTGAAAATTGTATTCCTGGAAAGTGATTTAAATTCACAATTACATTGCAATATTGGTAAGACCAGTATTTCACATTACAGCAGTTCACAGTATGCTGAAGAATCTGGAATTTACATGTCAGTAGCAGGGTTATGGGTTAGTTTTTCTCTTGGATCGATTTTCCGTCTTCCAACAATCCTGGACATTTTTTTTTAAATTATATAATTCATCCATCTGTAGAAAATTGTCAGGTTTGTTCTCAACAAGATTACCTGCCCGTTGATGCCCTTGTTCTGAATCTGCATTTTCATGCAACTACATTTGACAAGGATTGAGACAACTGGTCAATTTATTCCATGTGGAACACTACACTCCTGCAGTCTTGGCATGTTTTTATCAGTTATTGACATAGGTAAATTAGCAGTCTTTATCTACTTCACAAGAACTTTTGAATAAATATTTTCACTGAAAAAGGCTGTGAATGGGTCAGAGTTTGATTGTGAACTGGACACCCAGCACTTGTTGCCAAAATGTAACCATTGTCAATGAAGCCAATTTCCACGTAGTTATCTCAACATCTTGCATGCAACAATGGACAACACTACCAAATGCACAACACAAGCACCCACAGATTCAAACAACATAACCATGGATGGCACAAACAAGCACACTGCATTTAACTCAACACCTGTTGCACCGTTTTCAAGTTTATTATCATGGACTCTATTTACATATTCACATCATTTACTGGTATCATCATGCAATTCCTGCGTTGTGCAATATATGATGAAAACAAACCGGGGTGGGGTGGGTAGGTAGGTGAGAGAAAAAAAAGATCAGAGATTACCGGGGTGGGGGGGGGGGGGGGGGTAGGTAGGTGAGAGAGAAAAAAGATCAGAGATTTAGGTTAAGGTGGGGGGGGGGGGGGGGTGTTGGGTAAATCTTGGAAATTTAAACAAGTTCACCCAGACAAAATATTGTTGGGGATGGCACAAAAAATTATTCCTGTACACACATTTTATTTAGCTGTATACGACAACTTGAAAACTAGGCTTGGGGACAAGGGAGAACTAAGACAACAGTACAAAATCATACCAATACTTCACATATTTACAATATGAAGTAAAAGCTGGGGCAGGGGGCAGAACTGAGACAGCAACAGGAAAAAAGAGCAGACCATTCACCTATTTACAATAGGATGAACTGAAAACTGGGGCAAGAGAACCAAAGCAACAGTGATGGGAAAAAATAACACGAGCCAATTGGTGCAATGCAAGTGTCACAGCGATGGGGTTTTGTGTAGCAATGTTTAGCGCTTGAGAGGAGGAAGTCCCCTTGCTTGCCTGACCTCATGAATCAAGTCCTTCATGTATTTTATTTCACGCTGCAACTGGTCAACTTTATCCTTCAAATCCTTGTTAACACTTTCTAGCTGGTCTTCCTCAGCCTTTTGAAGATCTGACTCTACCTTCTTCTTCATGCGATACCGAATTGCAGCATTCTTGTTCTGCAACTTTTTTCTGTCTTTTTTGCTCATCAACTCCAGCTCAAGCTCACTTGGGTTTGGACTAATGCTAGCAGTCTTTTTGCGACCTTTGGACTTTGTGCCCTTTGAAGATGTCCGTGGCCTACTGTAAGGAGTGCTCCTAGCTTTCTGTTTCACATTGGACACAACCTCAAACAAATCTGATGCGCTACAACCTAAGGATCCGTCTTCACCATACAGACTTGAGGTGTCAACTGTTGAAGGTGGAGATGAGGCTGCTGACGAAATGATGCTCTCAATTTCATCTGGCGACAGTGGCTCTTGAAAGCACTCTACTTTCCCTGCACCTACTTCATCCAAGATGGGCACCTCTTCAGCAGTAAAGTCAATTTCTGGAGCCACTTGTGCCTCTGGTGAAGAGGGAGCTGATGGTGGGGGCGACTTGATCCTGACCAGCTCCAGGAGGTCAGTCGTCTGATGTTGCAGCAAGCTTTGCAGAAGCGGAGCAGCCACAACCTTGGGCTCAGGCGTCTTTTCCTCCTCCTCCACAGCCTGGACAGGTGTGTTGAAGGAAAGGGCTGGTGCATTGAAGAAGTCGTCATCAAGAAGCAACGGAATGGGCTCTGCAATGCCGAGGCCATCATCAGGTACCGGAACCTCCAGGTACTGCATCAAGTTTGACTGCTCCATCCATTCCATGCCCCGGAAGTTACCTGTAGCATACAGCACAATCCAGTTTAATCACTCATGCGATAACCTCCATTATTAATGCATCAAATTTGAATTTAGACCGCTCATTTTTTGCTCTCCTCAGCATGCATGCCATTGATATTTTTATTTTCATCATCAAAGCCTGCAACGCCTTCACTTTATAAAAGCTGTTCACATAAAGTCGGTCAATACCAAGATTGCAAGATTCTGCACAAGCACTAAATAACACCAACATTTAGATGAACACTGCAAAAAGGCCTTCTCTCCCATGTTGACCAGGGATCACAGCCAGATTCCAAGCATTGTAGAACCCACTAGCCTTGGGAGATTCAATGCAAGTTCTCCAAAAAACATTGGGTTAATGATGAAAATAATATCAAATCTGGCTAGCCAACTTGAAAGAATTACCTATTCATTTCTGTCAGAAATGCAGCCAGTATTTCAGTAAATGTTGCTGAAAACTAAAGGACAATCGTGTTCTAAATAACAAACAAGCTGCATTACCTTCCTGTGAGGAGTCCAGCAGGTCATGGAGCACGTCGACCTGCGGATCATCCAAAGGCTTGGACTTGATGCGGAACTCTTGCATGCCATCTTGGGCCTCCGTCACCTTGAGGTCATCGAAGTGGTTGACGGCGTACGTCTGCTCTGGGGCCCAGCCGTCCCCCAGCGCTATGAACTCTTCCATGGCGAACATATCCATCATCGGTTTTGGTGAGGCGATCAAGGGATGAAAACTTCGTAAATTTGTCGTCGTAGGTGATTCTTGCTGTCAACGGTGGTGCCAGTGCGGCGTGAACATCTCTGAGGGTGCTGAAAACGAAGACGAATCACCCTGTAAAGGTCAGTTTGGCTCCCGGGATGCATATGGAAGTCGATCAAAGGATCGCAAAAGCTTCCTTAAACATGTACTTAATACAAAGTGCAAAATAATTGTTCTAAAGTATATAATGCATTTTGATTTATAAACATTACCTACCCGCGGTTATCGTCTGCATAAAAAAACATCCAATATTACCTACTAATTTACCTTCCACGCGATATTGCTGCTTTTCCAATTCCATACAACAAACATCGCGCAGTCCATTTTTCTTTTCACACTATTACAGGCCTACTATTAGTAGTAAATTCAAATCGAATCCACCAGTAAACAGCGAGACAAAAGTAGTGGGCTCATGGCCTAAAGTTAGAAAAGTACTTACGCCATATTTGTTGTGTGCGGGTGCACGAGCGGTTGCCCGGTGCAGTCGTTTAGGCAGTCATTTTCCCAAACTTGTTCTGTCTACTTTCTTCTTCGGTCGTTAGGAAGGGAATGGCGCGGGCACGGACGTGTCACGAGGAGAAACGTGCGAGATTACAATGGATTCTTCCGCCTGTCCAACACACCACATTGATGTGTAAAAAATTGGTTTAAATTCAGCACGCAATACTTTCAAAACTACCGTTAATGGGTGTGTTTGTATGTATTTTCTATGTAAACACAAAATTATAATAATTTTGTCAGTTGCCAAACGAGAACTAATTTGTGTCTCGGAAATTACTTTTACGTCTGATAGTACTGCGGTTTGGCACGTTGCATCAGAAAATTTTGGCAGCTCGCCAACTCCATTCGGTCATACACTAAAAATACAATCTATAAAAATAACTCGATTGTTGATTGGCTACACTCTGACATTCACGGGGACGTAACTTGACAAGGTCAAATATTTGTTACCTATCGACTTCACAGCATGCCTGTGATGACCCAAGTCGCTCCTGGTCAGAGGTCTAAAAGTGTGTCGTTCCGTTTTTACTCCAAAAACTTAATAAACCTAAAATACTTACAAGGACAGCATAAACAATGGGTTCGTTCACGATACAGCTAGTCCCAACTTTGTACGCAGTCTACTCTGGTCCTTGATTAGCCAGTGCAACACGCTAGACATCAAGATTCGTATTTATTTAACTTGTTAAAATTACAGGCATATATGATATAATCATTGGCAACCGTTATAGTTAGGTGGATCTGGAAATAACTGATACAATCAAAAGCCAGCTCAAGACATTTCCCTTCTCAGAATATTTCAGTTAAACCACATTGTCTTTCACTCCCTATCAGTCTGTAGTGTATGTGTGTTCGTGCGTGTGTGTGTGTGCATCTTTTGCATAATTATGCTTGAACACTTGTCGATATATACATTTTTTAAATTTATTTTTTTGAATAACATTTTCCATCTCGATGTACGTTATGTGTGTATGCTTGTTCAGCGCTTTGAGCCGCAGGGTAGGCGCTTTACAAATTACCTTTATTATTATTATTATGAGAATCGTGTTTTCTCTACGACCTCTGTGAATGAATGTGAGAAGTACTGGTAAGGGGTTTTGATTGCAACAGTTCACAACCTGCAGCCAGTCCCCACCACTGCGGCATCAATATCGAGAGTGTGGATTTAACGTAATTAGCTGTCTATTTATTGTTTTAATAACACCCAAGGCACTGGCCAAGGACTTGAAACTGCCGACAGAGCCAAGTCTTTGGCAGCAAGATGAACCGGACATAGGACAAGACACAAAGTATATGGCTGAGTTTCAATACGAGCGAAACATGCGAAAACGATCTTTTAAACTTTAATAATATATGACTTTCCTTAACATTCCCACGACTGAGGCTGTCTGATCTGACTGCACTGGGGTGGCCGTAACCTGTCTGAACCAGTTCAGTAGTAGAAATTAGAATGTGGGTCATTACTGACGTGAAACACAATCCAACTAGGTTAAACCCGGCTCGTGACGTGCTTCGGTCACGTGTGTCTTGACATAGATCATATTTGCAAGCGGCACTCGCTTGCGCGACAATTAGAGTGTAGAAATGTGTAAATATTTGCGCTTATCTGAAATTCTGTGGGTAGGAGATATAGACCAGGTCAAATTAGCTGTTTTCCTTTGAATTAAATAAAGAAGTACATCACTTGACCTGAGATAACGGTACGATTTACTGCTTCTGAAGTTCAACAACTTACACACCACTGGTACTGAACACTTTAGTCACACTGCGTTATTTCATTGACTGATTTTATAATCATTACTGCTACTCTCTTCACTGAGTCTCTCTCCCTCCACCCCCACCCTCCTCCACCCCATGCTTCTCTCACACACTCAGTGTATTATATCTATCATGTATTGATATCCAAGTTAAAAAGGTACAATAGGTGCACAATTTGTCACCATGCGTTGGTGTCAAAACGTGTAGATATTGCCGCTGCACGTTTTATCACCTTGGTCACCCGCATCCTCAAACCTCCAAGGGTTTTAAGCTCATTCCCATTTGATGAATGTGTGGTGGGATTATGGGATCTGTTTACATGTCATTCTCTCTATTTTTTGCTTTTAATACTTGGCCCTTGTGGAAAATTCAGCAGCTGCAAGAGCAGCATCGCCTGTTCAGTGTGTGTAGTATTTTCATGTGTCCAAATAATAGTATGGCTGCCAGTGTCTGAGATTTTTTTAACATGTGCACAGGTTGATGCATGCAATCGCACATGGGGGCTGTATAGACACTGTAAGAGTGCACCTGAAGTCAAGTCTGAGAGAAAAATCCCATGCTGCACTGGGGATTCAAACCTGCCTCAGTATTGTGCCTGGATTTTCAACTGAACTGGAATACCAACTGAACTATTCATGTTCCTATATCTGTAGAGAAACACTGTATAGCTTTTGTGCATTGTTACTCCTCCCCCCTCCCCCTTTGTGTTAAATGAAATATAATGAAAGACATCTAGAGCTCTTAAGGATTTGTGCAGGAAAAATAACCATTATTATTATTTGAGTTGTGTTTTACCCTCTGAGTTTCATGGTTCACTGAGCATTTAACTCACAATGTGTGCCTTCTTTTCAGCCCTGGGTCACTTTTGCATCCTAACTGTAAAAACACACAATTAAACCTGTTACATTGTTCCCACTGCATTGACCAACAGCACATGCTGTGTGCATAGAACAGCCCCAAACAAAACAACAGTAGTATGCATCAGGCCAGCTGTGTTGTTGCCAGATTATGTACATTAGAGCTATGGTGGATCCACGTTATGTTACGCTACTAGTCCTTTATGAATCTAACTTTCAAACTCGATAGTCACTCTCCAACAAAAATCTTAATTTTCAGTTATTTTGCTCTCTTTTAACCATTTGACTGAAACATTTTGAGGGGAAAAAAACGAAATAGAATGAGGCCCTACGGAGGATGTACCTCTTGTGGAGTTTATGTACCTTGTATTTACACTTGTGCCAGGTGAGAGTTACCGTAGGTGACTCAGGTCTTTGTTGTTGTACTCATGTTACATCTTTCAAGCGTTTATCAACTCCCTTGTGTTGAAACATTTTGAAATGGCTACCCTGTTTTAAACTGTTAAAGAAAGCACAATTTACATACACATCACTGAGCATATTAGCTGGTCAAGGAGCTAGACAACTCACTGACATTATGCAGTGTTACACACACACCAATAATGAACACTGCATTGTCTGTCTACTTACCTATGGGATTTTATGCTTTGCATCAATACTGACTGTTGGATTTTGTGTACTTTTGAGGGCTGGGATGCCACGGTTCTCTCAAAGAAAACTTGACACATATATATGAAATCACAGGTTTATTCTGGACATATGTACAAAAAAGCAAAGACAACACAGAAAGACAGACAGGAGAGTAAAGAGAGAAATGCAGACAGGACAGACAGAAACAGGGAGTACTTTTTTTCCCTTCCTGTTTATCATTGATGCTTATTTAATTCCAGCAGTAGTTAGAATTGGCTTGACTCTGCAAAACTGATTTTCAGGTCATACAAGCACTATATGATTGGATCATATGATATATTTCACTAATACAGGTTATTTAGCACAATTTATATCGTTTCAGCACAACAGTGGCGTTATTACAATATGAAGTAAAGGGTACTTATTGTGTACCCAAACCAAGGTAGTAACAAAGAATATGGACAAAAACTTTTGATTTTAACTGTCTCTTCCTTCGCATGGCTTTCCACTTTTTTTCTGCATGTATCTAATATGGTCATAATAATAGCTGGTCAATAACTTCAGTGACATTTTACACATGAAATTTAAATGCACTGTACAACTGCAATTCTTCTCACAACAAATGTTTAGCTATTAAGGGAAAAGGGATCTAAATCAAATGAACAGGTCTAAATTCAGTATCAGTCCCCTAAGTCTTAAGACAAGAGACACTGGGCAACATAATTATTAGCCAAATGATTCTGATAGTGTAAAAGATAAAATCATGCAGAAAACCAAGTGATTTGAATGCTGGACTGTAAGAGATGAGTTAAAAGCCATTTATTAAAATACATGTGGCTAGTTGATAATGCTGTACATGATTTAAAATGACAAACACAAACCACAAATAGTATCATTAAAAAGAAGACATTATGATATAAAATGACAGGTTCTTGTATTACAATTTCAAGTCAAAATACTACACAAAAACATGTATCACAGATAAAAGAGTTTTGGACAGGCAGGAAAAAGAATTTCAAGACAGGGCAAAGAGAAAATCTGTACATTTATAAAAACACTGAACCTTTAGCTTTATAAAAGCAAACAAGAAAAATTCAGACCATTAAAAAAACAAAAAAGAGAACAGCCTAATGGTAATAAGTGATTTTTAAATAATTAAAACCCTAAGCTGGACAGGTGCGTTCATGTTCTAACGTGTTTGTGTTTGTGACCCCCCTCACACTTACTGTAGGTTCACACTGAACAACCATGTTCACATCAAAGAACAGAACATTGGTCTTGTTGTAAGTAGGTGATAGCTCTTTTTGTTTTATGGATAGGTGATTAACACAGAGCTTCTCTAAGATGCCCAGATTCCTCATATTTGTTGATTATGTAGCAACAGAATAAAAAATAATCTAAACGACTTGTGTCACCAGGCAAAATGTGCGCTACACATGGAAAGACCGTTAGCAAATGTAACTGGATGAATGACAGCTCTTCCACTCCGTTATACAGTTTCATGTTGAGAGAGGTGAGACCAAGATGTTTGTGTTCGTGACTCCACTCGCACTTACAGCGATTTCACACGGGCTGACCATGCTCACATCGAAAAACAGAACATTGTTCTTGTTGTATGTTGGTGACAGAAGCTCCTTCTGTTTTATGAAGCGTGTTCGCCCTCGACTGTTTGCTCGTGCATTGATGCCGCCCGTGTGATTGCGAGGAATGTCTTTGCAGTTGATGACTGTGGAAACGTGGCTGTTGGAAGAGGTGCGACTGTTATTCTGAGCTATCAGCGTGACTTTGACTTGTCCATTGAAAGGAAACAGTATTTCCTGGTCAAACTCTCCCTTCTGGAGCACAACAAACACAGAGGAGAAGGTGTCCTCTCCATCACAAACACCTCGGAAATCCAACCTTAGTCGCATCTGCAACACACACAATTAACAAAACATAACACGGTTCCTGCAAACTGTTCAACCCCAAATTCACCAGCTTCCATGACCCTTTTCTTTTCAAAAGTCAAAAACCAGGTTCAACAGACTTCTGACCTACTCCCTCTATGTGATTCATGCCGCCCTTCACTTCACAATCCGGATGTCAAAGTACTGCCATTTCACGGTTATAATAAATATATGAAGTATGACGTTAACAAGCTAGTTATTCTCAAAGTCCATCAGGAATTAACAGGCTTGTCAGGCTGACAGGAAAAGTCAAAATTCACAAATTTTCAAAGAGCTTGGTTGAATTGTTCATTATTCACACAATCTCAAGGCTTTCAAAATTGTAGATCATTCTCCCCAAACTTTAGAAGACTTTGGTTGAATTATTCATTATTCACAGAATTTCAAGGCCTTGAACACTGCAGCTCATTCTCCCCAAAGCATCAAAGACCTTGGTTAAATTATTCATTATTCACAGAATTTCAAGGCCTTAAAATCGGCAGATCATTTTCCCCAAAGTTTCAAAGACTGCAGGAACCCTGTCTTAATTCAAAGGAAGATCTGTCCATGATGACTGATCAGACAAGTGGTTGAAGGACAATTTTTGCAGCTGGTTTTATTTGAAGAAATCAATCTAATTTCCCATGGGAAATATTGCCAATTGCTTACACACCCATGCAAGCATACAGTGACAGGAACAGTGGCTAATCTACTCTTGGAAAAATGTCCTAATAAGCCCAGCACAATTCCAGGCACTGTACAATGCCAGCAATGCCTTCAGCTAGCTAATAATGGCATATTGTGCTTGCTATTAAACATGATCACAACAGAGGATGGCTCTTGATACCCCTGCCCTTGACATTTTGTTCTCTGCGTCTTGGATTCGATCACTCCTGCGGAAGAGGTGACCAAAGCATGAGCAGGAGATGTTAGCGTTGCTGTGTACAGACCTGGTATCCAGGGCAGGAGGAGTAGAAAGGTGGACTGAAGACCATGCTGGGCAGGGGCTGCAAGTTGTTCATGTCCAGTTTCCACAGCAAGCGGCCACTGATCGTCCGGTCCCTCAGCTGCTTCATCGCCAGCGTGTGCTCCACCATCTGGACGCTGGTTTCAGCTAGTTTTCTGCACATTTTCACAGCAGTTACAAGGCAGTGGCACCACGATTCCATTGCAGAGTTCTATAGGTGCAGGTTACACTGGTACTGTTTTCATGACAATGCTGAAGAAACTTCTAGCAAATAAGGTGGAAAACATAATTATGTGTCTTCCCAAGTGCGGTGAAACCATTTTGAACTGAACTGATCTAGGGGGCACATCATCATAATAGGTATAGTTGGGTTTTGTTGAGATATATTCTAATAAACATGCTGCAGTGAAGGCACCTTGTAATATGTAGTTAATCACAATTGCTTTTATGTTTGCATTAATGTGTTATATAAATCTTGTAAACTCTTCCCCACCCAACTAATACACACAAATCTGATTCCACACTGAGGCAGAAACAAAGGAAAAAAGAAACACGGAAAGAAGGAAACAAAGGGGAAAATGTAATGGAACATTTACTTTGTTTATTTTTTTAAAATGCCGATGGTAAGGGAGGCAACTTATTTCGGCACAAGCAATTGGGTGAAGTGTCATATATGTATTACTTCCCTTGGATGTACATAATACTGTACTTAGTTGGTGCTTTGACCACAGTCAATCACATAGGGTTCTATTAGCACTAAATACAATATACATACATGTACATATATATATTATACAAAGGACGTTGGATATGTGCATTTCATCACACACACACACCCCTCTTCTTGAATACACCTGAATATGTCTGGGATCCCTACCTCAGGAAGGACACGTAGTGACTGACACCTGAGAGGATCCAGCGAAATGCAGCAAGACTCGTTGCTGGTGACTACAGGTTCAACACCCCTGGCAATGTTCAGAAACTCATCAAACTCAGTCTACCCTCCTTACAACATAACGCCTGCAGCTCCGCCTCACGTTTTCTGCAAGGTGGTTGCGGGGCTGGCGCCAGCCACACCAGTTCCTATCTCCCAAGAAACCAGGTCGCTTAATATGTGCAAGGAACATCCCTGACAACCCGCATTCTTTGTGCAAATTGCTGTGGACTGGAACCATCTTGACAACACCATGGTTCATGCTGACTATGAACAGTTTTTGAATTCTTTATGGCCAGCAAAGGTCGTTTTAACACTGTCCAGTCCCCCACCATTGCATTTATGCCAGATACCAGGATGCTGCAACATACCCAACAGATACAGATCCACACACACACACCACAAATCTGTACATTACTGGTGATACGTTGGTAGAATGAGAAGAAAGAAAACGACAAACTAGCAAGCAGAATAGAAGAGGTGGGTGTTCAGTTTTGACTTCAAAGAAGAGTGTGAAGAAGAATGCCTAACAGAGAAAGAGTTCCAGATCACAGGTCTGATGTATTCAAAAGGGTTCCTTGTATATACGTTGAATGCCACTTTTCCATTTCCAGGCTTGAACAAGCATACCCTTTGGCTGTGTGGAGTTCATCCCGTAGCACTTCATTGGTGAGCGTCAGTTCTACCACTCGCCCCATCAACAGTGACAAGTGGGATTCCACGTTGCTGTCATAATGCCTCTGCATATCTTTGCGTTTGTCCTGCAAATCACAAAGTCACGATCACTGAGTGGTTGTTGAATAAAATGGTACACTTTGCCAACAGCTGCAGCTTGCAAGTTTGAACAACTTTCAGCTGGCTACATGTGCAGCTACCCCATCAAGTGAATGGGGCAGAGGGCAAAAAGCTGTCTGAAATACAGTTGAAATCACGGACCTTTCAATGTTTATAAATCAAATACAAAGGAAACAAGTTACTTATTATTAGGATGCACCAGCAAACTAAAGGTGTAATGTACTATTATTAAAAATCGAAACACTGATTCCAAAGCAAGGCAGTCTCTCACGAGCAAAGAAAAAGCTTGGTGCTGGAAAATGTTCAGCATCAAAACAGTCAGCTGTGATCAACAAGAATAAACAGAGAATATGAGACTGGCAAAAGGTCTTCTTAGCACTGACCTGAAAGTGGCAACCAACAGCACGAAATTTACACATCACGTTGGCTTGTGGGCAAGAGCCGGCAGTGGAATCCATGTGCTGAGCAATCTCCCCACGTGGTATTCCAGTCTGACCGCACAAAGTGCAGGGTATAGGATATCTAGAGCAGTCGACCACCTCGTGTTTCTGAAAGTGGTGTGCAAGACAGTCATTTTTGACACTCTACTCTGTGCAAAAACAAAAGCAAAGCAAACAACAAATCGCAAACAAACAGCAAACAAAAGAAAAAAAGATACATGCATGTTTGGGAATCAATTTTTTTAAATACAAATTTGTCACTAAATGCCATATTCCATTTATAATGCAGTTTAGTTTAGTTTATTTCTGTATGCACATTTCATCCACCTCTTACCTCTCACCTGGTATTCCACTTTGTATGGGTAAGATTCTCTGTGTGTGTGTGTGTGTGTGTGTGTGTGTGTGTGTGTGTGTGCACATGCATGCATGTTTCACAGATTATTTTTCAACTTACATGAATCTTGCTGTAAATAATGCTCTCTTTGCAATGTCCACAAACAACTGATCGCTGTGGGCACTCTATCTTGTGTTTGGTGATCTTGCCACGCTGTAATGTTTTTTCACAGCCAAGTGGGCAAAGCACAATCTCCATTGGGCAGTCTTTCAGGTGTTTCTGTTGGAAAAATGGTGCAAGAACAAATGAAATGCTTAGATTAAATGTAAAACAAAATATATTTAAAAAAATAACAGTACCCAAACAAGAAATTGAAGCATGAATGTGTGAATGAATGTATTGCATGGTAATCGGTATTTGAATAACACCCAACAAAGATGTGCTTGACAAAAAAAATAAAAAAGTATTCAAACATATAATTCAAAATAGCTCAATTAATTAAAATAAAATAAAAAGCCTCTGCTAAGGTCATATTGATAACTTAGACCTAATAATAGTAATAAAGCTAACATTATAAACATACAACTTTATAAGACTGTTCAATATGTACATGACATGGAAATTACATACAATGATACTATTTTGTAGGAACTTCAAAAATGAGATGCTAAACAAATTGTCACGTTTGATCCTGAAATCCAGTGTTCTCAAGATGCATCGACTGCAGAAAATAAAATCAATAAGCTCACCTCTGAATCTCTCAATTCTCCTGTCCAGACACACTCTTCACTGCTGTTTTTGCACTTGACTTTCAGTGACAAAATTTCACGACGCATGGCAACATCATTGAAGAGCTGAAAAATTAAAAAATTAAAAGGTCTTTCTACCAAAGATTTATCAAAATTAAGGGTCTGACAAACAGCTGCCACTGACATCTTTTTACTATCTTAGCAAACAATATTCATCACATTTGTGAACCAAATAAATCCTCGTGTAAAAAAAATGAATTTTAAACATGCATTTTAATGATTTTAGTTTTTCTCAAAACTGGAAATTTTCAGCCACAAGTACAAAGTTTTAATCAGTCACCTACATCAACAAATTCAGTAAAAATTTACTTCTGTAAAGAATCAAGCTTATATGTATATATATATATCTATATATATCTATATATATCTATATATATATATATGAATAAACAGTTTAAACAACTGTGAAAGGAAATATTGCCAGATTTAGTATCATTTACAAGATTCTGATGATGGTAAAAATATTATTATGAACCAAACTTGTCTCAAATTACAATGGTAAACCAGTTTATTACTTAATATAATTTAAAATAAAACTTTTTTTCTGGTAGTACGGCTTTCTTGCGAGACACACACACACACACACACTCTCTCTCTCTCTCTCTAAAGGCTAACACTGATTTTGCGAAGAAGAAATAAAGAAGGAAGAGACCTGTTCTGACTTGTGAAGCAATGTCTTATCCACTGGACACTTTCCCCATGGTCTCTCACTGGGGAAAAAACAATACCAATAATGCTAATCAGCCAGCACACAAACTGATCACCTGGCATAATAAAAATATTACAATTGTCATGGACGTTTAAAGTAACTGTACACAATTGAGCCCCTGCATTAAAATATTTTATTTTACAACAAAATTCATGTGAGATCGTTAATTTTGGCCAAGTGATTCAGCTGAACAGTCAGTCTGATGTGTCATGTGATGTTATACTTATAGGTTCAAATCTAGTTCAGTTCACTTCAGAAGTTCACACACTGCCATACAGACATACCAAATGATTTGCCTTGAGCCACAGCATGGAAACATGAAAAGGCCATACAATGGAAGAATTGAGTAGAGAGTCTCTTGTAGCTCTGTAGTCTCCTCCAGGTAAGTAATGACCCAAGTTTCCCATGAAGGAGTAAATTAGTAACTGGATTTTAACATCCTGTGAGTGTGAACCTCAGGACAATCAAACTGTCAGTCTAACTCTAAGCAAATGCACATTTCAAAATTCTTTTCATATAATATATATGTATATATATATAATCATTAATGATATAAGCCCTTTCTCAAGACAAATCCACAAACCAATCCTTACATAAGTAAGAGAAGAAAAAAAACTACATAAATTATAATATTAAACTCTTTAAATTTAATGTACTATTTCTCCAATTCCAGCACATAGCCCATTACAAAGCAAAGAACAAAAACTCAAGTCAAAACAAACACTACTAAAAATTCAGATAGTGTCCTTTCAAAAGATGTGGTCACCAGAGGACAAATCATAATTAATATTTTAAGCAAAGTCTGTTTCAGATATATATATATATATATATATATATATATGTCCCAACTAAATGATCAAGTTAAACAGGTTGTTTTTTCAAGATTCATTGGGGGTAAGGTGTTGGGGACTGCCTGGAAGGGGGTGAACAACCTTGACCGGGCCAGTGAAGGGCAAGTCTTTGGGACCGGTGCAGTGCAGTGGAGGAGATGACACTCACAATACTATAGTCTGAACAGTCAGAAGTTTCTGAGTGAAAGCATGAAAAGAGATGAGAGTCTGACTACAACTACAAGTACAAGGACAGACAGCAGGAGAGGCAAGCTGGCAGCATGCCATCAAGGCACTGCCACTGGAGTGAAAGCACTGCCAGTGCCACTTAAAAAAAGGTGTTCTACTTGTAGTTGTACAGGAACTTATGAAGCCAGTATGTACGATGATGTGTGTTAAGTACTCTGTGTGCAGATAGTTGTATAGATATACCCAGTCACTCTTGTGATGCAGGACTTGCAGAAGCGATGGCCGCAGACAGTTTGCATAGTGTCGCGCATCACGTTCAGACAGATAGGGCACATGTATTTGTTGTCTACAGGCTCTCCTGACGCCATCTCCTCATCGTAGCCATGTTCCTGGCCGGCTGCACCTCTGCGCTTAGTGCTGCTTGCTGACATTCTGTGCATATTTGCTTGAAAGTGAAAAGGTTACATAAATAAATCAAACAACTGTTTTCAAAACACAGAATGCAATAATTAATATTCATAGTCATACTGTAATATTACTTTGCATGCACTGTACTGTACTAAGATTTCTTCTTCCTGTCAAGGTCAGGCTCTGTCTGAACGTTTCAAGTGGTAAAAGTCCTGCCGGTGGCAGTGCGAAGCAATTTTACACGTGGCAGTCTGTGCAGATTTTTGTAATATTTGAAGCAGTGGAAACTAAGAATAAGATTAGGAAAGGCTTCCGAATATCACCCTCGTCAGTACAAACGTAACACTAACACTCTAGTAGCACTAACTTTACAATGGAATACTAACAACCATGACCGAATATTGAGGGAGGGGCAATTTTTATTTCAACACAAAAACAACAACAGAAAGTAAAAACAAAACCTGTGAAATTGTTTCAACTTTTGCAGTGTCAAGTGATAAAGTAGTGAAATGCCGAATGCTACTTTTGCTCCTTTCGAAACCTACCTTGTTTAACGTTTGCTGTAGCGTGCGGACTTCTAACTGAAGTCTGAGGACGTGTGTTAGATTAATGTTCAGTGAACACAACACGCACGTGACTAAAAACCATCAAATGTTCCCGCGAAAGATGAGAGGAACGCTGTGATTGGTCAAGCTTTAATATATTGCACGGAGTTATTACCCTTGTAGACTGCATCCAACATGGCGGCTCTCGTGGCATTGAAATCTCCTCTAATGAACACCTTCACAAAATTTGTGTCACCATTGTGTAATGTTGGGAGTATTCGCCTTGCATCAAAGAAGGCAAGTGCAACTTCAAGAAACAAGCGCAAAAGAACACCTGGAAAAGGCCGCGGTTGGAAGCGACAAGACGGCGCATTTGTCCATTCTGGCGAAGTTCTTGTCCGGCAGTTGGGGCTTCGTTTCTACCCAGGAGAAAACGTTCGACTGGGAAGAGATAACACACTATATGCGATGACAGACGGAAAAGTGGTTGTAACTTGTGAAAAACTTTCACCGTACCCTGACAGTCCTTTGTATGAGCCTGTTAAAAGTGGCGTGGTCATTTTCAAGAAGTTCTTCAACATTCTATCAACTCCTCTGCATGGGAAATTCAGGCTTGTGTCACAGGTGTAAACTATACTGGTTATTCTTACACTGAATGTAAAATTTCAAAAGTGCTTGTAATGTAAAACTGACTGTGAAAAACGGATGTGAGAGTGACAGTCTGTGTGGAAAACTGATAATAGTGATAGTTTTGAGAAGAAAAAAACTGCGCGAACTGCAACCTCTCAATGTCAGCTTGAAACATCTGCCTTGTGTTTGTGACTGAGTGTGATTTTCTGAGACTACAAATGAGGCTAGTAACCTTGAGCTAGTATTTAATTTTCCTCCACGCATGCAGCAGGTTAACTTCAGCAGAATTTGATGATGAACATTCTTCAACAGTAAACTCAAAAGAGATGCTATTGCTAACCAATCTGAGTTGGCCCAGTCTTCAGTCGAGAGGAAAATCTGCTTGGCTGTCCATAACATACAAGAACACCCACAACTGGTCTGCATTGTCAACAGATGTCTGAAACCTCCAAACTGAAAGACCTGTCATTGGCACTGCAACACTTTCCAAATCTCAGCCTCCAGGATCAACCACAGGAAATTCACTTTAGAACTACCCGCCGTACCATTGGTGACAGGAATGCCCTTCCTGAGAACACTGTAACTGCCTGGAGACCTTCAAGGTCTGGGTTGGTTGGAGGGCTCCCCATCTGATCTCTTCATCTTTGCCCATCACTATTATTAGCCCCTCAAAAGTCAAAAAGAAACTAGTAAAAGGTCCAGGTGCATGTTGCAGAGTTTGGATGTGGAACTGGCTGACTGGCAGTCAGTCATTCTCTGAGTCATTGACTGACTGAGAGTGACTGATGCTTCATGCAAGGAACTTCACTTTGGGTTATCTTCAGATGCTTGACATTTTGTTTACTTTAATTATAGTTTAAATGATTTGAGTTTTTCTAGTTTTACTTCTGTGTGTGAATGAGACAGTTCACTACAAAAGTACAACTAAACATGATTGAAACTTTATCTATTGTCTCTAGTAGAATTATTACTGCTGTAGCTCTGGTGGTAATGTTCTAAGACTTGTGGTGGCAAAGTTTGATGTAACGTACATGTACTGATGTAGTAGTAGTAGTATGCTCAGGACCTCATTTCTAGATTAGTCAGCAAATCAGCCACAACTAATCACATGCTAAGTTTTTTAGGTTATTACTATTTAAGTATTATTAATATTATTAATATATAAAAAAGTAAAAGTATTGTTAGATAGCTCCTCATAAAGTCATATCTTTCGAATTCATTCTCCATGCTATGTAACAGGATGTCAGAATTCACTCCCTGCAAATGCAGTGTGGAAGATATATATATATAGAGAGGGAGGAAGAAAACAAACAGTTACAAGGGATGTCACTGCTTTATTGATATCATAAAATGATGACATCACTTGTAAAATTTTGTGTTGAGTGTTTACATGAATACAAAACTTGTGCAACATACGTAGCTGGTGCTCATGTTCATGTAAAATGTTCTTGGTGTGTTTTAGAACCCCCCACCCTTCTAGTTCTACTTTGGGACCACCCAGTACCCTTTTGAAAATGGGTACACATACAGTATATATATATTATATACACAAAGTCTCAAAGAGGTTAAGTTGCAGTTTTAGCTGTGTGAGACAGGTGTTGGGGAGAGTGGTCAGAAGAAAACTGACTACAGCACCCTCGACTACTGTTAATAGTGTTATTCACACTTCAGATTGTGAACAGTTGACAGGCCATCTCCACTGTTAATTGACAGGCCATCTCCACTGTTAATTGCCCTGACGCCATCCCTTTCTGACACAGTGGTAGTGCTTGCACTTGGCGTCATTCTATTCTGGTGGGCACTGTGGCAGTAGGGTATTTGGAATGGACCACGTGCACTAGGGGGATTTGGAATGGAACACATTGGAGCTGTTCCAGAGATTACCCACTCACCCACCCCACCCAACCCCTCCCAACAAACAATGTCCGGTGCTTTTGCTTAGTATTGACAAATTATTATACAAAGCTTTTACTTAGACAGGACTGGGAATGATGTCCCTGTTCAGGATGCATGCATGTAAACTGTCTGGTTAATGTTACATGTTTTATTGCCAGTACTTGTGTCATTATTATGATCAACATGTTTTGTATGTCTTTATCATTATGATTCAAAGATAGTACAAATGATCCTATCAGATATTATTTTGTCACTAAAGTTACAACTAAAATTATGCAAAACAGAAACAACACTCAGTCTCAGTAAAGTTATTATACATATTTTGTTGCTGGCTTGCAGTGTTCACTTTCAAGCATGACTGGCTGTGTGGGTGAAAATGTTGTCAAATAAGTCAAAAGTGTGTTAATATCTGAAGTCACTTTCGACTCGCATGAAATAATGTGTCTACTAAATTACTAATAATACTGTGTAGTGTAATGATCAGTTTTAGGCTGACCAGTTGGAAGTTTGGTATATATATATATCAAAAACATTTTCCTGTACTTATACATGTATACATATTATGTATTCATACATGATTCCAAAAAGTTAGGGATGATAATTTGCTTCTATAAAAAGTTATAAATTTCCAGTTGCAGTGAAGAGTGCACGTAGAAGAATTTGTTTGAAGAAGAACAACAACAAGAACCAGTGTTTCTGTCACAGTTATGCAAGGGAAACAATCAGTTGCATTTGTCTGTTTCAACTACAAATAATTACGTTTAATATGAATCTTCTGAGAGTTTGTGTTACTTATTTTCAGCTAAACTATGACAATGCAATATACATGTAGATATGTCACACATCATTATGAGATTTGTGCCAGTATGAGAGCCATTATGAGCACACCTAGTATGGGATCTGGCACTGGCACTTGTGCTAGTACTTGATAAAGTCTCATAATACTATTAATAGGTTGTGCCCCAGTATACAACAATAAATCATCTCTGAAAGTGAAACTGACAACCATACATCCTATCATTTGGTGCACATCTTCATGGCACAATATCAGCAGTAACCTTTAATGACAGCACCCATATTCTGGTTTCATCTTGACACCATTTTGGGCTTGACATAGGCAAAAACCTGTACTTTTTGTTGTCTTCGTGTACTGCAGTGTTTTAGTCTATTACCGAATGACTTTGGCTGTTGCCTCTTCAGCGATTACAAACAGTCTGGGTCTGGTGGCTGCCATGATTTTCTTGTGTGTGACAATCATGGAGACTTGTGTAAACAGTTGTGAACTGAGTCCAGAAATGCTTGCAGATGCTTTGTGCTAACTAGTGCCCTTGATAGACTCAATGAAAATTGACTGAAAAAAATAGATCAGAGAGTTGTTGAAAAAAATAGATCAGAGAGTTTTTTTAATTTTTAAAAAGTATGTTTTCTTGAATATAAAAATGATTAGGGCTGAAATGCCCTTGTTGGGGCAAGATAAAAAGGAGGCTTTGTTTTCAAATTCAAGGCCCATCTCACACTGGGTTCCATCAGTATATATTATAATTATATATCAGCCATCCTCATCAGGATTCCAGGCGAGATCAAGAGATCTTAGAGAGGGAGGTGGAGCTGGACCCTCAGCCCAGAAGAGATCATGAGTAGGGAGGTGGAACTGGGCTAAGAAAGCTGGACTTCCTTTGCTTGAGTTGTCCAAGTTGTTCATCAACAGCGGTGCAACGGACATTGTCTTTGTGACTCTGGCCAAGCACAGCAGTTGAAACAGCAATTGCGCAGTGCACAAGTCGCTGGGCAATGGCGAGGGGACACCACCCTAACACTTCCATTGTTCTGGCGGGTCCACGGTCTCTCCTGTCTTTTTCGGGCGATTTCCACGGGCGAGCCTTCGCTCTGTCGTCCCCTTCCCACTCTGTCCCCGTCCCTAATAGGCCATCTCGCCTCCGTGGACGTAAAGCACCAAGAAAGCCATCCTCATATGAGAATATAATTTTTTACCCACAACAGCACAGCACTGGTGATGGGTCATATACTGGGTGCACTGACAGTGGTTCTCATACCAGTGCTTTTGCACTGACATATACCATAGCGAAACTCATAAAGGTGCATGACATATCTCTTCTGTAGACCAATACCATTCACAACACCATTCGCAGCTCAACACCAACAGGGACACAAGATCAAGCATGTATTTTACATTACCACTACTATACACAGCAGGTGGTGATAACATTGCAACTATAATGCAAGTGAAACCAGTTGTGTGTGTAATGCTTGTAACTAACTATAACTTATGGGAGTCCTGTTGGTAACCAACATCATTGATGAAAAAGGAAAACACAAACTGATGTGGAAAACATTTTGAAGTTATTAAATTAATGTCTGCCATAGGAAGAAGCTGAAATCATACACACACACACACACACACACACACACACACACACACACACACACACACACACACACACACACACTCACACTCACAATCACACATACACATGAACACAAATGAAGTAGGGTATTTAGTTTTCTATTTCATTCAGTCAGGCTGATGTGTTTAGTAAACTTTTTAAGTGAAAAACAGTATAGATTCAGAAACTCAGAACATTCTCACAAGTAGGCTTACATGTCAAAGGAATTTAACAGTGCATGAAAAAATGTGTAGCGCTGGTATGCAGCTCTAGACATGCATACATGTAAATTGTAAGACACAGTGTAAACAATTCAGGAAATGGTACTCTCAAATTGATAACATAATGTCAAACATTTGGTCAATACAACGTGAATAACACACAATGCTTTGAAGGCTTTATCACAGACCATAATATATAAAAGTATGGGATTTTGGTGGTTATTTTCAAAGAAGAGTAAAATATCACATTCAGCTCTACCAATACTGTTTTTATTGTTTGGCAGAAAGTTGTACACAAAACTGAAGATCAAGACAGAACAGTTCAAACTACAGCTTTAACAATTTCAGTGAAGTGAGTTGAACTTCATTTTTAGTAATGTGCATGAAGTAAGAAAGCTGTTTATTTTCCAACCAATTCCACACAACAAAAATCTGCCTTCTTCATGATTCTATTGAAAAATCAACAATGTATATAATTAATTAAATAATTAGCAATAAAAGGCTCCAGTCACTCATTCAGAATCACAGGCGAAAAGAGTGCAATGTATCTGCTCAAGAGCAGAGAATGGTACCATATAAAAATGATCAATTATCTCACTGATTAATATTCCAAACAAAACAGTCATAGAGTCATACAAAATCGTACCGTATAAATATAGAAATGCGTCCCTAAACACCAGCAAAATTGTGTTTGTAAAGAAACAGAAGAATAACATCTAACAAGCGTAAATAAATAAACTCTTACACTTCTTGGTCAGAACTTTTGTCAGTGTTTTATGGTTTGCCAAGGAACAAATCAGAATGAGAACATGCAGATGGGTTCACTAAAAAGCATTACATATTAACATGCGCATACAAACTACTTGATTGTTTTTCGGTTTTAGCATTGTTTTGCAATTGCTCCCCTCTGATAACAACATTTAAAAATAATGAAAGTGTTTGTTTATATTATGAAAGCAAAATGTAAAATCATCCGTTTTGGTTTTTACTTACTGCATTTTACCATAAATTCCTTTGGGTGGTGGGGGGAGGGGGGGTACCTCTCAACAAATGACCCCCATTAAGAGTTTCGAGTAAAGTGCAGGAATGATACCAAAACAAAAGCCAAGATGTGGAATCACATAACCACTTCAGGTCCACAAAATAACTTTATTATTCATAATAAATGCATAAAATGAAAATTTGCCTTTTGGGTCACTCAAATTCTACAGAAAAGGACAGACAGTTCAACATAACAAAGGTAAAAATTCTCCTGATGCTTGAGCCAAGCTCGCTTTTGTGGCAGTACATTGGAGCAGGTAAAGTCCTTGACTTGGAAATTCATACATACAGCATGATACACTGGCCCCCAAAGCAGCTGGGGAGAGGTGTGCAAGGGATAAAGTTTTACCCGACCACTTTCCAGTCAAATAGTACTTTGGGCAGGAGAGGAATGAAGATGAGGCAGTGATAGAAGTACTATTTGCAGCTGACAGATTCCACTGAGTTTGATCCTTGAGTTGAATTGGGAGTACTGCCTTTGCCTGGTGCAAAACGATGGAGAGACAGCGGCGCAGAGCAAGAGAATTCACTCTCAAAGCCAAAAGCATGTTTGAGCAAGATCCCAACAGGGCCCAAGATTTCTTCAGAATCAAAGACTGTGTAGCATTGTACTCTACAAAATGTCCTTTAGATGAGACTATAAACTGAGGTCCCTCACTGTGTGTACACATACACAAAGATCACACACACACAATATCCTGTGGTCTGTGTCACCATTTGGTGGATTATGGATACATCAAAATAACCCAGCATGCACTAAAAAATAGTGTCAAAGTATTGAAGTTGGAAACTATATAGAAGCAGAACAACTTGTCAAGAGAAATCTGTCAAGTGACTGCTCCTATGACAACCCATTTGGCAAATAGCCAGTAAAATGGTTAAGGAGACACCTTGACCATTCATTAATGGCTGCCCCAAATAAGCTGTTTGTGGCTCATCTCCCTCTTCAATGATTACAGTGTATGGAGATCAATTTTCAGATTATGATACATATCAGTACACTTATACATGTGTCATCAGTATTTACCATTATGCGTAGCATGGTTGCATTAAAATCAGATTTCTGTAGCAGCTTTAATCTGAATTTTAATTGTATAGTGTACATGCCCTCATATAAGCATCATAAGATACACAGTAAAGCTGTTCTGAGCAACTACCCCACCAAGCATCAAGGAAGGTTCCATATCAGCACATGGATATTAATATACAGGGTTTCTGTACAATATAATGTTGCAAACAATATTTGGAAGCCTGAAGAGTAGCCGCCATGTTTGGTCGACATACTAAAGCATAGCGACAATGCAAAAACAAACAACTAAATTAATAAAACCTTTAAAATAAATGATGGGGCACATTCACTGATGAAGCTAAAGGAATCAAATCACATTCATTTGAATATGATCCAATTCATTGTGCATTACACCAGTCAGCACAGTACCACATGGTTGTCTGTCTGAAAGCTTGTGGGACTGTAACTATGGGAGGATGCCAGAAACTTCTATGGGCTTCAGGTTTACATGTTTGGTTGCTGTTTTTGTGTATGGGGCTTTGGGGTTACAATCTGTCATAACTTGATACTTCTTAGGCATAAAGTAATCTAGCACTGAAAATAAAAACTCCTTAGGCATAAAGTAATCTAGCACTCAAAATAAAAACTCCTTAGGCATAAAGTAATCTAGCATTCAAAATAAAAACAATCTAACATTTCAAACTTAAAAAGTTAAATACAAACTTCAAACTCACTTAACCCTGTTACATCTACACATATGTACACTAGTACATGTAATAGATTGAAAGGGACAGACTTGTAGCAACCATTTCTAATCCTTAATATTTGATACTGTAATGCTTTAGGAAAATATTTTTAAAAAGTTGCAGTAATAATGCTTGGTTATAGAAGCAAATATTAAATGCTGAGTGTGTGCAAAATGTTACCATGTAACTCTTTATTCCATGCTTTAGATTATGCATGACTGGTACATTCAGCATACACAACATTTGTTTCATGCAGAACAGTTCCTTCTACAAATGCTAATAAAGCGGGAAACAAGAGTATGTTTCTTATACACTTTTGATAGAAGTATACAATATGTTTCTTATACACTTTTGATAGAAGTATACAATGTGCACTGAGCTGCCTACAAAAAGCACAGGGAAGAAAATGCAAATGAATGAAGCATATGTTAAAAACAGCAATCCACAGCAGCTAACATCTACGCTGCCCCAGACTCTGCCCCCCACTACCAGGATTCCCCCCCCCCCCCCCCCCCCCCCACCCCGGCCCTCCTCACTTCACCATTATACCATGAATGTGATGTTCGCATAAATCCATGCATTGTCAAAATGTCTTGTGAGTAACTGTATTATAATGCCTTCTAAATAACTGTTTATTATAATGCCTTGTGAATCACTGTGCATCATAGGAAAACGTGGTTTAGTGCAAGATCTGATAACATTTTTTTTCTGGACCTGCAAACATGTACACCAACATCAGCACCAATCTATTCAAGGTACTAATTCATGAATACACGTACTGCTAGAAGTGGTATGAACGTTATGAAATCATCTGAACTTTTTTCTGTATATGTCCCAGGAGATCTGATACTACATGAGCCATCGGTTTAAGTCCCTTCACCATTGTGAAAAGCTGAGGACTCTCAGTCTCACTACTGACAAGCCATTTCTGTGAAAGTTTAGGCTCTCATTTTTTTTAAATCTGTGAAAGCCATGCATACTTCAGCTCTGTCCTATGTGAGCTGGTTTGGCATAGTAGTAAGATGTTAGCCTGGTTAGCAGATAGTCGTTGGTTTGATTCTGCTTTGACAGCTCTCCTTCTCTTGAAAAGTTGGGAGTCCATCAGTACTAATTGTAACTTTGTGCATCCACAATGAATAAAATATTAAAATGGCTCCCGCTGCCCTACTACCCATCTTAATGCAGGAGTCATTCTGGTGGTGACAGTGTAGTGTTGGGTATAGTTCCCCTCTCCCCCAACTTCCTGGGATCTCAGTCTCCGCCAGTACCGCTCTGGAGATATCTCTAAGCAAACATGGTGCTTAACATCCACAGAAACCGTAAGGCTTATTAGGGATGGGTGAGGGATAACTCTGTGTTAAACAAGCCAAAGTAACAAGTTCTCTCCCATTTCTAGACTTCAGGGCAGCATGCTGACATCTTACTGACATAATGTGAACAGTCATTAATCTGAAAGTCCATGTAGGAGGGCCTTAGCTGTGTCGTAATGGTGGCGCTGAGGAAGGCTTTTTCTTGGAGTCTGGTGGCGGCATTGTGCCCTTGACCTTGGCGAGCCATGCTGCACGCTTCCTCTTCTCCAGTTGCTCCTGTTCCAGCCTGCGTTGCTGCTGGTGGATCTGCTCGATGTGCGTAAGGTGTTCCCGCTCCTGTTCGTGGGTCTTCAGCTCAAACTTGATGTGCTCTCGCATGGGCGTGTTGTGGGGGCTGACCTTGCCAAGGGGGCGCTCCCCAGCGCTGCATATCGGCAGCTGTTCTCTCACCTTGCGCTGCTGTTTGATCTCTTCGATCCTGTCCTTCAGCTCTTTGGAGTACATCAGCATGGGCACGGTGCTGGCCTCAACTGCTGCCGATGTCAGCTGCTGCGAACGCGGTCTCACCGGGCCGGAGCCAGGCAGGCTAGCCTGGAAGGAAGTGGACAGCCCTGACCGGCCAGTGAATGGGCGAGTCTTTGGGGCAGGTGCTGTGCCAGGGCGCGGGGGTCTGACAGACGAAGTGGCCGAGATAAACTCTATGTCACGAGGCTGTTCCTGCATCACACCTGCAGATATGGGTCGGATGACTCTCCCCCTGGGGATGGTTGTCTTGACCGTACTGGGATGTATGCTCCGGCGAGGACTGGTTTTCACTGGGGTGGGCGCACACTGAGTGGAGAAAACTTCCTTGCTGGGGATGGGTGGAGGTTTGGGAGGCTCTTTGACTTTCGTGGACCTAATGGATTTCAGGTCAGAAACTTCAGAGATAGTTCCTTCATCATCCATGAACACCTCCAGGCCGAGCTCTTCAACGGGTACCTTAGTGCGCGGATCAATTCGACTTGGTGAGGAAGAAGGCCTGACGCGTTCAGTGTAGGCAGCCACCTTCTCATCCCTGATGTTGAGGCTGGTGTTGCGGTTGGTCTCTGACTGTCCCATGGTAGCCTGGATGGTGCTCACAGTCAGGTAGATGAAGTCCGGAGGCACAATGTTCTCTGCTCTCATCCGGATTTGAGATCTCAGCAAGGCTTTCATCTCTGACAGACTTATCGTCTTATCTTTGGGCTCCAGGGGTCTGTCAAAGGCCCAGGACACTCTCCTCTTCACCATAGGGGGTTCTTTGGTCAGAATATCGCTGTCATCCTCATCGCCCTTCTTCTCAACAATTGTCACAGTCGGCCCAGATTTAGCCGTCGGTGGTCTGAGCTTGCTTCCTCTGTGGGAGGAAGTAGATGGCGCTGGGGGCGGTTTTCTGGCCAGGCTGGCTGGTGGAGAAGTGTCTCTGACAGAGTCTTTAGTCTGCGCGTGGTACAGCTCCTCCACAGGGAAGTACACTCCCTCCCTGGACGGAAGCCTGCTGGTGTCGGACCTGGTGGCGCTCTGCACTCGCCTTGCCGTGTCCAAGCGTCTCTCGCTCAGCCCTTTGGCGCTGTGCGGCAGCTGGGGGGCATGGTAGCCGTGCTGAAGCTTGACCTCAGCCCCAGGCGGTCGCTGCGGAGACACCGGGCGGTGCAACAGCTTGAGGTTGCTGGCTCCAGCTTTCCTCATGCGCTGGGCTCGCACGTATGCATAGGGCTGAGAGCGTACTGGAGCATCGGAGTAGGAGCCATACTGGACCAGGGGTGGCACCTTGTCTGTCTCCAGTGTGTAGTCCCAGTCAACAGGCTCAAAGTTGAGCACCAGTAGATTGTTATGGGTGTTCAAGGTGATTCTGAAAGCACAATACAACTTGTTTCATTGATTATGAACTTGTAGTCATTCTTCTAGATGTCTTAACTTTTTTGTCAGACTTTAAACTCCTACCTTGCATGTTGAGTCATTTTTTTTGACACCAACATCACACCATCTCAATTCGTGTAAATCCCAGGGTGGTACTGCTGATGCGTGCATGCACGCGTGCACACACACACACACACACACACAGCTTTATTCTAACATGAAGCACAGTAAATTTCTTCAGATCAGCCACAGAAACCATACTTCATCATTCCAAGATCTTAACATCTCTGAATTTGAGCTTTGCACTTTCTGATTTGCTTACCTATCTCCTATGGCCAAGATGTTGAGGATGGGGTCGCTACGACTGTTGCCGCGCATGATGCGGCAGCACTGCCCAGTGAGCATGTTCCAGATTCGCAGCCTTCCGTCACCTGAGCCGGTGATCACTCGCAGGTACATGAACTCCAGGCACAACACTTCCCTGCAACACAGATCGTCAGGTGCTGCAGCTGAATTTCTTTGATCATGTTTGAACTTGTTTCACTCGTGATCTACCTGTAGTGTGTGATTAGCCAAGGAGGCAAATGTGCACATGCAATCGCTGCTTCAAACAGGCAGCTTCACCTGGAGTCAGGTCACCTGACATCTGCTGCAATACAGGATACAGCAAACACACAGTTCCAAAACCTCCAGATTCTCCAAACAACATAAAGCTTAAATTTCATGCAACCATCCCAGTACAAGATACAGCAAGCACCCAGCTCCAAAACCTCCAGATTCTCCAATCAACATAAAGATTAAATTTCATGCAACCATCTCAGTAATCAGTGGAATTTGTGAAAAGCAAAATAATAAATCATGCCACTGAAAAAATGAATAATGGAGTGATAAAAATGATTAGAATAAAACTATAACTGCAGCAACAACACTGACGTGTGCATTTATCCAGTTTTCAAATCTGCGAGTTAGAAGCACCAAAGCCAGATTTACTGATGCCAAAAGCTTAGCCTGACTGGAGGCTATATTCACTGGAGTCCTAGCCTACAAATTGGAGCCACTTTTTTTTCTTCAGTGCTCCAGTGATAAGATGCATAAGACTCCTTTGAATGTTGAAAAGTCCATGCATTGGGTCAACTTTTACAGCATGGGGAGCCAACTGGCGTACCAGAAAAAAAAGCAAAAGCTGTATGCCCCCATCCCCCCAACTTGCCCAGCAGATTCAAACCCTTGGCTGGGATGTTCTTGTTGGTGACGGCAATTTTTTCAAGGACGTGAAATGCAAGTTTGACTGAATTTACCAGATAAATAGTACAATGTAACAGGTGAATTTTAACTATGAATTAAGGGTGTGCTACAAGAAGAAAAAAGTGCCTGTGGTATTGGGTACGTGACAGGTGAGAATAGGGGAGTGGCCTGCTTGGCTGTGTTTGGGATAGGCATGGAGACACGATGTGAGGGTAGGAGGTGTGGGTATCCATGCTATGGAAAGTGTCCAGGTAATGCACGCATGCAGTGCCTACTTTGGATGTCTAAGTGCAGTGAGGCAGCGATTGTGGCGACCCAGAGCGCTCCATGCAAGTGCATAACCATCACGACTGCCCGTCACAATGTGCCAACGGTCAAACTTGATGGCGGTGACAGGACCGTGATGACCACTCAAATTCTGCACACAAAGGGAAAGAAGACCATCTCTTTCTTTTTTTAAAGTAACAATCAAAGCCAACACTAAATTATTTTGAACCACTTTAAGGCATAAGGATTTTGTTGCTGTTGTTTGTTTGTTTGTTTGTAAACAATTTGAATCATAGATTCTTTTTATAATGAGTCATTCTATTTTGCTGCTTTCTTTTTGTAAAGTATACACAAGATACCCTAAAAACAATTAAACTGAAAACAGACAACTTTGAGTTTCAGAGTGCCCCCCCCCCCCTCTCACACACACACACACACCCTCTTCTTTTTTCTTCCTGTTCCTTTTGTGTATATATGCAAAGACAACTCAATGTAAATGACAAATAGGACATCAAACAACAATCTATTAATAAAATTAAATCAGACTTGCGACTAATACAATTTTTCATTGAAAGATCAATTATGTTCAGTTGAGTACAGTATAAAAATGTATTTCAAACACTATTGATTACCAGGAAACAGAAAGAAAGTTTTCTATTAGAAGTAAGGGATGCCGATTTCTCAATGCTTTCAACCTGGAGAATGTGCACTGGAAATAAGTATTTCTTCTCAAAGTATATATGCTCTTGAAATGCATATTTCAATGCAGCACTTTTCATTTGCAGCCAGTGTGTTTAAATAGTGAAATCAGTTTATTCACTCAGCCTTTGGCTTGATCATAAAACTCCTCTTGGGTGCAAATCAGTTTATTCACTCAGCAGTTTGAAACAGCCTTTGGTCTGATCGTAAAACTCCTCCTGGGCACACTCAAAGAAACTAAGTCCACAGACACAGGTGCAGAACACGTGGGTTGCAGTTATGTCAGACAGAGTCATGAAAGCAACCACTGTGAAACAGGACTTTTCAAACTTGGCACCTGCACCACACAGGTGGAAAGAAAAGACCCACCTTTGTCTTCTTATTCAAAGCCAGCACTCAAAAGTGTGCTTTTTGTTATTGCATGCCCGGCTGGCTTTTTAAGACAGGCGGAATTTTAAGGCCAAGGTGGGGCACATTAGGTCAGATTGTCTTTATGACTCATTAAGCTGGGAATGCTTTACAGACTGAAATCAAACAAACCATCTGTTCATGCTCAACAGCATGTAAATAGTGCCGGCAGATTCAGTTACATGCAGCGTTGACTGGACAGCACAGTGGGTGGTATGTGACATTCACCAGTAATGTATGTTAAGACATTTATTTCATATGCACTTACAAGAGAAGAAGAAGAAGAAGAAAAAGAGGATCAAATCAATCAACCAACCAGCCAATTAAAAAACTAATTTAAAAAAAGAGAGAGAGACAAGCAGTAATACACACACACATACCCCTCACCCTAACTACAGTTTGAAAAATTGCAGGTTACTTGCAAAAAAAGATAAAAGCATGATCAAGGTTCCATAACCATTGCAGGCATTGGTACGGCTACATTCCTTGACAGGTGTAGACAGCAATGCAAGTTCCCCACTGCTAGATCAAAGCTTGTTTTGCTTGTTTTTTGTTGTTGCTTTTTTCTTCTTTCAGATTTCTAACCAAACCAGCATAGTCCAAAACTGAGCAGCACATAATATCTATCAGGTATCTAATAATAACAAAGGAACATAAAGAGCTTTTCTTTTCCCCCCTTTCCCCAACTGAAAGTGCTTAACAACCTAACTGCACAATATCTTGGAATGCAAAAACAGTGCCCCCAACTCCACCAAAAGAAACCAATGACATAATTACGCAATGCTAAATACACACCTTAATCAAAAACATGCAGAATTAAAAAACACCAGTTATCCGCAAGAAATGCCCAACTGCACAGTAAGTGTGCAATATAATCCCCGACCCCTTAACCAGATACAAAATAATCCCGGCCGCCTTAATGAGATGTAAACTAATACCTGATCCTTTAGCCAGATGACCCCTTAACCAGATGTAAAATAATCCCTGACCCCTTAACCAGACATAAAATAATCCCTGATCCCTTAGCCAGATGTAAAACAATCCCCAATGAGACATAAAAGAATCCCTGATCCCTTAGCCAGATGTAAAACAATCCCCAATGAGACATAAAAGAATCCCTGATCCC
This sequence comes from Alviniconcha marisindica, assembly GCA_018857735.1. Taxonomy (NCBI): domain Eukaryota; kingdom Metazoa; phylum Mollusca; class Gastropoda; family Provannidae; genus Alviniconcha; species Alviniconcha marisindica. The sequence continues at coordinate 668,308 of JABMCL010000813.1, forward strand.
TTAGCCAGATGTGAAACAATCCCCAATGAGACATAAAAGACTCCTTGATCCCTTAGCCAGATGTAAAACAATCCCCAATGAGACATAAAAGACTCCTTGATCCCTTAGCCAGATGTAAAACAATCCCCAATGACATAAAAGAATCCCTGATCCCTTAGCCAGAAGTAAAACAATCCCCGAGCCCTTAGCAAGAAGTAAAATAATCCCAAATCCAATAGCCAGTCATAAAATAATCCCCAATTCCTTAGCCAGACATCACCTTGATGAGTTGACCTGTGGAGAGCTCCCACACCTTGACACGGCCACCCTCACACCCACTGATGCAGACCTCAGATGACAGCGCCACCGCCAGCACTGGGTGACGATGACGGAATGTGCGCTTGCATTTGCCAGTCTCCATGTCCCAAACTGGAAAAGATTTGTGTGCTTGGTGTTTATTGATGTTTTTGCCTTGAAGTTTGTATCCAGCGCTTATTGATGTTTTTGTCTTGAAGTTTGTATCCCAAGTCACAGTCTGTGTCCATGTGAATGGAGGGCTCTGCATTGAGCTCTAAGATCTGCCTCCCACAGTTATGATGTCACAAGCTTTCAATCTGACTTCCATGTGGTACTCTGCTCACCAGGGGAATGTAAGATTATCTAAGTCTGATTCCAGTGTTCAAATGAATCTGATTCAGGTGACATGTTTCATCATCAGTGAATGTGTGTCTTTATTCTTTTTGAAGGGTTCGTTCAGAATCCATCAGTTTTCTCACTCTTTTGCTATGTTTTAGCTTGTGGGCGAAACATTGCAGCCACTCTGCAGTGTTTTCTCACAGAATAAAAGACTTGGCTGGAGTGCTTTGGGTGATTGGCAGACAAGCCTATGGTTACAAAGTAAATACAGTGAAACTAACTTTTTTTTAAAGTTTAGCATTACAAAACAGCCGTACTGCTGAATACACACACACACACACACACACACACACACACACACACACACACACACACACACAGATGCACACACACACACAGACGCACACACACACACACACACACACACGTGCATACACACATATCACACAAACAACACAAAAACATATATTACACACACAGCTAAAATAGACAATTCCAAGAAGGTACACCTTCCACTACAACTCCCCCCCCCCCCCCCCCCCCCCCCACCACACACACACACATACAAGGAAAGCCATGAAACAGAAAGTGCATGAGGAGAAGTCGCACCTTTGCATGACTTGTCCTTGGCCCCAGATGCCAGCACGTCATTGTGCACCAACACAGTCATGACAGTGTCAGTGTGACCGCGGAAAATCTTCAGGCATTGACCTGTCTCTATGGACCAGCACCTGCAACACAGCCACCAAAGTTCTGGGACACATCGACAAATATTTGTACATATGTATGTGTGCATGTGACACAGTGGAACATCTCTCGGTCCAACAGTCCAAGCAAGACAGAAAAGGCTTGCTACAGAAAGAAGGGGAGGTTTTAACTGGGATGTTGTTTTTTAATACATATGTTCTTCCATGTGAATGTTCAGATGGTCATCAAGATTTTTCTGGCCAGAGTTCAATATAAGAAACCTGTATTTCAAATAGGAAACTAAGGTTTCCCATCCTTCAGGCAGCTCCATTTAACCTTCAGAGTGTCTCATTTATAGCTATGGTGTTATATAATAGTGGTCTGCAAAAAAGAAAAAAAAAGTATGACTATGTCAAAGTCAAGTTTTCTACCATTCATTCTTGGAATATATATAAACAGAAACATAGAAATCCTGAAAATAATACCATCTGTTTCAAATTCTTTTTTTTCTAATGATAAAAATTATACCTACACAACAGAAAATAAAAACAAAAATCATGAAGATAATGCCATCAGTTTCAAATCCCTTTTTTCTCTCGTTTTCTTCTAATGATAAAAATATATACACAGCAGAAAGCAAAAATATAAAAATTCTGAAGATAACACCATTTGTTTCAAGTTCCTTTTCTTCTAATGATAAAAATAAATACACAACAGAAAACAAAAACAAAAATCCTGAAGTAAATGCCATTTGTTTCAAGTTTAATTTTTCTTCTAATGATAACAATTATATACGGCTCACCTGATGCTGGTGTCATAGCTGCCGCTGAAGACAGTGCCTTTCTCCTCACACAGGTGGACACACCTGACTGACCCTGCATGACCTGTGATCACTGGACCATGTTCCTTTCCTGACTCACAGTCAATGAAGCGAACCTTGCGGTCCCGTGATCCCAGAGAGATGAGACTTCCACCATCTGTGTGGATGACTCGGTGACCGTCCTCTCTGTGGCCAAAGTATAAGTCCAGTGATTGTTAGAATATGAAAATCAACTAATAAGACGGAAGATAAACATCAACATGAATCTATTGCATCTGTAATGGTAAATGAGCATATATTACTTTTCTAGAGTTCAATATATAAAATACCATTAAGCAAACATCTAAAACTGCATATGATGGAGACCTTTCACCAAAAGTTTGCTAATATGTTTACATTCCAAAGTTGAAAATCTCTGATTTTAGGAGCTATCAAATCTCTAGCAAAAGAGAGGGGGGGAAAAGTATCAAAATCTATGTCTATGCAAATTTGCTCTCTTCTGCAAATGATGAATGCCATAATACGTTATTAGAAATGAAGTATATTTCAAGATCATTGCAAGACCATGACAGTGGCCTAGTGGTGTTACATTACAATACATAAATGGAGCAATACTGAAATAAAACATTCTTATTAATATCATTATATTATTAATCTCTCAGTATTTTGCACACCTGCACAGATTTGCACTTTCTGCCAACTTGCAGACACCAAATATGCTTAATTTCACATTTGATTATGATTTGCTTTTACATCAGAATGGCTACCATAATCCTCTTCCTGATTTTTCTGCTATAATTTATTATGAAGCATCTATGTTTCTCACACCACTGCTCATTAAGCCCACTTTTGTCATGGAATCATCGCACACTGCCAAAGATATGTCTCAGACTGTATCATGCATATTTTTTTTAATTTATTTTTTTGTCCCTGTACATTTCACTGGTCAATGCTTTTATCTCTGTACAGAACATACTGCATACAGAATAAACTCCAGAAAGGTGGACTTACGTGTCACAAAGCACCATAACGTTGTAAGCACCACAGTAGACATTTCTCTCCTCCATGATGACCTTCCTGGTGACCACCCCACTGTAGGCTGTCGTGAAATTGATTTCACTCTTGAAAGTCGTTTTGATGACCGAGTCCTCTGTCTCCAGAACCTCATAGGTACCTGGGTGAAGCTCCGGCACCAAGACGTCCACATCATTTGCATACACAGGATTGGCACCCTGGGCTGCTGCTCCCTAAAATTACAGGTTAGTTAGGAACTGGTTTTTAATGTCCTCTCAACTACACAGGGTTACCTGAGGACAAAAAAATTACAGGTAAAATACTGTGACCACACACATCTCAAAGAAGGGATGGAAAAAAGTATGAGTCTTTGTGCTCTTGTGGTACTTCTTCCTGTTCCCTAAGCTGAAGGAAGATTTTGTGTCTGCAGTCCTTTTCCTGCACAGATACAATGTCACAAGCACCAACCAAAATAGACTGTTATATTAAAGAACATGCATTCAATGGCATGTTCCTATCTAGGTAATCAGTAGGGTCCCCCCCCCCCCCACCCCCCACCAGGTAATCAGTTGGCCCATAGAAACCACACAAAGCTGATTTTGAGAAAAAGAAAATGCAAGTCATGAAATTTCTGTTTTTGATTGCATGGTAAAAAGCTAGTCACTCATTTAGAATCACATGCGACAAAAGCACAGTGAGTCTGCTCAAGAGCAGAGAATAGCGCTATATAAAAGTGGTCATCATGGTAACATGTGCCACCTGACAACTCTTTCTTGGTCAAACTGTGTCACTTCCAAGCAGTGTTTACATACTACGTCTAGCATCACATTTCTTATTTTTAAAGAACTAGCCTTCTCAATGCATGCGTTGCCCAAGGATGATAGCCTTGCTCCAGCAAGTAAAAGGGATCAAAATGTAATTATAGAATTCTCCATTGACTTCACTTTCAGTTTAGAACTCTACTGTCACCAATAATGTGTAATGACACTCAATGTAGAAAACGCGGACAGCTACCTGCTGCGACTTTGATCTTGTTGCTAGGGCAACATGAGCATGCAGCTTCCATGCCCAATAGAAAGATGGGGTGGGTGGGGCACAGGTGAGTAGGTCACTTTGTCACTGTTGTGTGCAGTCAGTTCTGCTAATAGTTACTGACTAAATGATGAGATCCAAAGACATAAAACAGTTCAAAAGAAGGCTATTTATTATGACAAAACATAACATGCCAATTTTCAGGGTAAACCCTTTTCTCAAGCTATGAAACAACACATACACAACAGTTAAACAGTGATGACTGGGGCGTAGGAAACTTGTCTGTTTTTGGCTGAGCTTTTCTTTAATGTTGTTTTGGTGTCCAGTGTTTCGAAGAATAAAACTGACTTAATTCAGAAACTGAATGGTGTAAAATCAAGGGAGCATTTTCAAACAAAATTTTGGATTTTCATTCTTATTTTCATCTCTTATAGCAATTGGACAAAACTTACATTGAGAAGCCTCATTTCTTTGGAAAATGGGTATGAATTAATCAAAGAAATATATTTATTTATTTAGCTTCCTGGATCTACACAGGGGTGCTTACCCCTGGCTATCAATGAAGCCCTCAAAAACCCTGCATAGTTTCTGGATTTTTTAAATTGTTAACTTTCACTTTAGCCGTCAGAATGCATTTTCTCATATATACATATATGGTTGCTCTATGTGTATATATATGAGAAATATGTTCGACCCATCAAATCAATCTCCTTGTTTCACTGAGCTCCTCAACAAAAACCACCTTTTTTCTTTCTTTTGTTCTATCCTTGGGGGTGGGGGGGGAGGGGGGGCCGTGGGAAGGGAGTGAGGGGTAATTGGGAGTGGTTTCCATTACACTGCAGACACTGTGATTTTGTCCTTGCAGGGATAAAGATTTCAAGACAGATTTCAGCTCTGTCCAACAACCCGGCAAAGCTGATCAGTTACCTCTGTACAGCAGCTACAGACAAAGTGATCGCAACCTTTCTGTCAATATTTTTTGCCAGGGACAGCACCGGCAGGGGACTGAATCAATAAAGCCTCAACCGGTAACAATGCATGGTCAATACATATAGGCGACTGTACAAACAACAAAGGCCAGTCAAATTCTGCAATCACGCCATGGGCCTGGCTAACAAGCTATTAGTAACATTTGACTGGCTGGCTCAGTTCTCCAGCCAAACACTATTATATAGAGAGAGTGTTTGCTCATGCTGCTCTGTCTTGGTAACAAACTCCAGCTGCTGTTAAAGGAACTCACCATCTCAGTTCCAGCAACAACAACAAAATATGTACGTTATTTTAGTCATCATTCTTCTGTAGTACTATTTGTTCATTCTGCAGGCTTTTTATCCCCCCCAAATGACCAATTACAGTGAGCTAACAATGCATCAACCTTTGTCTTGAAGACTGCAATATGTCATAAAAAGCACATCTCCAAGCGACACTACAGAAACAACATAAAAATCAGTGACAAAAATCAAAACCATATGCATTTCTTCTGTGATCTGCATTCAAAACTGAGAGCTTCTGGTGTTCTATCCATGATGTCAAAGACACTTTGGTGATGTCAAACTAAGAAGCGGGAAAGAGCAAAAAATGTTGGAAAGAGTGCAGAGAAAAAGTGTCAGTGATGCTGACAACTTGTAAAACCAATACTAAATCAACAGTACTCTCAACTGCAAAATCTTTACTGTGTAGCATGTTCTTTTCACCTGTTCCAAGCATTTGATGACTTATTTTTTATCCAAATCTGAGAAGGCTAGTCCTTTTAAGCTTATAATTGCAGAGTTGACAGTAAGAACACTGCTGAAAGTTGTCAGCACCGTACCCAGTATTGTTTGCTGAAGTATAGTAATGCAAATGTCTGTTGATGTTTCGGGTTGGTGTGGGTTTTTTCTTCTTCTTTTTTTTCTTTCTTACTTTCCCCTGATCAAAGGAAAAACGTTTGTTCACTGCCATTAACAAAAGCAATGACCTTTTACCCTACAAAGCCAGTCTTATGGGGGGCAGGGAGGGAGTATAGGGCATATATTTTAGAAGAGCCATTTATCTTACACCAAACTGTGACTAGTAAGTACTAAAGGGCTGATCAATGCAGTTTATGTTCACATAAACCTTGTAAATATAAAGATTAATTGCTGTACCACAATAAATTTACTTTACAAATAAGAATTTTGTTTGATGCCAGTTATACACATGTACACACACACACATGCATGCGCGCACGTACACACAAATTCGGACAGTAATCCTAACAATATCCATGGCACTGGTCTGGCTTAATAACCTTTGAAAGGCAATCTAGTTCCACTTGGTTCCACTAGTTCCACTCGGGTAGATAAGTTGACAACCATTATTCAGGTAAACTTCTGGGAGGACAATGGACATTAGGTACTTAAAGTGTGCGTGTGTGCATGCATGAATGCACCTGTGTGTGTGGTGTTTGTGAGGTGTGTGTGTGTGTGGGGGGGGGGGGGGGTTGGGAGGTGTGTGTGTGTGTGTGTGAGTGTGTGTGTGGTGTTTGTGAGGTGTGTGGCATTTATGAGAGGTGTGTGTGTGTGTGTGTGTGTGTGTGTGTGTGTTTTACAGTCAGAAGGGAGCTAAGTCAATCTGGCCTCTGCATACCCAGCACTCTGGTCTTCTTTATGAAGTGTCAAATCTCTCTTGGTTGTCTGGCAACAAAGAACCTCTAATCCATCAAAACAATGACGTTTGTAATATCAGCCTAAAGTGTGGGCAGAGGAAGCAAGGTGGGAGGCTTTAATGTCACACATACCAAGGTAGCGATTGCAGTTTTGCTGTTTGGGTGTTCCTGCGCTTGTTTGTTTTTCCCCTCAATCTTTCTGTGTATTATGTTAGACAATTGCTGGTGTTTCAACCAAAAATACTTTGGACAGCAAAGCATAAAATAATTCTATTGCAGTTATGTTAGGTTTTTATTTGTTTGTTTCACAGTAATGCCACCAGCAAGTCTTTTATGTGTGGCAATAAAATAAAATAAATGTTGCTGTTGTTGTTGTTGTCTTATTTGTTTTGTTTCAGTTTTTTATTTTTTTTATTTTTCACAAGGTCCATAAAGTAGTGTCCACATTTTACACTGACAATAGTGTGATCTAAACCAAACAGTCAATTCAGAAACAGCATTAAATTTGACAAACCAATCAACTATACAGAACACTGGAAATAACGCTGGTGACTGGTATACCAGCGGTGTTTCTTTCCACAACAAAACAGGTTTGCCCTATTGATTGGCTCGACACTGGTTCGGTCTTTCAGCGTAATCCCCCGGCTTAGGAGTCTTTCTCCCTGGTTAGGTCCTTGCGGCTGGAATGACAGCCTTGAATGAGCAGTTCCTGATAAGGCATTAGTGGCAAATCAAACTTCACATGGCCAGCACAATCTGGCAATAACCTGGTGCTGTATCCCCAAGCAGAGGTGATAAATTCCCCAGCCTTACCTGAAACTGTTTTAATGTTTTCCTGACAGGGCCCCAGCTTTTCGGCAGGAACTGAGCTATGCCTGGTCAATAAATTTAAGCCCTGAGAAAGGGCTCAACAAAAGCCAGATTTGTTGGACGCCTGAGGTCGCCAAGGTTCCTGGCCTGCTGTAGCTTTCAGTAATATCTAATGGAGACAGGTGGCTTTTGCAAGAAATGATTGCAAGATTAAACTCCACACCACTGTGCTGAGGGCAATAAATCATTTTCTCCGGAGGTGAATTGAGCATGGCGATAAAGTACTGTTTAGTACGCGTTGCTATCTTGCCAGTCAGAGTGAACTGATACTATGCCCATCAAACATATTGTGTCAGGCTAGAGATCAGATTAAATGGGCAATATAATGTAGCCATGCATAACGTCAGGTCTTGCTCGAGCTAAACCCCGACTCAGGACAGGGATTAACCACTGCCGCCATTCCTTCTTTGCGCATTGCATTTTGTGGGCAGTCAAGTGTGGCAGAAAATGGTGCCTCTGAATTACATTGCCCTGTACAAGAAAGGAATGGTTTTTAACACCTCTGAAGCTGTGACACAAAGCATACGCTTGCTGGGTATTCAGATAATCCTGCGTGCCAATATCAAAGGACTCAATCTTTGCCACTTTTACCCCTTCCAGTTTACTTGATTTATTCCATTCTTAATGGGTGCTGGGTATTGGAAAAATGCTGTCAGAGAAAAACAGCACATAGGTTTTAAAAATGACAGGATACAAGGAATATTATATAATTACTTTATACATGTTACAGTTTACCCCTTTCTTTGCTTTGTATGGAGGAGGCAAGGACTCCCTTCCTTACATCTGCACTGGGTCTTTGAAGAACACTGGCAGTGAATGACATTAATTGACAGCATGTCAGTAGTTAAAGGACACTATGAATGACTTCACATCAGTGATAAAAAGGTACAAGTAAGTAAGTAACCTGATGCTTTATGCCCAGTCAACCAGTACAGTTGTATCAGAGCGATAAAAGGTACAAAAAACAATGACTGACACAGTGACAGCACATTAGTGGTAAAAGGAAACAATAAATGAAGCACATTAGTGAGAAAAAGGTAAGAAAAACAAACAGACAATGAACAACAGCACCTAAGTGATAAAAACGTGACAAAAAATTAAGCAGTGAACGACAGCACATTACTGGTAAATGGATACAAAAAATAATATATCAACTGGCCGATATTTCTTACATTGTCAAAGCCTATTCTCAGTCATTTCTTCTCATCACAAGTTAAAACAAAGTGTTAGCCAGGGGTACTTCTCTCAAAGATCATCCCAAGGCTCCTATACTGAGGTTCATCTGTTAAAAAAAAAAATGCATGCCTAATTCCACACCCTTTCACATCACTTTCCAGCACCTTCCTCCAAAATTCTGCCAGAACTGGTTACGCCACTGAAAGCACTCTCCACTCTCTATCTCCATACAGCTGTCCACTGACACCGTCAGTGCCATCCAAAATGTTTGGGTGCTAACAAGACTGTGGATAGTGTCCGTCCTAGGTAAAAAAAGAAAAGAAAAAAAGTTCCATCTCGATTCAGATTATTTTGATTCTATTTGTGCTGGCATACGCAACATGGGTGGTTATAAAAGAAATATCTAATATAATCTGAGTTGTCTGTTACAAACTTATTGCAATGTGAACACCAACAAAAAAAACTGTCTGTTATCTGACAGTTTTTTTTAGACCTATGGTGTAATCAGTTATGGCAGTGGTTGAAGGAAGGGTGTCATAAACAACTGCTTGGAGTTTGGTCTAAACCACATGCACCGTACCTGCATAAGCATGACTTCCTCCCACAGTGATTGGTTCACGAAGTGCTCCTCGTGCACCTCCTCCACCAGGCAGCGCCATTTCTGGTTGACGCACAGAGCATTGAACAGCGAGGGCTGGTCCAGAAAGCTCAGGATGCACTTAGCCAAGTGCACAGGCAGGCTGCCTACAAAGTCCCTGTAGCGTGACACGCCAGAATACGCTTTGGATGAGGTGGGGATGATCAACATGGCAGGATCTACAGAGTCCTTGTCAGAACTGCTCATGGACGCTGCCTCCACATCGATGCGATTCGCTTCTGCACGGCTTGCAGTGAGAGGGTGACCGGTGAAAGGATCGGTGGTGAATTGGCTGTAGTCTGTTCTGGTCCTGGTCAAAAGGTGAAGTTCAGGGTTCTTCTCTGATTGGAAGGAGTATTCAGTGTTGGCGATGGAAGCTGATTCCATGTAATCCGATACATCTGAAAGTGTCCACAGTCAAATCATGTGTTTCATGAGTTTTTTTTCTTGCTTGGACTGGTGGTGTGTTATTATATGCATCATTACCTGTATTTCACTGCTTCACTAACAAGTATTTTAACGGAAATTTGGTCACTTTCCTGGGGAAAATCCGAAAATTAGTTCCTGGGCAGTGTTGAGTTCCATAAATTATTATTCTATGAATTACATACACCTGGTAGTTACCTGCACATTGCAAACAATATTTGAATGCTAATTCCTCAAAGAGGTAGTCAGTGCATGCTCTTTTTGGTTTATTGAATCCAATAATATACATGTAGAACAAGAGCAGCCAAAGAAATATGTATCCATAATATTATGCTTCAGCCATTCTTAACACCAAAAATGTAACTTCATGGAAAATGTCCCATGTTATACAATATTAACAAATTTGAATTGGACAGACTACATCTTTATGATATGTGAAATCTTACAAAAGATTATTTACCCAAAATGTAATACAAAATATTGTGAACCTTGGACAGTCAGCCCTGTGAGTTTTTTTGGGGGGGGGTTGTTTTTCCTTCTTTTTTTATCCAGCCAAATTGTAAACATGTGTTTGGGTGTGAAAAGACCCATTTAATTGTTCAGTTTTCATGCACATGAAAAATTCAGATCAGGGACACATTCCCATGCAACAAGTCTGAAACTGCCAACCTGATTCATGTACAGAATACTAATCACCTGCTTCTCTATTGAATGCCAGTGGACAGCGTGCTGGTATTTTGCACAAGAGTTGGCATACATAAAATCAGAGCGGCATGCAGAAGAATTGATGATGGATGTTACCTGTAGTTACCTTGCATTACATTGCTGACCCCCCCCTTCAAAACAACAACAAAACAACCTTTTCCTGGACAATGTAATGCCTTCTTCCAAGATCCATAAATCCACACACTTGAAATCAGAAGACATTTTGCAGACATGACTTACACAGCAATTTTATATTTTGAGTGTTTTTTGTCTGTTGTGTGCTCATGTTTGTCTGGTTCACCAAAATTTCACATTAAAAAGGAAAATCTGAAGAAGATTATTCACAGCATGTATGCATGTGATTCTTTTTCATTTTCATCTCTTTCCTCCCTTTCCCCCTAAAAGAGCCCCTTACTGTTAGTTAATGTTAGCAACTTTCCATTTCCAAATTATACCCAGGTGTTCATTCACTTTATTGGGAGATAACAGTAAAACCTTCTTCCATTTCCAAAACTGTACCCGGGTGTTCATTCATTTGGTTGGGAGATCATAGCAAAACATTTTTCCGTTTCCAAAACTGTACCCAGGTGTTCATTCACTTGGTTGGGAGATAATAGCAAAAACTCTTCCCATTTGCTAAATTGTACCCCATTCTTCATTCACTTGGTTGGGAGATAATAGCAAAACCTCTTTCTATTTCCAAAATTGAACCCGGGTGGTCATTCACTTGGTTAGGAGATAACAGTGACCACTGCCCACTATGGGGCCATCTTTTCAATCAGAGTGTGTCACTTGGTGGAATCAGCCTTTGTTACAAAGTCATAACTGTCAAACTGCCCACACTGTATGTCTGACAACTGCCACCCATTACGATAAGGAACATGACCAATCTCTGAGTGTCACCCCATATATCACATTTTCTTACTCAATCTGGATGAAAGGTTTTGAGCTGTAAGAAAATAATTAATTTTTGGACAAAACTGTGTTGACTTTCCCCCCCATCAGATTCTTACTCATTCTTGAAAGCAAAAATCTCATAAGTACTGGAACCCTAAGTAGATGCAGATATGCCACCCAGATCTATGCACAAAAAAATCACTATTCACATGATTTGTTTTAATGCATCCATAAAAATAATATCAAACTGTCATCATTCATTCTTGTTAAATCATACATTGTCATATTATTTTAATGCAGGTGATATTTTCCATATCTGCATCCACACTTAAATGGAACTGAAATTTATTTATAAGCACACTGTGTTGGGCAAATGGAAGAAAAGGCAATGTTGGGCCAATGGAAGAACAGGCATATCATTGGGCAAATGGAAAATCAAAGGACATCCTATGATGTCACTGACAGAGCTATTACAGTTGTTTTTTTGTTGTTGTTTTTGTAGCAATGTATAACAACTTGTTTGACTTCCAACAGTTTGTGCATTACCATGTGGCACAAATGTCTTAAACTTAATATGTTTCTGCTTTGCTAAGACTCATTTTGAAACTGTTCTTGGGAGGAACTTGCACTGGCAGTCCAAATTCCCCAGCAGGGAAAGCATTAAAAGATTTAGTTTTAAAATGCCTTGTCAAGTTTATATTGCATATTTAAACTGAGTTTTCAAAAGTTACGATCTGAAGACCTGAATACTGTACAAAACTATGCCAAGTGCCATGGCCCACTTCTAACACAGGGGCCACAGCCTCTTAAGTCTTAATTGAAGTTTGGCATGAGAATGATCTGCTCATGTTGCCTGTGGAACAAAGCCAAATAGGACACAGGTAGCCATCAGGACATCTGTGACAACTGATGGAATTTATGCATGACACCCCACCCTTCCTGCCAACTGAAGGCCACAGCTGAGTCTTTCTTTTCTTTTCTTTTTCTTTTTTTTCTCTCCTTCTTTTTCTTTTTTAATCTTCAACCCTCTAGACATACAATGGCAAGATAAATATATGCATAAAATAACAGGCACACTCACAAGCAGTGTATGTTATGTAAAGCTACAAGAGACCAAAAACAGATCACAAACAAAAGATAAAGACAACAACAGGAAAAGCAATAACAACAACAACAAACAGATACCTTAATTCATCTTGCGTTATGGTGAGACAGATGGAAAGGGGGGGGGGAACAATTGAGTCTTGTTGCTGTTGTTGTTTTGCTTGTTTTTGTTTTGCTTTTCTTTCTGGAAAAATGATACAGTTACCCACAACACTGACACCAAAGCAGAAAATGAATGTAACATTACAGCACAAACTTGGTCCAGATCACTGCATCAGATTTACAGGAATGGTTGAATCCTAGTTCCGTAACTATGTGGCTCATGCACAAACACATCAATAATGTCCCACTCCCCACAGCTAGGTGGCGAAATAAACTGATAAATGCCAAAACAAATGATTAAAAGTGTCATTGGACTGACAGAAGGAGTAATGCAGAGGAGAAAAACTGAATATTGATTGAGTGTGAACTGTGGTGTGCTGATAGTAGACAGTGGTGACAGTGTATTTAAATTTTCATTTATTTACAATTATCGTAGTGGTGGGGTCAGAGTGTTTAGCTTGTACAATGCTATATATTATCAATTTTATTATATATGATCACTTCTATTTAATCATTTAGAAAATAACCTATGAGGTTTCTCCATGCAAACCACCAAGATGATCCCAAACATCATAGTATAATTGTTAATGTTATAGACTGTCCAACCTGGTACTAATCAGAATTTTCAATCAACAGTCAGCTGTAAAAAATTGATTTAGCATTGTGGCTCTGTAATACTGTATACAGCTAAACAGAATGGTGTGTGATGTGTGTGTGTGTGTGTGTGTGTGTGTGTGTGTGTGTGTGTGTGTGTGTGTGTCCAATTTTAAGAATCACTTTCTGGCACCCTTGCTCCAATCTCTGTTGTAAATAGTTATGCCACTGAAAGGCATCATTTCCAAACATCTGTCTACCAAAATCGCTCCCTCAATAAAATTTGTGAAAAGTTTAAGTACTACAACCGTTGAAGCATGCATGTAAACATCAGAGGTGTCTGTCCTGGTTTAAAAATTAGTTCCAGCTTGATTTGAACAATCTGTGCTTTGTTTGTGCTGGAAAAGCACTGCAAGCAGTTATAACACTAAGAGGAACATGGCCTGATATAATTTGAGCTATCTGCCTGGTCACAAACTTACTGCCATTTGAGAACCAGTTGAAAAACTCAGTTTTTTCCCAACAATTTTCTGAGTAAAGTAGATGTTTGAAAATAATTTCAGCATTTTTTAAAGTCTCTGTACCATGCTAAGTTTTATGAGACATTGTGTTATTTCTACTTCCTCATAAGACGGTTGATAAAAACAGCACAATAATGTGAATGAACTCTTTCTGCCACTGACTTTTACAAACTGTTGGATGTTACAACTAATTTAACCATTAAGCAAATACCATGAAGTCAACACAATGTATATTTCTATGTTTTGTTGTTCTTGTTTTTTAAGTTTTCATAAAACCTGTGCTTCATTTCAGATTCATAAATTTATATATAATCAGATTTCTTCTTCTATCAGTTGTTTTGAGTGGTATGGGTTTTGTTTTTTGGGGTTTTTGTTTGTGTGTGGGTGCGTGCATGTTTTTGGGGGGAGGGGTTGGCAAATGGAATCACATGTCCTTGAATGAACAGATAATTTTTAACATGACTTGAGTAAATAAAAAAAACAAAATTAAAAAATTTTAAAGTAAAAAAAAGCTGATGAATAAACAAACAAAATAACAGATAAATAGATGAACAGATCAACTTAAAAACTCAGAGTACAAAACAGAATATAAACAAAGGAATAAATTTATGGATCAAAACTGAAAAGTTAGATGGATTAAGTACAAGCACCCAGCTGCCAATTTTATGCTTATAACTAAAACTGCTGTTAAAATAATGCCATCATAAAATAAAACTGTCAGCAAGGAATTTTACTGAGAAAACACACAACTATTCCACAGATACAAAAACAAGAGGTACAGACACAAATGTAATTTGACAATGGGCAAATTTCCCTTTGGTGCAGTTCACAAATCCAAAAACTGACTGAACAGATACATACCTGGTAAAGCTTCTGTGGCTTTCTTTTCTGACACCAGGAGAGTGTTGGCTTGCGTATACAGGAGATAGAGGAGGTGAGCATCACACGCCTGCAGCAGGCTGAAGGCGAAGTTGGCCTTGGACCAATATGATGACTTCACAAACCAGTCCCAAGTGGACGTAATGTACTGCAGGACATCATCCTCTGTCAATGCCCTGTCAGCGCTGAGGGTCATGACGTCTGTCTTCAGACTTGGCTGGCTGCGGGTGCGTGCATACATAAAGTCCTTCATCACCACCGGCTGAAGCAAGGACACTAACTGTTGCAAGAGGTCGACACTGTGAATGCGCCTCAGCAAGCCCAGCATGAACTTCTTCCGCGAGTAGTCTCCTATCCGATGGAACCATTCCTTCATTTCCTTCATTTTTAGGGTGAGCTGGCATGTTTCACATTTGCCGCACACAGTTGACTTCCCTGTGTTGACACAGCGCAGCTCATGCGCCTTTCCTAGGTTAAACTCGTACTGTTCGACGTTGGTGTGGGTGTGTTTCATTGCCCCCTCCATCACTGCATCACTGGACCCCGGGTAATTACACACCTCAAGCATTTTGATGAAGCTCTCTTTTCAACCACACTGCAGCAACTAGAAATCCATTGACTCAGTTGTGAAGGAGTATGAATAAGATGTAGTTCCACTAAATGTTCCAGATGTCCTAAAACAAAAATAGAAGAAAAAAATCTTAAATTAGTCAAGTCTACTGAACCTTTTCTGACTGACAGCTCATGGGTATTAGATATATAATAAATCAATAAATAATTCATCCTCATGTCAAAATTTGCAAAGGACATGACATTAAACCTGTCCAACAGAGTGCTTAGCTGAAGTTGGTGCAAAAGAGACTTCTGTACAAAACTAAGCATTTTTGATACTTATACTCAGCCATTAGCTATCCTTTCCAAGGTCCAGTGCCTTCTCCTCTGATACATCTGACACCTTCAAATACTGTGTTCTGGGCTGGGTAAGCCCCCCCCCCCCCCCCCCCCCAATCTCCCATCACCAGCCCACTACATCTGAGTGGATGAGAACCTCTGTCAATGCAAAAAGAAATTAGATCAAATGCAGCATTTCTTGATGTGTGTGTGTGTGTGTGTGTGTGTGTGTGTGTGTGTGTGTGTGTGTGTTAAATAATGGGTCCATTTACAGAGGAACTGTTTTGAACGTTGACACAAAATTGTTTTATTTTATTACAACACAAAAAATTTATTCCTCTTCAGTCTGTTTCCAAACAACTGATTCACTCCACTGCAAACAGTAGACTTCTTCCAAACTGGCAGTAATCATTTTTGAGGGAAACTGTAAGGTATTAAACTACAATTTAACACTTCAACAGTTATCAAAGGTCTGAATTAGACTTGCTTCACACACACACACACACGCACACACACACACACACAACAATCGTAACTTTCTTGACAATTTAATGGTAAGAATCAGACACTTTTTCATAAATCAAGAAACATCGCATGGCAGTATTTTCTTCAGATTAATTTGTTCAAATGCCATCTGCTTTGACTTGACTGATCGGTTGAACGAAGTGTTTCCTTCGATATGGCAGCAACAAAAAGATCATATATTTTCGTAAACAATTTTGAACTGATGTCGCAAAATCAAGTTTGGGTGCGCCTTCCATTCATTCAGCTAACCACCCTCTTCTTAACGTCGACGGCTACAGTCACCTTTTTGCCAGAAAATCTTGAGAGAGGGGGAGAAAAAATCAAAATATGCGAAAAGGGGACACGGTGAAGAGTGATCACAGGTACAACAATGTAACTTTCCAAACCTGGTTTTCCGTAAAAGTGCATCATTGTGGACGAGCTTCACACTGACTCAGCACACAAACCTAGACTCACCATCGTTCAGGCGACAAACCCCAGACTGACGCGTGCCGAAAGATGTCCGATGTTCGATCACTTCACACAGTCCCGGGTCATTGCAGACCCAATCATTTGAGCTACACAGGCATCCATTGGACGCTTGTCCCCAAGGCGACAAGAACTCTTTGCAAGTGCTCGACGCTTCTCCGTTGGAATAGTCCCCCCTGATTGCGCTCAATTTTTTTATATATTTTTAAAAAAATGTTTTTATCGTTGCTAAATCCTCGAGTGGATTTTTTTTTTAAATCAGCTCAAAGCTGGGTAATATCACAAAATTCAACACCAGTGCAGTGCACCACTAAGTAACAGTGGGACATGCCGAAGTCCTACTCATACCATAGAAATGAAGTTGTCGCCCTTGATGTGTTCAAAATAGTTTTAACAAGTGCAAATTTAGTAGCTTAAGCATTAATTATACAATATTTAATGACTCATAAAGTTGACTTTTTAACGTTATTGCAATATTTTTATGTGTAAGTTTGCTACTATTCAATAGCGTGCGTAATTCATTCTCCATCCTTCAAAGTTCTTCTGTGAAACCCATTTGTGTCGTCTGCAACAAAATGTGCACAACGAGGCTCGACACTTAGCAACTAATACCCCGGATGGCGCTTGCCAAAATGGAGGGCAACTGGATAGCGCTGCCCCTTGGTACATGTTTGGAATAGATGTAATAAGTCCTTTTCGTGTGTTTGCTGTTTTGCTGACTTTATAAACATCTAGTCAGCAGTTGCCTACACAAGGACCGAAACAACTCTATCCCAAAGAAAGAGGAAAAGATGGCTTTGGAACGTGCTAAGGTAAGGTTTTCGAATGTCATTTCAAAACGAAATTATTTGCAGAGGTTGGTTATTATTGACCCAAAATAACAGAACTAAAAATAAAGTTTTATTGGTGATTTAAGCCTTTGATTTGTGCAACTTGAATATCTTCAGAGTGAGTGTATGGAGAAAATGTTTTACTCTGTAACACGGCCTATTGTTGCGTTTCTTACGGTACTGTTTTTACAAAATAATAGTTGAATAGTACAACCTGGCAACTTATCAAAAGACGTGATATATATATGTATGTGCTATAGCCCATTAGTGTAACAGTAAACAATCTTGATTCATAAAATGTTTTTGGCTTTTAAGCAGAATAATTGTAATCATTTGTTCAGAAGTACTTGTTGTGATGAATTAAAGTTATTAAATTGTTCAAATTATTTTCTTTTAATTAGCTTCACATATAATTGTTGTCTTTTAATTTGCTTCACACACAGCCTCTTTAGAAGCAATTCCATGCTGATCAGGGTATAGATCTGCATTATCATGAGGGGGGAAAAAGAGAAGAATTTGGACAGTTTTAGTTTTGAGTGTTTGTTATGTAGTACTGTTTTATTTTTATTTGTTTGTGCATGTCAATAGTTGTAACTAACTGACATGAGTGTCTTGCTTTGTCTTGTAGTTGGTGGAAACACCAGAGCACAGTTGTAGCAAGACGCGGGGCTTGCCTGGCCTGCCGCCACTTCCAGCTGTTGCTGCCAAGGAACCCTCTGACCTGTATCAGGTAACTCTTCACAGGCGTTCTTCGTGTCTTCCTTCATTTAGAGCCACTTAGATATGTCAGCCAAGAATATTCTTCCATGCTGACGGAGTATACCACTTACTCAACGTTTACCTTGGTTAGTGTTGGGCTGATATTCTCTCATCATTATGTGCTGGTGGTCACTGATGGTCACCCAGGTACCAAAACATGTGTCTGACCTAGGCATCCAAAATGAAAGGATCCTCACCATGAGCAGATTTCTGAGAACCCCACTGCTGTTTGTTTTAGTGTTTAGCTTTTAGTTTTAGGGAGCAAAATCTGATTAAACTCCAGGACAAACTGATGCTCTTTATTTATCTTCTTTTTTTCTTTCCTTTTTTAGTTGTTTTTGTTTGTTTCTGATCTTACTGTATTTAATGGCTTTCTGGGTCTAAAAATAAATGATAATGCCTAAACAATCAATAAATTTTTTTTTGGTAAATCCTTCTACACTTTGGCCTAAATAAAATTCACTGTTTGTGTTGTTAGTTGGTTTTCCTTCCCAGGAATAACAAAATGGAGTATACTTTAAGGTGCAAAAAATTACCCATGTTAAGTTGACCTCTAATTTTCTAGCACATTTTTGTTCAATGGTTGTTTGCAGATTGTCCTCCGCAATAGCGAGCATCCTCCTTTGATGCGTGGTTCATCATGGACACTGGCATCACCATTCAAGGAGCAGAAATATCACAGGACGCCCAGCGAGTCCATTGCCAACAACTACACTCCAACAGCAAGTGACCTTAAACTGAAGGACATTCCGAAGTTTACACGAGGAAAAACCAAAGGTAACAAGTCACCAGCGGTGGTGTTCTATTTTTGAATGGTGACTAAAAGTTGTTTGTTTTGCAGATTTGAACTGTTTTGTTCAGTCAGTGTTATAATGTGCTACTCATGCACATTTTTTAACTCTGCCACCTTTCATTGATGGGTGGTTCAGGTCTCTCACATAAGAACTAGAGAGAGAAAAAGAAACCAGAATAACTTGTGCTTGCTGAATTGCTTCTGTTAACACTGTTTTGCGTGTGTGTTTGATTGTTTTTTCAGCTAAAACACTTCCTCCAATCAGCGAAAATGGTGGGTTTTCTGGATAACAGTTGTTATTCTGGATATTACACTGGCTTTATGCATTTGTCCTCATATGATGCAGTAACTGGGGAAACCCCATTGCCTATGCTTAGGCTTGAGTGCCACATATGCTTAAAGGGGAACCAAACCGAAACAGCGTCAGGGGCCTTATTGATACAAATGGAGCAAAAAATATTCACACAGGAGTTTTACACACAGTTTCTCATCCTGTTTATTAAAATTCTATGCTTTAAAGTTGCTTAAACATGATCTTGAGTGTTGCTATATTCACCCAGCTGTCAGCATGAATAACATCATGAACAAGGCCAACTGGTGGGGAAAAGTATCAAACGCATCACAAGCCCATTGGTAAAGAGCTGTAGTTCACCAAAATACTGACCTACCGCTTTCATCTAAGACATCTGTTCACATTGGACATTGCATTGTTACCTGCATTTGACACTCAGACAGACTCAGTTAGCTGCAGCACTTTCTCAGACCAAAGGCTATAATTTGTTAACCAAGTCATTGAAATGTTGCACTACTTTACATAACGTTGTACTATTTTACACAGGGGATTGTTTCACAGTGAGGAGAGAATTGCACTCCTTTTAAATGTACTGACGTATATATGGGGTCATTGCATGACTACTAAATAACACAATAATAAACCCGGGGGACTTTCCCAGTGTCTTACAATTTGCTAGTGCAGTGTGTGCATATATATATAATCATAATGTGTCTGTATCATGTGTTGTGCTGCAAGGTCTGCTGTATTTTATGTTTGAGGAGGTGTTCTACATATTCACCCATAGAATATCAGTCTACACCTTCATTCTCTTATTTCAAGCCAGTCCTAGAGGGGGCCTCATGAGGGGGCCAAAAGTTGGACAAATCCAACATTTCTCTCATGTGGCACCGTTACTTCATGTCACTTCATGTTACACTCTTGTGATTTGTCATTGACAGCCCACACAGGGTTTTTTCAGTATTCTTGTACATACTCCAGGTTCAAGATCTCTGTAAGGGTGACAGTGTCAGTGTGGGAAGTAAGCATCATGTCACTTCATGTCACACTCTTGTCATTTGTCGTTGACAACCCACACAGGTTTTCTCAGTATTCTTGTATGTACTCCAGGTTCAATATCTCTGTAAGGGTGACAGTGTCAGTGTGGGAAGTAAGCATCATCAGAGCTGAACTTTTGTTGTTGCTGTAAAGCATCTGAACTCACTCCCTGTGTGAGTTATTCAGTCGTATTTGTGGGCTCAAAAATAATATTGTTCTATTTCCCCAGTTTACTGGAAGTGAAGATCACAATATTTTCAAAAAAATCAGCATGAAAATTGTGTCCACACACTTTGTATCTTTCTGTTTGTGGTTAGTGGTAGTTGTTAAACTTTATATTATCTTTTTGTATTTATTATAATAAAAAATAAAAAATATTATAATGATGATAGTATTGTTATGGCTAGAATAACAATAAGAAGAGGGATATAATGATGATGTAAATTAATAATAATGATGATGATTAATAAAATGTAATGGCTATAGTATGACTGTGAGTATTATATCCCAGTCTTGCCAAAACAAAGTACCACTGAGACTATAGTATGACTGTGAGTATTATATCCCAGTCTTGCCAAAACAAAGTACCACTGAGACTGAGCTTTTGAACTCTCCCAGCTCCACCGACTGCTAGACTCTGACTCTTCACTAATCCAGTGACCTCCTGTGTGTTTTTGATGGCAACTGCTTGCATCTACAGTATACACAAATCATTACAGAGACGATTTATTACATGGTGTGGTTTGTGGTTAGGTGGCCTTACAAAATATTCCAAGTGAATGCATTTACATTTTTGCACCTTACCACCTCCCTTTTACCCCACTCCTACATCATCCTGCTTAAGTCTTGATTCATTTCCATATCATAAAGCTCCTGTAGCATGTGACTGTGGGTGGTGGTTCTTGTTTGTTTTGTGTGTTTTTTGCCAGGGAGATGGGAACTGCTGCTACATATTATATGTATTATCACTATATATATACACCTGCTAGCGTGTCTGCTGTTTGTGTTTAAACATTATGTCCTTGTTTCTTAAACTAAGCTAAAAGCTTATGCATGCTCCACAAGGTAGCCCTGGCTTATCTCTGGATCGATCGTAACCAGTAACGCATGCTCTGCTTGATTGTACTGGTATCATTGCACCATAACTGAGATTAGAGATTATGACTCTTCACAAGGTGTGTTGGCACTGGCACATGATATACTATAACAAACGATTTTGCCAGTACTTTAGAGGTGATGTTACATGCTTATAATCACACATGTGTATGCACGCACAGACAGACCCATACACACACACACACATGCATGCATGCATACACACACACACACACACACACACACACACACACACGCACGCACGCATACACACACACACACACACACACACACACGATGCATACACACACACACACACACACACACACACACACACACACACACACACACACACACACACACACACACACACACACACACACACACACACACACACACACACACACACACACACACACACACACACACACAGTCTTCTCCCTACCACACCTTTGCCTATTTTTGTCTGTTTGCCTGCCTCTCTGTCTCTCTCTGTCTCTGTCTCTGTCTCTGTCTCTGTCTCTGTCTCTGTCTTGTCTCTGTCTCTCTTCTCTCTCTCTCTCTCTCTCTCTCTCTCTCTCTCTCTCTCTCTCTCTTGTGTAATAAAGTATTGCATCATCATCATGTCTCTCCTTAATGCTTATTTTATATACCATTGTTTCCACTTTGCTTCTCTTGTTTTTGCCATCATAGGTTGATAGTAAATCATTTATTTGTGTGAATATATTAAAGTCAAAGACATTTCTGTGAAAAACAGAAGTTTTTTCTGCCTGCCTGTTTGTCTGTCTGTCTACTTACATGGCTGCCTATCTGTGTGTTGTGTCAGAACTAATGAGCTGTCTGAAAGTCAAGGTGACTGTCCTGCACTCCCCATCCCTAATATTCCATAATTATGGTCTCTGTGGAGGTAAAAAGACATTTGAAAAAGTGCGTTATGTAGTGCAGAAAAGAATTATCCCGTTGTGTCATTTTCTCTGACAATTGCAATGACTGTGCACATACGCCCTTGTGATTTTGTTGTTGTTTTGTTTTGTTTTGTTTTTTAAATCTATGTGAAGGCCTTGTATGGTAAGTGTGTGCTTTGTTGAGTGTACTATGCATTATGTAACTTATATTTTTTTGTTCGTATTTGACTGATTCATTTCTAAATTTGTTTGCCCAGTTGAAATCACCAGTCCCCGGAAAGTACCAGATCTTCCGAGAAGCAAGACCACAGTGGAGAAACCTGGCAAGGGGGTCAATGGGTGGGTTACCACTTTCCTCTTTGGGTAGTGTGTGTCTGTGTGTGTGTGCGTGTGTGTGGTGTGTGTGCATGTGTGTGTGTGAGTGTGTGTGTATGTCTGTGTGTGTGCATGTGTGTGTGAGTGTGTGTGTATATGTATG
Organism: Alviniconcha marisindica; assembly: GCA_018857735.1. Taxonomy (NCBI): domain Eukaryota; kingdom Metazoa; phylum Mollusca; class Gastropoda; family Provannidae; genus Alviniconcha; species Alviniconcha marisindica. Next base: position 691,087 of record JABMCL010000813.1, read on the forward strand.
TCTGTGTGTGTGTGTGTGTGTTTTTGTTTGTTTGTGTGCACATGTTGGAAGTGATATGAAGGCTGTTGAATGAAGTGTTGTAGTGTGTTTGTGTAATTAGTAGGGTTCATTGTGCTACTGGTTCTGTATATATTTTGTCAGCCTTATTCTTTTTGTATTGTGCGCTTGGGGTTCACATTAGGTGTAAGTACCATTTAAATACTCTTTGACATGAAATTAAAAAAAGAAAAAAAGCATTGCTGTTTCTATAATTGTGGCTGTTGTGCATGCATGCATGGTACAGTGGTACCCTCTCTACCCTATTGACATTATATGACATCCTCCGGTAAAGTGCTGTCCGTTAGGCAAAAAAACTCCATACAACATCCTGCTGTAGTTCAGTCTTTTTGCAGGTTCTTGGAGGGATCAAAGTAATAATAATGATCATTTCTAAAGCACAAATTCTTAAAAAGCCCTCTGTGCTTTACAAGGAACATGATGGGAGGCAGGGGAGTTGGTTAATGTACATGTACAAAAATCAAACAAAGCAAAAATCAAACATAATTATACACCGAGTCACCTTCAGTGACTCAAAATAAATGTGTCTTGGTAGTTTATGCTCTCTCTAGGAGCAGTCTTGCAAACCCTGTTCACCAGCAGTAAAAATGGTTGGCAGGAAAAGGGTTACAAAGAACTTCCGTGAAGGAACTGGCCATCTCACTAGATAGTTTGTCTGGTGATGACTGGAAGAGATCACAATGAAAGGGGAAATTAAAGTTATTACTTTAAAATGCTTTGTTGAGCTGGGGGGGGGGGGGGGGTCAGATTTTTCTGTTTTTGGTGTGATCTGGATGACCTCACACACACACACACACACACACACACACACACACACACACACACACACAAAGCTATTCATGCATGCAGAATCACACACGAGCACAGTGAGTCTGCTCGAGAGCGGAGAATAGCACTATATAAAAGCGATCAACAACAACAACATTTGGCACACACACCGTTCAAGGCAAAACATAAAAGCAGCAGCTATAAGCAGCAGGCAAAGTGTGACACTTGACAGTTTTCTACATCCTGTGCTGCTGAACGTCACTCATGAGTCATGAAACTCAGGTCCCCCTCTTCTTCTTCTTTCCTTTGTCCATATAGTGTCTACTTCTACACTTTGATGACTGTGACACTTTTAGTGCATGGCGAGTTCAGGTCACCTGAATGGGCGCAAGTCTCCACTGATCCTCATGTCTCACTGTGGTCAGTGCAGAGTTGATGCAGGTCACCTGAATGGGTGCAAGTCTCCACTGATCCTCATGTCTCACTGTGGTCAGTGCAGAGTTGATGCAGGTCACCTGAATGGGCGCAAGTCTCCACTGACCCATATGTCTCACTGTGGTCAGTGCAGAGTTGATGCAGGTCAGCTGAATGGGTGCAAGTCTCCACTGACCCATATGTCTCACTGTGGTCAGTGCAGAGTTGATGCAGGTCACCTGAATGGGCACAAGTCTCCACTGATCCTCATGTCTCACTGTGGTCAGTGCAGAGTTGATGCAGGTCACCTGAATGGGTGCAAGTCTCCACCCGTCATTATATCTCATTGTATTGTGTGCAGATTTGATGCATGTGTCAACTCAATGGGCACAAGAGTCCACTAGTCTTTATATCTTGTATTCTGTGCAGATTTGATGCAGGTCAACTCAATAGGCACAACAAGACTCCGCTAGTCTTTATATCTTGTATTCTGTGCAGATTTGATGCCGGTCCACTCAATGGGCACAAGAGTCCACTAGTCTTTATATCTTGTATTCTGTGCAGATTTGATGCTGGTCAACTCAATGGGCACAAGACTCCACTAGTCTTTATATCTTGTATTCTGTGCAGATTTGATGCAGGTCAACTCAATAGGCACAACAAGACTCCTCTAGTCTTTATATCTTGTATTCTGTGCAGATTTGATGCCGGTCAACTCAATAGGCACAAGACTCCACTAGTCTTTATATCTTGTTGTGTTCTGTGCAGATTTGATGCCGGTCCACTCAATGGGCACAAGACTCCGCTGCCAGATATCCCTGAATTACCGCCCAGTCGTCCACTGACTCCCAGTGAGCAGATGGACATCATGCTGGCCATTGAGCAGGAGGAGTTGCAGGCCACCGGAACCCCGTCAGAAAGAGATCAGGAGGTGGGGGGCCTGTGCCGGACTGTAGACCACTTCCACTATCACCACATCAAATTCATCATTTCACCATATAATTATGTTATATACCAGGATAATGCAGTCCTTTTTACTGCCTGCTTCAAAAACAGTGAGGACAGATCTCCTTTGAATCGAACAGGCTCCGCCACCCTATTCTTCATCACTGAGCATCAGATAGACCACAAAGTGTCATCAAAATGAAGATGCATCGCATTTATGTCGTGTGTCATTCCATTCCTGGTTTGACTTTTTTCACTCAAAGCAAAGACACCACAATACACACAGCATGCAATCTGCTATAACTTAACATAACAAAGACTGTTTTATATTAGTCTTTTTAGTTAGCCACAGGTTGGAAGTTTAGTGCATCAAGCCCCTACTTTAGTGCATCGGATAAGCCCATTTGCACATAACGATCAGCACTGTTACTGTATGTGTGCATTGTCATCGCTACAGCTACAAAGGAGTGCATACTCACAGAACAAAATACAGCATAAGCCTCTCTAAGATTGAGAGTGTTAGCTACAATCCGTGCTTTTTACCTGTGCAGCGCTACTACTACTACATCCGGAAAGGAGTGCAGAAGAAGATGCTTGCACCCCAGCCGTCAGAGCAGCTCCGATCCATCCAGCGTCTGGTGCCTCATAAGTATCTTACCAGCCACTACCTCTCCAACCTGCGCGATGAGCTGCTGGAGGAGATAGACTCTGACTATGAGTTCAGCGCCAGAAAGTCCATTGGTTAGTAGATGTGCATGTGCCTTTGGCTTCTTTAATGCTGACACCGGGGCTGTGTCCACTGGCAAAAATACCTGGGCTGAGAAATGTGTGCATGTGTCTTTGGCTTGTTTAAAGCTGAAACTGGGGCCTTTTACAGTGGCAAACATTTCTGGGCTGAGTAATGTATGCATGTGCCTTTGGCTTGTTTAAAGCTGAAACTGGGGCCTATTACAGTGGCAAACATTTCTGGGCTGAGTAATGTATGCATGTGCCTATGGCTTGTTTAAAGCTGAAACTGCGTGAGATATTGTGTTTATGTCTGGATGTCCATGGATGAATGTGAACTGTGCTCCATTAGGTTCCAGAGTTAGGCTGAATGCAGCTCACATTCCATTGTTCGTTGTCTGCCGTCTTGAACTGTGGTCTGGAAGTATAACAGACAGCTGATGCATTTGGGGTGGTAATGATGTCAGACTTCTAATTCAAGTGTGGTTGAAATCAGAAATGTCAATGCAGTAGTACACACCCAACAGAGCAGAGCTCAGGAGCTGTGTAAAAGTCAAGGTGGACGTCCTGGGCACTAATAGTCCACATGGTATCTGTAGACATAAAGCAGCATTGAACTTGAAGCTGCCTGAGTGTGAGCCGGTTTGGCCTAGCGGTAAGGCGTAAGGTTGGTAAGCGGAAGGACCTCGGTTTGATGCTGCTTCGGCTCTCTTTTCTCTTCAAAAAGGTTGTGGTTTGTGGACACTGTCCTGTGACTTTGTCCATCGCTTCCTACTGAAACATTAAAATGGCTCTCATCACTGTCCATCTTAATGCAGAAATCAGTCTGGTGGTGACAGTATAACGATAGGTACATAATCTCCCTCTCCCCCCACCTCCATACCCCCTTCCCCCCTTTCTCCCCGTCCCTAATAAGCCTTATGGTTTCTGTGGACGTTAAGCACCATGTTTACTTTAGCAGCCTGAGCCAAGCTGGCCTGGGCCATAGTGAGAATGGCCCCACTGTTATGAAATGTCAGGTTAGAATGTTTTGTTGTTATTGTTGTTTTGGGGTGGGGGGAGGGGTGGGGGAATTTCTGGTCCTGTTTGTTAAAGATTGGCATTTGAAAGTTGTGAAATCATGAGTGAGTGCCAGTTTGTGCCCAGCCGTCTTTGTCAGCGCTGTGAACAAGGCAGGAATGTGTGGCAAAAGCATCAAATATATCATGAGCCAACTTTCTTCTGATCGTCAGGGTAAAGGATCCAAAGGTGATCTTAAAACTATGCTTTGTTTTTTTCAGTGGACTACATTTTGAAGAATAAAGCTGAAAAAGACTGCTGGGCACAAACTGCCACTGGTGGTCATGATTTCACAACTTTCAAATGCCAGTTTTTAACAAACAGGACCAGAAATTACCCCTGACGACCAGAAGAAGGTTGGCTCATAATATATTTGATGTTTTTGCCATCTCTGTCAATAAGATTGAAGAAGAAAGCCTTCAAATCTGAAAACTATGCTTTGTTTTTTCAGTGGACTACGTTTTGAAGGATGAAGCAGAGAAAGAGCGGCTCCACATCAAATGGACCCCAAAGTCATTTCCACAGAGGTAATATTTGTGTGCTTGAAATGTCAATACAGTTGAAAACTGCATAACAACCAATGCAGTCCAGTGGTCAGCCCTTTGTTACAACCATTTTGTCTCAGTCCCAAAGTTTTCCCTCTGTTTTACACTTGTAAAAAACCCGGCTAATATGGGCACTCGTGCTGTAGTCAGCTAGGCTTATGGGTCTGTTTTCCAGTCTAAGACTGTCTTTTTGAGGCACTCCTGCTTGGGCGTGTGGTATCTGTTTTCCAGTCCCAAACTGTCTTTTTGAACACAGTACTGCTACCACTGAGGCTTCTTTATCTCAGCATGATTGGCGAGTTGGTGTTAATATGTGTCTGTCACTTGATCTAGCCCAGCAGTCATTGCCTGTACTTACATGTAAATCATAGCAGAGTTTGTACCAGAAGTAGGACAAATTACCAGCAGACTCTTTCAAATGCTTCAGCCCAGTGATGCCGTGTAAAGCTATTTTCGTTTAACATAAAGAATTTGTAGCTTGTTATTTATCTTGGCAATCATGCTTGTTGCTTCAGGGTGATCCGAGCACCAGTGCCGTGGCATAACACATACAAAGGAATGAAAACCTTCAGCGAAAACCATCTGTTCATCACCAACCCTGTCATGCTGAAACTGCAGGACATCTGGTTCAATGAGTGAGTTTTGGGGATCCTTCTTGTCCACATAATCAAGAAAAAATGCTCCTTAAAAAGGAAGGATTGGTGACAGGTTGTTTTTTTGTTTTGTTGTTGCTGTTTTTTGCATAAAAATATAAAATGAAGACTTGCCAGAACCTGTATCTCAAAGAAAGGGTCATGGTCTTCCATGACGGAGGTGTTTCCTTTGAGGCTGTATGTTATGCTGTTATATTTTTGGTGTGATGCATATTAATTCATCTTAGTTGTACATTACTTGCGTGTTACTTGGTTGAGTAATTGCTGATGCTAACATGCAATGATGCTGTGTCTCCAGCTTCAGCCACCTGCGATTCGTCAACCTGAAGGAGCTGCTGGCGGCCGACCTGCCCCTTCTGCCCACAGAGTTCGAGTCCCTGGTCAAAAAACAGTGCTGGGAGGCCCATGAGCACCTCAGAAAAAGGTACTGTTAGACATTTGGCACTGCACACAGCTGATGCCGTCATCACTGTGTTGGCCATTAGACTGGCTTCGCTGCCAGTATAAAATGCTTAATCCTTTTGTGCACATTTGTCAGAGTTCAGGAGCTGTGTGAAAGTCGAGGTGACTGTCCTGGGCTCTTGTCCCTAATAAGCCTATGGTCTCTGTGGACATAAAGCAACACTCAACCAAGTGCACATTTGAAGAAGTTGATGGCAAAACATTAACAGCTGTTCTTAATGTAGCTGCACTGACTTGGTGAAGCACCACTTGGTGTAGATGTTTTGGGTCACTTTGGCTCTATCAAAACAGTGGTAAGTAAGTAAGTAAATTGGTGTTTTACACCCAGTCAACCAGTGCGGTTATATCAGGGTAATCAAAACAGTGGGCTGTCCCCCAAAAGGTGCAACAGGGTTGACTGCTAGTGTTCTGAAACAAGATCCAAACACACAAAAAGTAAAAAGAACTCTGATTTTAATAGGACAACATCTGGCTGCACTCAGATCTTCAGTGACTTGCCGCAGATGTGCCTTCTTTTGTTTCTGTTTTTGCAACTGTGATCAGACAGGTCCCACAGCATCCACTGATGTACTGACTGGGCAATAAATCCTTCAATCTTTTTATCCTCAGGGGTGGCATTTCTTCTTCCACTGTCTGTCGGTTGAGATGCCTTGTAGTTAGTAGTAAACAACAGCTGATGACCTGGTCACAGCTGGTAAACTGGCTAGCAGCCACCTTGTCAAGGCTTTGCACAACCTCACTTGCGATGTAACTTTGACAAAGAAAAGCCTTGGCAATGTCTCGGTGAAGTGGTCAAAGCTGTTTTGGCAAGTGGCTTCACATTATAGTAAGAACCGTCGTTAGAAAGTAATTTTTGTCCATTGTCTGTGCCAGCTGCTGGAGCAGGATGTGGCCCAGGGTGTGTAGAGAAGACCAGGCCTGTTGGCATCTTTTAATGAGGGAACAACTGAACTCACTTCTACAGTTTCTGCAGTTATTGGTCTTATGGTGCAAATGCTTTATTTTTATTTTTATGTCCATCATTTGACGAGCGTTTGTGTGCACTGTTGCTGTGAACTTGCATTATTTTCTTTGGATTTTGTTTTGCACCAAATGTACATTTTCATTCCTTCCTTTAATAGAATGAATGAAAATAGAAATGAGGGCCAGTCATCAGTTCTTGCATTGCCGTCCCATTCTGTTCCCAGCTGGATCCCAACATGCGCCAAGCTGTTCATCGACCAGCAGGAGTGCTGGCAGCACCTGGTGCCGCCCAACGACGGTGACTCCACGGAGCTGGTGGAGGAGTTCTTCTCCTGCGTGGCCGCCCTCATGTCCATCCAGCTGCGCTCCATGGTCATCAACTCTCTGGCCGACTTCCTCGCTTTCTTCCAGATCCACCAGGTGGGGGGCTGGGAAGGGTTTTGTACTTTAAGCCCTTGAACACACGCTCATTCCAGTTTCAGTGGAAGACCATCAGCTGGAAAATTAAAGCCCTGCACTGTCGGTGCATTGCCATTTAGCTTGCTAAAGATGGGTCTGGTCATTATCAGCACTAGTAAGCTTTACTCGGCCAATTTTGCACTTCAAGAGGGAAATCTACCAGTACATTTAGGGATCAGCACGAGAAGTCGGCAGATTTTCTGTTGGCAGCAGGCAGGGTGGGGGTGGAGGTGGGGTGGGTGAGAGGGAGGGGGGAGCTACCTGTTTCCTTTTTTCTTTTTGATTCTGTCCTTTAGGGGTGGGGAGGGGGTGGAGGGGGGCGCTGTCTTGCTTTTCATCAATTTTGAAGCTGTTCTGTTGGGTGTATTTTTGTGTGTGTGTGTTTGTGTCCATGAGTGCACAGCTGTTTTCATGTGTTTCAGGCTGGGAACGACTTTGGAGATGAGTTTGATGAGCTGATGTATGTGATGGCCCAAGTCATGATCATCAAGCTGAAGGTGGAAGAGCCCAAGATCATCTTTGACCCGCTCTTCAAGGAGATCAGGGACATCATCCTCCGCTGCTTCTCTGAAATCATCGCCAGTGGTGATGGTCTCACCAGGGTCAGTTTCTTCTCTTTGTGTCAGTCACTCTCACTTTTGTATTTGCTCATCCAGTAACGTGCATTGTTACTCTATTCATGGGTACTTAATGGGAACCAAAGCAAAGATGTAATTTATCCATGGGTACTTAATGGGAACCAAAGCAAAGATGTAATTTATCCCTAAAGGGGGAACCAAAGCAAAGATGTAATTTATCCCTAAAGGGGGAACCAAAGCAAAGATGTAATTTATCCCTAAAAGGGGAACAAAAGCAAAAATGTAATGTATCCCTAAAGGAGGAACCAAAGCAAAGATGTAATTTATCCCTAAAAGGGGAACCAAAGCAATGATGCAATTTATCCCTAAATGCAGAACCAAAGCAACGATGTAATTTATCCCTAAAAGGGGAACCAAAGCAAAGATGTAATTTGTCCATAAAAAGGGGAACCAAAGCAAATATGTAATTTATCCCTAAAAGGGGAACCAAAGCAAAGATGTAATTTATCCCTAAAAGGGGAACCAAAGCAAAGATGTAATTTATCCCTAAATGGGGAACCAAAGCAAAGATGTAATTTATCTCTAAAATGTAGAAATATGCAATTGCTTCTGTTTACAGGCTTGTTTTGCTGGTTCTATCAATATTTATGCAGAAGAAGTTCATTTTTCCTGTGAACTTGAGTTCCTGAGGGTGCAGCCATGTTGATTACTTTTTACCAATGAAAGGCGGAAAAAGGTTGGCTTGTAACATATATGTTTGCCACACATTCTGGCTTTGGTCATGATGTCATTGGTACAGACTGCTGGGCACAAAATGGCCTCATTTATGGTCGTCTTGTCCCAACTTTAAAACATTGATTTTTGAGAAACCAGATGAGAAATTGTGTGAGAAACTGCTGTGTGTAGTCATCTATTCCATTCCTATTGATACGGAAGCGTCATAGGGCCCATGACGCTTCTTCTCATTGGTCTCCCTTAAAATAAATATGATATTTTGTGTGCGCGAATAACAAAACAGGTAGTTACTGATCCAAAGACATAAACGGTTAGAAGGAAATGTATTTATTTTGACAAAACATGACCCACAAATTTTCAAGGTAATCCCCATTTTCAAGCTACAAAACAACAGACTTAAATGGTGAAAAATGGCATGTAGAATACTTATCTGCTTTTGATTGACCTGTTTTGTTATGTTGGTTTGTCTGAACCTAGCAAAAGGCAAAGCAATGCACAGCTGGGCTATATGTTCATGTGATGTGCTTTACAAAATAACCATGCTGTACCAAAAGACACTGTGCAGCCTTTGGTGAAGGATCTCACTGGAAGTGCCCCTTGGTCTGTGTTCTGATCAGGTGGAGTGTGAGCTCTTCCCAGACATGCGAGGTCAGCGCCTGCTGCTGCGCTCCGTGAAGATTGAGGAGACACTGGTCACTGACTACGTGGACAAGGCCATGGAGATCTTCAAACTCAACACTGCTGGACCCACAAAGTAATCTTCTCATACCTTCTGTTGTTATGCAGTTTCTGTCAGACTTGTTTAGTACCAATTTGTCTTCAGAGAGGTACTGGCGGGGACCGAGATCCAGGGAGGTGGAGGAAGGGAAAATTATACCTAATGCTACACTGTCACCACTAGAACAATAAAATTATACCTAATGCTACACTGTCACCACTAGAACAATAAAATTATACCTAATGCTACACTGTCACCACTAGAACAATAAAATTATACCTAATGCTACACTGTCACCATAGACAATAAAAGTATACCTAATGCTATACTTCAATGCTACACTGTCACCACTAGAACAATAAAATTATACTAATGCTACACTGTCACCATAGAACAAAAATATACCTAATGCTAACTGTCACCACTAACAACAGTATACCTAATGCTACACTGTCACCATAGAACATAAAATATACCTAATGCTACACTGTCACCACTAGAACAATAAAATTATACCTAATGTCTAACAACTGTCACCACACTAGAACAATAAAATTATACCTAATGCTACACTGTCACCACTAGAACAATAAAATTATACCTAATGCTACACTGTCACCACTAGAACAATAAAAGTATACCCATTGCTACACTGTCACCACTAGAACAATTCTGCATAAAAATAGGCAGTGGTGTGAGACATTTTAATGTTTCATTAATTGTAAGAGGCAAAGTCACAAGACAGTGTCTATAAACCGCAAAGTTTGAAGAGAGAGGAGAGCTGAAGTAGACCCTGGAATTCAGTCAATTGTATGCGCCAACCAGAGGCACTCGCTTTCATTCTTGGCATCTTATTGTCTGTAGCCATGACCTTTGGGCTAAAGGCAAATGTTTGTTATGTTAAGACTGCCACGTTAGGATTACTTTCAGCTATGGTAATCTTCATCACATGACACCCTCCACTATTAAAATCCCAGGAGTCAGAATGCAGCTGTTGGAGTGGTGGGTAACATTGTACTTGTACAACAGCGTGCGCTGTGAAAAAATGGGCTGCATTCGCACCAACTGTTACTTGAACCTCATCTTTTTAGCTGAGGAATGCTAACACCTACACGCACACACCGAGACAGTTTTGTAATTTTGTATTCATACACATGCACAAATATTCTCAAGCAGTACAGGTTTATTTTGCTGGAAAAAAAGGGTGTATTCTTTTTTTATATTTTTGTTTTTTAATCCACTAGGTACCTGAATGTGTACAAAAAGTATGCTGATCTCCTGAACAACAAGGCAGACCAAGAAGTATCAGCCTTCCTCAGGGAACCACATTCCATCAAAGCCTTCAAAGAGGTAACTGCCACTTCTGCAATAGTTTTATTTCATCATCGTCAGCAGCAGCAGCAGCAGCAGCAGTCGTTTGACTGGCCTGGTCACTGGGATGCCACGATGGACAGCTTCAGCAATCTGTCTTTTTCACTCAGGTCCACCATCAGCTGTTTGGGCCAGAAATGGCAGTCTGAGTTCAGGCCATTATTTGATCCTGCAGAGGTTGTGCATGAGTTTTGGAAGGCTACAGTGTTTTTCTTTTCCGGCCTGGAAAGTTTGGGGAAATGGTGCTTTTGTCCAAAGTCTTGGAAAGTTTTGGTGCTGCATGATAATGATCAATACATGTTTTTCAGGAGGATTCAGAAAAAGACTTGGAGGCTAAGTGATGGATGATGGAATGGTTCAATAAAATTGCACATGTTATTATATCGCAAATAACAGTATGTCTGGTTGGTTGGTTGTCTTATACTTGTAAAATGTTACCTGACTGTATAAAAATTGTTCATATCATGTGTGTAACTGAGCAATAGCTTGGTCTGAGAAAATGATCCCTGGGAAAGGTTTGAAATAAAAATCCTGTTCCAACCCTGTTAAATGGACGTCCTTTTTTTCCCTTTTTCTTCTTCTATGCTACGTGTTTGCCACTTGCCATCAGTGGTGCCCTGCATGATGATGTTTGACAGGCTGTTATGACAGATGGCATGCCCAGACCTGGAAATCATGCTTCTCAGACATGGCAGTGGCAATATGACTGTATTGCCAAGTGAGAAATAAACTGCGTTAAACTTAAAGGGGAAATCATACTTCTCCGTCATAATCACAGTGGCAGTTTGACTTTATTGCCAAGTATGAAATAAACTGCGTTAAACTTAAAGGGAAAATCATGCTTCTCAGTCATGACAATGGCAAGATGACTTTATTGCCAAGTGAGAAATAAACTGCATTAAACTTAAAGGGGAAAGCATACTTCTCAGTCTTTATCACAGTGGCAATACAACTTTATTGCTAAGTGAGAAATAAACTGCGTTAAAGGGGAAATCATGCTTCTTGTTCGTAATGACAGTGGCAAGAGGACTTTATTGCTAAGTGAGAAATAAACTGTGTTAAAGGGGAAATCATGCTTCTTGTTCGTAATGACAGTGGCAAGAGGACTTTATTGCTAAGTGAGAAATAAACTGCATTAAAGGGGAACCAAATCAGGGATGCAAGTTGGCCTGAAAACAGAAAATGTTTGAATATTTTCATCTGCAGGCATCATTTTGGTTGCTCCATCAACATATTTATGCAAATGTGCTTCTCCTGGTACAGCTTCTCTGTTTGCTCTTTACCAGTGAAGAGTAGAAAAAGGTCGGCTTGTGATGTAATTGATGCTTTTGCCACGCATTCCAGCTTTGCTTTCTTCATGGTGTCACTGACACACACTGCTGGGCACAGAATGGCAGCACTCACTGCTATGTTTTGATTCTTAACAGAAACAGAGACCAGGTGAAAAACTGCTGTGCATCTTTTTTAGATTTCATTCCTGTCTTTACAGTCCATGATGTTTCTTTGCTTCATTTCCATTTAACATTTGGTATAGTGTTGTGTGTGTGTGTGTGTGTGTGTGTGTGTGTGTGTGTGTTGTGTGTGTATTGTGTGTGTATTGTGCTGTGATGTTTTCTACACCCAGTCAACCGGGGCAGTTATATCAGGGCAAAAGATTGGAACCCCCGAACTCACTTCATTTGATGGTTCAGTGTTTGCTGTTCCCATGCTTTGATTTTACTAGAAAGAAAAAGGTCATCTGGATTTTATGATGCAACTTTTACAGGGCTTGCAGAACAAGACTATTTTTACTCCCCAAACAAAAACAAAACTGTTTCAGGCAGGTGCTAAATTTGCATCCCAGCTTGAAGAGAGATGCTGGAGTGCTGATCAGCGTAAACTCTTCGGAAAAGTATTACCCCAATAGTTTGAGATTTTTGTGTTGCTTTGTTTGCTTCTTTTTTTGCAGAGAATTGGAGGGGGGGTGGGGCATGTTGCAAAATGTTTTGTGTTCACTCTTTTTGCTCCATTTGTTGCTGGATGCATGACAGAGGTGTTTTTGACATTTGATCCATTTTTGTCTTCAGTTTCCAGTTGACTTTTATTGCCTTGCATGTTGAATGTTTCATATATCACATAGATCAAAACACACAAATAATTGTGTATGTGTGCTATTTGTTTCTGCTTAAACATGTTTATTTGCAACTGCAGCTAACCGTTGCAGGGGTTAGCTTAGTTGGTAGAGCGTCCAACTGAAAAGCCAGGTGCAGTACTGACTGGGGTTTGAGTCCCCAGTGTGGGAAGGGACTTTTCTCCCCGAGTCAGCTTCCAGTGCAGACTGTCTTACGGTGTCCGTTCAGCCCCCGTGTGCAATCGCATACATCGGCATCTAGATGCGTGTGTCTTACGGTGTCCGTTCAGCCCCCGTGTGCCATCGCATCCATCAGCATCTAGATGCGTGTGTCTTACGGTGTCCGTTCAGCCCCCGTGTGCCATCGCATCCATCGGCATCTAGATGCGTGTGTCTTACGGTGTCCGTTCAGCCCCCGTGTGCCATCGCATCCATCGGCATCTAGATGCGTGTGTCTTACGGTGTCCGTTCAGCCCCCGTGTGCCATCGCATCCATCGGCATCTAGATGCGTGTGTCTTACGGTGTCCGTTCAGCCCCCGTGTGCCATCGCATCCATCGGCATCTAGATGCGTGTGTCTTACGGTGTCCGTTCAGCCCCCGTGTGCCATCGCATCCATCGGCATCTAGATGCGTGTGTCTTACGGTGTCCGTTCAGCCCCCGTGTGCCATCGCATCCATCGGCATCTCGATGCGTGTGTCTTACGGTGTCCGTTCAGCCCCCGTGTGCCATCGCATCCATCGGCATCTCGATGCGTGTGTCTTACGGTGTCCGTTCAGCCCCCGTGTGCCATCGCATCCATCGGCATCTCGATGCGTGTGTCTTACGGTGTCCGTTCAGCCCCCGTGTGCCATCGCATCCATCGGCATCTAGATGCGTGTGTCTTACGGTGTCCCGTTCAGCCCCCGTGTGCCATCGCATCCATCGGCATCTAGATGCGTGTGTCTTACGGTGTCCGTTCAGCCCCCGTGTGCAATCGCATACATCGGCATCTAGATGCGTGTGTCTTACGGTGTCCGTTCAGCCCCCGTGTGCCATCGCATCCATCGGCATCTAGATGCGTGTGTCTTACGGTGTCCACTCAGCCCCCGTGTGCCATCGCATCCATCGGCATCTAGATGCGTGTGTCTTACGGTGTCCACTCAGCCCCCATGTGCAATCGCATACATCGGCATCTAGATGCATGTTAAAACTCCGAAACACTGGCAGCCATACCATTATTTGGACAAATGAAAATACTGCACAAACTGATAGGAGTAGGTACCACTGTTCTTGCAGCTGCTCAAAGTCTGTTCTTCTTCAAAGTGTTGTTACCCATTAAAAGACCGTGCTCCTTTTATATATGAGCGCTTGAAACAAGTGTCCAGGACACTCAGGGTTTAAAAGATAGGATCATGTTTTTTTCTTTGCTTTTTTTTATTTTTTATCTTGGTGGATGCAGAAAATCCAGGAGTCCCAGGACTTCATTGACAGGATCATGTTTCTTTTGTGTCTTGGTGGATTCAGAAAATCCAGGACACGCAGGACTTCATTGACAGGATCATGTTTCTTTTGTGTCTTGGTGGATTCAGAAAATGCAGGACACGCAGGACTCGAATGACACGATCAGGCTTGTTTTGTATCCAGGCGAATGCAGAAAATCCTGGACAAGCAGGATTTGAAAGACAAGATCATGCATTTGTGTATGTGTGGGTGGTTGCAGAAAATCCAGGAGTACCAGGACTTGAAAGATGAGATCATGCTGCTGCGCATTACCGTGCCACTCAGCATGTTCTGTCTGGACTGCGTCAACCTCAACAACGAGCTGGCTCTGCGAGCTCAGAGACTGAAGGAGCGGCTTGTTGCCTTTGAGGTGGACGAAAACCGGGACCTCAACAGATCGTGAGTACGCTGAGGTCTGGGTTTGGCTTGAGCGGGTCTTGTGCATCAGTCACTGGATGGACTGGTACCTAGGCTTCTCACTGGCTCCATCCTGGGCTTTATTTCAGGATGCCAATCCTGAAGCTTCTGCAGGGTCCATATGTCTGATGCTTTGAGTAGGTTGTGTTTGTTTGTCTGTCTCTGTGGTTGCTGTTACTAATGGGGGGGTGGGGGCGGGGTGGGGTGGGGGGGGGGACAAGAAATTTATTTTAATGCAGTGCTGAAACCTATACCTTGTTAAATCTCATTTGACAATCACGGTTTGTAAGAGATCCAGCGTCCCTCACAAGCTTAAGGATTTCACAATATGGTAACAACAATAAAATGTTTTAATATATATGTACCACAATTTGGATTACTTTAAAAATCTGGCACAGTGTGTATTTAAAGGCAGAATTCATTGAATGAGCGACTTTGCTGGCTTGAGTATTGCATTGCCCAAATAGGCCCAGTGCCACCTGGCTAGTGTAGGGGAGATCATTTGCAGCTGACTTGAGCTTTGTCAAAGCCCCAAATATGCCCAGCGCCACCTAGCGGGGCGATCCGCAGCTAAGTCGCCCATTGACCAGTGGAACAACAAGAAAATAGATGGAGTGGTGTCCCTTTGCAGGATCTGTAAGCGGTATGACGAGATGGCTGACAAGGTTAGCGACATTCCTGACGCCACCAAGGAACTTGTGAACCTTCAGGCGTACCTCAGACAGGTAAGTGCACTGAGTCTTGCAAAGCGTATTGGTATGAGCTGAGTGTTCTTAGATGTGAGCTGATTGTTGAATAGACAATCTTCGGAAATCCAGGGGACTGCACTCGGTAAGAGCCTTCGGGCATGGACCTGTATATATAGGTCCAGGCCTGCGGGTGTAGCGCAGAGTAGGCGCGCTTTTGTTGGGGGTACAGTGAGCACTTGGGCAAGATGACGGATACCTGTAAACAAAGGCAGAAAAGGCATCAGAAACGCCGATCAAACGCTCACTGTTCGTAGTAGGTTCCCCCAGCTGGTAGTCTAGTATAAATTATAATAGGTCTATGCCTGAAGATCGAAAACTGTCGCAGATCGGCTCTTCTCAGCTGCCACCTCCATTCAGGGGACTTCACTCTCCCGGAGTAAGAAAACACTGTCAAATTATCGTCTAATTGTCTATTATTAGTATGAGCAAATTACAGGTATTGAACGGACACAGTAGACTTGGCATATAAGCTGACCATTTTGAGATTTGATTGATACATGAGCTAGCACTGGATTTATTGTTCACTCTGACTGTGAGCATTTATTAAGCATTTACTGATCTCTTTATTTGCTTATCTGTTGGTTGACTGGTAGATTGACTTGTCTGTTAATCTCTTTAAATGTCTGTTCATCTTTCTTTCTTTTTCTGCTGAAACTCACGGCGGTAAAGGGTGAGTGGTTTGTGTGTGCAGCTGCTCTTGTGCACTGTTGAGCTGACTGTAGATTTTTGATGCATCAGCTGCCTGTTGACATTAATGCGCAATTGGTCTGCAGTCAGAAGATGTGACAGTGTACAAGTTGAGGGATGAGATGCTGACGTTAATGCGCGATTGGTGTGCAGTCGGAGGATGTGACAGTGTACAAGTTGAGGGATGAGATGTTGACGTTAATGTGCAATTGATTTGCAGTCGGAGGATGTGACAGTGTACAAACTAAAGGGGATGAGATGTTGACGTTAATGCGCGATTGATCTGCAGTCGGAGGATGTGACAGTGTACAAGTTGAGGGATGAGATGTTGACGTTAATGCGCGATTGATTTGCAGTCGGAGGATGTGACAGTGTACAAGTTGAGGGATGAGATGTTGACGTTAATGTGCGATTGATCTGCAGTCGGAGGATGTGACAGTGTACAAGTTGAGGGATGAGATGTTGATGTTAATGCGCGATTGATCTGCAGTCGGAGGATGTGACACTGTACAAGTTGAGGGATGAGATGTTGACGTTAATGCGCGATTGATTTGCAGTCGGAGGATGTGACAGTGTACAAGTTGAGGGATGAGATGTTGACGTTAATGCGCGATTGATTTGCAGTCGGAGGATGTGACAGTGTACAAACTGAAGGGATGAGATGTTGACGTTAATGCTGCGATTGATTTTTGCAGTCGGAGGATGTGACAGTGTACAAACTGAAGGATGAGATGTTGACGTTAATGCGCGATTGATTTGCAGTCGGAGGATGTGACAGTGTACAAGTTGAGGGATGAGATGTTGACGTTAATGTGCGATTGATTTGCAGTCGGAGGATGTGACAGTGTACAAACTGAAGGATGAGATTGACGAGGCGGCCTGCAGACTGATGTTCCTCCTGGACTACGCCATCTTCCCATGTGAGTGCATCCTCGTCACCACAACTCTTTTCAATGCTTCTTTCTCTGCCTCTTGCTCTTATCATTACTGGTACACACACACACACACACACACACACACACACACACACACACACACACACACACACACACACACACACACACACACACACACACACACACACACACACACACACACACACACACACACACACACACACACACACACACACAGCTTTGACAGAGACTGGAAATTCTTTGCTGTGTTTCACAGTCTGTCAGTTAAGTGTCGTTGTTCTTTCCTCATTTTGAATACGGGTTATATGAACTTTTGCTCTTCTTCATAACCTCTGAATGAAAGTTGATTTTTGTGTTCAATTCATTTGTGGCTGTTGGTGGTTTGTTAGATGTTGTTGAAGTGAGATCAAGAAAACTTGGTATGACGACAACCTCTGTCTAAATCTACATGTTCATACCCATTTGGGGCACTCTGAACCATTCACAGAAAGGAGATGTTGAGTGTATGGGGGGCAGGGAACGCGATGCACGTTTGACACACACCTGCAGCTTGTCCGTACTCAACAAACAGCCAAGGGAGGAAGCTGGAGTGATTAACCAGGACACGCTTGTTACAGTCGAAGACATCAAGCTGAACAGCACCGTGTTCCACTGGCCGGAGCACGTCCAGACCGTGTTTGAGCTGAGCAACTCCCGCATCATCAGCAAGCGTGAAAACCTGGAGGAAGACCTCAGGAAGAGAGTGTCGGCCTTTGAGGACAAACTGCACGAGTACATGAAGGAGGTGGAGTCTTTCAGGAAGAAAGAGGTGAGTGGCTGTGTAGTCTGTATGGAACTGTAGTTCCTTGTTAAATGGACAATTACTGTCCCTCACAAGCTTGAGGATTTCTCCGCATGGTAAATTGTCGGTGCAAGGACGGGTGGGACCAAAGATGCTGGGGTGGAAGAGTGGTTGCAGAGGTGTGGCATCAGGTGCGTGAATTAAGTCTCAGATTTCTCCAAGCTTGTTCAGCAGGTTGAGCGACTGTGTGTGTAGAACTGAGCATTACTTGACAAGACTGGGGGCTCGCTGCAGGTGATTTGGGAGTATTGGTGTTGCTCCTTGCCGTTCGTTTGAGTGTCAGGCTTGAAACCAGTGAACCTTTCTGTTGTGTTGCTTTAGATTCCTCACGGTAAAGGAGTTAGTGCAGTAAGTACAAGTCTTGTTACACCTTATGAATGCCTGAAGCATACAAACCTTGTTATGCCTTACGAATGCCTGAACCAAACAGCTTCTCTTGTTATGCTTGTCACTGTTTTGTTGGTGTGTTTTTTCACTGGTTTTCTTTCGTTGAGCAAGTTTATCATTTGAATTGTTTTAGGGTACTTCTTTTTTTCTCTTTTTTTTAATTTATTTTATTTTTTTCCTGTTGTTTTATGCTACTTTATTGTTCTGTGAATGCAGTTTTGATTTACTTTGTACAAGTTTGTGAGACAGATAAAATGGTGCGGTAAACAGCGGTACACATGCTGTGAGCGGCTGTAAGCCCACTACCACCCCACACTGACCTCTGAAAAGTTCAAGGTTAAAGTCATCCTTGAATTATTGAATTTTATACGTCATGTAAAATCTTTGGTTTAAACAAAAATTTATTCAAGACAAAATAAAGATCCAAAGAAAGATGTAAAATCTTTGTTTTAGTTCTGCCCCTCTCTTCGAGGCAGGTACCAAAAGTCTGATTAAAAATTTATGAAAAGTAAGGTCTTGTGGGAAAAATGAGCAGACAAAATGTCAAAATCTTTTTCTGCATGGCAAATTGTACGTTCATTGGAAAGCCGCACTTGTTCTTTCAGTTCACGGAAGGATTAAAACAACCATCTTGTGTGGTCTTTTGAGTGCTAATGACCTCCCTCTGTTTGTTGATTTTACAAAGGTGCTCTAGGCTTCATTCTGTTTCAGACTGAAACAGTTTACTCTGAGACTAACATGTAAATGTGTATGTGTTGAGCCAGTTTTGAGATAAAAGAACTATATCTGGTCTTAAATAAAAATTGCTTCTGTCTTATGTTGTACACACTTGTGTTACCGAGTGTGCCTGAAATGAAGGTTATTTATACCACTTTGGCGGGCATCCTTTTTGGGGGATGTACGTACATCTGGTGGAGTTTATGTATCTTGTATATACTCTCATGCCATGCGACTGTGAGAGTTACTGTAGGTGATTCAGGTTTTTGTTGTGCACTGATCAACCCCATTTGTTTGGTGTCTTGCACAAAGCTCTGCCTTGTGTTGATGCATGCCATGTTGAAAACTCCACCACACACGACTGGTCCCATAACACTTGACTGGTATCGTTTCCACAACAGTTCCTGAGCACCGATGAGATGAAGACCAACGTGGAAACCCTCAGCCGTCTCACAGCCAACCTCGAAGCGGCACGCGACGAGCTGGAGCGGCTGAATGAAGAAGAGGCCCTGTTCAAGTGGGAGCTGTCAGAGTTCCCACAGCTCCAGCAGATGTTCGTCCTCAAAGAGCCTTACGAGAAACTGTGGAACACTGCTTGGACCTTCCACCAGAAGAATGACGAATGGATGAATGGTATGGCCTGGTTCTGTCCCCCAAGACCTCCAGAGTTTCAAGGGATTCTCTCCCTGAGTCCACTTTCAGTGAAAACTCTTTTACAGTATTCACTCCGAGCCTTTATGCAATTTAACGTGTGTGTGCATGTTAAAAACCCAAAGCACTGGCGGCCATACCATTCTTAGACACACACAAATACAGCACACACTAAATCGACCCTCGAAGACGGAACGTGGCTGGAAAATTGAAAACGGTCACATCATACATGTCTCCTGCTACTATGACAGGACCTCCATGAAAGGAGGAATGCTGAAGAAGAGCCCCCAAGACTTCTCAAATCACACCCCAAAAAACTATTGCAATAATACTCTGCATTATTTTATTACTGTGGAAGGTTTTGTCAGTTTCATTTTTATTTTCTGATCAGTCATCTGTTTATGATCATTGCTCTGCATCGTGTAAATGTGAGAGTGTACAAGTCCATTTATGGCTTTTGGTCAAAGTTCATGGGAGTGGACAAGCACAATATTACTGACCCATGGACCATGCTTAACAATGTTCATGAAGGACGTCACATTGGGTCATCAAATCAAAAGTGAGATTTGGGACAGCATTGACCTGGGGTCATTCTTAATTAGGCTAGGTCACAGTGTGTCACAAGACCGATTCTGTTTCCTGCTCACTTTGGGCTATGGTCTTTCAACTCACTGAATCTTGATCAACCACTCCTTTTTGCTATCACCCAACCAAGGATATCTTTCAAAGAGTACTTTGAGGTTATCCTAGGAATTTAGAAAGCAAACTGGTATGCAGCAGTACTGGTACTCATGTTTATGGTTGCTCGGCCATTTGCACACACAGACCTACCATCTGACCTCAGTTTCAGTGACCTAGCCTACTAAAGAATGACCCAAGGTCAATCCTGTCCTTCAATCTCCCTTTCAATTTTGTGACCTGCTGTGACCAAGCTTATTAAGAATGGGCCATTTTGACTCCTTCGAGTCTTTTTAGTCTTTTTAAGGTTTTCTCCACTGAAGAGGTTGATCGGAAGGAATTCTGAGAGGTCCAGTGGAGATTGAGCGCAGGGTAATTAACCTTTGGTTTTACTGCGCAGGTCCTTTCAAGGCCCTGAATGCTGAGGAGATTGACCAGGAGATCAACGACATGTGGCGCACGGTGTACAAGTTGACCAAGAGCTTCAGTGACCAGAACGGCCCACGCCGTATTGCAGAGAACATCAAGGCAAAGATCGACAAGTTCAAGAACCACCTGCCTATCCTGCACACCATCTGCAACCCGGGTATCCGTGACAGGCATTGGGATGCGGTAAGTTGATGATGCTGGTTCTAGTTTAAGGGCAGTTTCACTTGGGCGCTACTGACTGTGATGCTGTATGGCTGCACAGCAATTTCTTCTTTTCAGTTTCATCCCTGTATGTTTGTATGTGTGCATGCATGCACGTGTGTGTGCGCTTATGTGTGTGTGTGTGTGTGTGTGTGTCTGCATGTGTGTGTGTGTGTGTGTGTGTTTGTGTGTGTGCACACAAGCATGTGTGTGCATTCATGCATGCATGTGTGTACAAGCACACATGTGGACTGTGTGGGCTGCATAAGGGAAGTTTTGTTTGTTGGAATGAAGATTTGATGAGATCTTTGTTGTGTTTAAGATTTGACAAGGTCTGTTTTGGTGCGATGAAGATTTTACATGTCTGTTTTGTTGTGTTGAAGTTTTGATGAGGTCTGTTTTAGTGTGTTGAAGATTTGATGAGGTCTGTTTTGGTGTGCAACAGATGAGTGACATTGTGGGCTTTGACATCCGACCACAAGAAGACACCTCCCTGCACAGCATGCTGGAGTACGGCCTACACAAGCATCTCGCCAAGTGAGTCCACATTCTGTCTTCATCAGCTCTTGACTGCTCTATTGGGCATCACCACATTCTGTCTTCATCAGCTCTTGACTACTCTATTGGGCATCACCACATTCTGTCTTCATCAGCTCTTGACTACTCTATTGGTCATCACCACATTCTGTCTTCGTCAGCTCTTGTTGAGCATCACCACAAGAGAGCAAACAAATCCAATCTCTCATGCCAGGATGTGTTGAAATGTTCCAGGTGATCACTGAAGACTGTGGTGGTTTAGGTTAGGAAACCTGCTTTGTTGTTGTTGACTTGCATGCAGAATGTGAGTCTGTAGCAATCAGTGTTCAGTTTTCCACCCAGCTGTTGAAGTTACCATTACACAAGGTATTTAATATGTACTATGACCTCTAAGACCAGCTAACTTTAGAAAACTGACTATGATGATGATGACTAGACTTGTAGACCACAAACCTACTATAACACAAAGCATACTATATATATTACGACCTTCTACAAACAACACACTTTAGAAAAACTATGATGATGATGACTGTAGGACGGTAAGTCATGGTCACAGTGCAGTAATGCTGTGAAAAAGACGTAGTGAAAAGAAAAAAAAGCACGGCCAGCAGTTCGTCCACTCAATTTCGGGTCCAGTTTGTTAAAAAAAGCAACTTTTGAAAGTTGTGAAAACACAGCTGTGAGTGCTGCCACTTTGCGCCCAGCAGTCCATGTCAGTGCTGTCATAAAGAAGGCCTGAACATGTGGCAAAAGTATCAAATACATCACAGACCAGCCTTTTTTCGTTTTTTGTAATAGTTCTTTGGTAAAAAATGAGCCAAACTGCTGCACCCTGAGAAGCTCAGATTTGAAGTGAGAAAGGTACTTTTTTTAATGTATATAACCGTTGACAGAACTATGGAACTATTTACACGTGTTCTATGCTGGCATCTTTTGCTTTGTCTCTTATTTAAAGAAGAGCACATCTTGGGAGGTGGTCTCTCCTCAGTGGTGGCAGTGTGGCATTGTTGTGGTTGTTGTGGTGTGCTTCAGGCTGGAGGAGATTGGCGCTGCCGCTGCCAAGGAGCACTCTCTGGAGAAGGCGCTGAAGAGGATGAAGTTTGACTGGCAGGATCTCTGCTTTGAGATGATCCCCTACAGAGACACTGTGAGCCCTACTCACGCACTCCAGCATGCATGGACATGCACAGGCACATGCATGCATAGTCGTGTACACACAGACAAAATGCACACACACACACACACACACACACACACACACACACACACACACACACACACACACACACACACACAATGTATGCATACATGCACACACATGCATGCACACACGCATGCATTCACACATCCACACAGCACACACACACACACACACACACACACACACACACACACAACACACACACACACACACACACACACACACACACACACACACACACACACACACACACATACACACACGCATACACACTCTTGTCTAGGCCATTTCTAGACCATAATGTCTAGACCATCCCACTAGGCTGTAACGCTGGGGTTTTCCCCTTTATCTAGACCATAGTGCTGATCTTTTTAGCCCCAAATCCTGGACATTTCTAGGTCATCTCTAGACTGTAATGCTGTCTTTTTCTTTTTAGCCCCAAATCCTGGACATTTCTAGGCCATCTCTAGACTGTAATGCTGTCTTTTTCTTTTTAGCCCCAAATCCTGGACATTTCTAGGCCATCTCTAGACTGTAATGCTGTCTTTTTCTTTTTAGCCCCAAATCCTGGACATTTCTAGGCCATCTCTAGACTGTAATGCTGTCTTTTTCTTTTTAGCCCCAAATCCTGGACATTTCTAGGCCATCTCTAGACTGTAATGCTGTCTTTTTCTTTTTAGCCCCAAATCCTGGACATTTCTAGGCCATCTCTAGACTGTAATGCTGTCTTTTTCTTTTTAGCCCCAAATCCTGGACATTTCTAGGCCATCTCTAGACTGTAATGCTGTCTTTTCTAGACCAAATTGCTGACTTTTCTAGGCTGTCTTTTCTAGACCAAATTGCTGACTTTTCTAGGCTGTCTCTAGACCAAATTGCTGACTTTTCTAGGCTGTCTTTTCTAGACCAAATTGCTGACTTTTCTAGGCTGTCTCTAGACCAAATTGCTGACTTTTCTAGGCTGTCTCTAGACCAAATTGCTGACTTTTCTAGACTGTCTCTAGACCAAATTGCTGACTTTTCTAGGCTGTCTCTAGACCAATTTGCTGACTTTTCTAGGCTGTCTCTAGACCATAATGCTGACTTGTCTAGGCCATCTCTAGACCATTGTGCTGACTTTTCTAGGCCATCTCTAGACCATAATGCTTACTTGTCTAGGCCATCTCTAGACCACAATGCTGACTTGTCTAGGCCATCTCTAGACCATTGTGCTGACTTTTCTAGGCCGTCTCTAGACCATAATGCTGACTTGACTAGATCATGATGCTGATTTTTGTAGACCATCTGTCCCCTTACCAAATCTCCTCTTTACCTGGGAACGTCCAGAGCATGACAGGCCTGGTGACTGTGTTTCAGGGCGTGTCCATCCTGTCGGCCATCGACGACATCCAGCTGCTGCTGGACGATCACATTGTGAAGGCGCAGACCATGCGTGGGTCCCCGTTCATCAAGCCCTTTGAGACGGAGATGAAGGAATGGGAGGAGAAGCTGGTCCTGATGCAGGACATCATGGATGAAGTGGCTCAAGGTGAATGGAGGGTTCTTTTAGCGCTGAACATGAAGCACACTGGGTGGCCTCTCAAGCTCTTGTCTGCTGAATGGCCCAAGTGATCAGACAGTCCATTCAGCACTGAACGTGAAGCAGCCCTGTGTGGCCTCCCAAGCTCTCACCTTGTCTGTCTGCTGAATGACCCAAGTGAGCAGACAGTCCATTCAGCACTGCAGGTGAAGCTCTCTGGGTGGCTTCTCTAGCTCTCACTTTACCTGTCTGTTGAATGACCCAAGTGATCAGACAGTCCATTCAGCACTGCAGGTGAAGCACCCTGGGTGGCTTCTCAAGCTCTCACTTTGTCTGTCTGTTGAATGACCCAAGTGATCAGACAGTCCATTCAGCACGGCAGGTGAAGCTCTCTGGGTGGCTTCTCTAGCTCTCACTTTACCTGTCTGTTGAATGACCCAAGGATCAGACATCATTCAGCACTGCAGGTGAAGCTCTCTGGGTGGCTTCTCTAGCTCTCACTTTACCTGTCTGCTGAATGACCCAAGTGATCAGACAGTCCATTCAGCACTACAGATGAAGCTCTCTGGGTGGCTTCTCTAGCTCTCACTTTACCTGTCTGTTGAATGACCCAAGAGATCAGACGATCCATTCAGCACTGCAGGTGAAGCTCTCTAGGTGGCTTCTCTAGCTCTCACTTTACCTGTCTGTTGAATGACCCAAGAGATCAGACGATCCATTCAGCACTGCAGATGAAGCACCTTGGGTGGCTTTTCAAGCTCTCACTGTCTGTTGAATGGCTCAAGGTAAATGGAGAATTCATTTGGCACTGCAGTTGAAGTGAAGCAGCCTCTCAAGCTCTCACACCATCTGTTTTCTGAGGTTGTTGTTTTTAGGAATCATTTATGCATGAAGTTATCAGATTAGCCCCCACTGCAAGATCTCCTGTTCTTTAATAACTGTTTCTTTTACAGATCAAAATATGCAAAAGGTTCAAATCAGTGGGGTGGTTAATAGGGCAGTATAGAACAATGCAAATGTTTTTGATAGACCCCTTTGTCAAGTGAAAAGAACAGAACGTTTCCTTACCTGCTTGGAGAGAGAGAAAAAAATGGCGTTGCCGTTGTTTGCAGTGCCAAGCAACATGGCTGTACCTGGAGCCCATCTTCAGCTCGGAGGACATCATGGCCCAGATGCCAGAGGAAGGCCGCAAGTTTGGAATCGTGGACTCCTACTGGCGTGACATCATGACGGAGGCGCTGAAGGACACCCACTGCCTGGCGGCCACTGCTCAGCACAACATGCTGGGCAGGCTGCGGGAGGCCAACTCCCTGCTGGAGGAGATCCAGAAGGGCCTCAACGCCTACCTGGAGAAGAAGCGGCTGTATTTCCCCAGGTTAGTCATTCACGGCAGGTCAGGTGGGTTGTGTGGAGATGGTCCAGGAGGGTCAGGTGGGTTGTGTGGGGATGGTCCAGGAGGGTCAGGTGGGTTGTGTGGGGATGGTCCAGGAGGGTCAGGTGGGTTGTGTGGAGGGTGGTCCAGGAGGGTTGTGTGGGTTATGTGGAGATAGTCCAGAAGGGTCAGGTGGGTTGTGTGGAGATGGTCCAGAAGGGTCAGGGGGGTTGTGTAGAGATGGTCCAGAAGGGTCAGGGGGGTTGTGTGGAGATGGTCCAGGAGGGTCAGGTGGGTTGTGTGGAGATGGTCCAGGAGGGTCAGGTGGGTTGTGTGGAGATGGTCCAGGAGGGTCAGGTGGGTTGTGTGGAGATGGTCCAGGAGGGTCAGGTGGGTTGTGTGGTGATGGTCCAGGAAGGGGGGTTGTCAGGTGGGGTTGTGTGGAGATGGTCCAGGAGGGTCAGGGGGGTTGTGTGGTGATGGTCCAGGAGGGTCAGGGGGGTTGTGTGGAGATGGTCCAGGAGGGTCAGGGGGGTTGTGTGGTGATGGTCCAGGAGGGTCAGGGGGGTTGTGTGGTGATGGTCCAGGAGGGTCAGGGGGGTTGTGTGGTGATGGTCCAGGAGGGTCAGGGGGGTTGTGTGGTGATGGTCCAGGAGGGTCAGGGGGGTTGTGTGGTGATGGTCCAGCAGGGTCAGGGGGGTTCTGTGGTGATGGTCCAGGAGGGTCAGGAAGACTGATTTGAAGAGCCACTGCTTTAAGTCAGTCATTTACGTACATTTCTGTCTCGCCAACTCCACTCATCTGCCTGATACAGCCATACTGGTTGACCAGGCGTAAAACATCAAGTTACTTGCTTACTTACAGCCCATACTCCACTCCTTTTTCTTCCCTGTATTGTGGCACTTTCCTTTGTGTTTGTCACATGTCCATCAGGTTTTGTTTATTTGATAATACACTGCCAAAGAGTTGCACCTTATGCAAGGAGGAGTGCCTTATCTGTGGATTTATTTCACTTTTGAGCCAAATTTCAGTCACTGTGCCTTTTATTCCAAAGCATCTTTTTAGTCTGGAAATTACTGTACTTACTTACCTTACAATGCTTACTTACCTTACAGTGCTTACTTACCTTGTTATTTTTCAGGTCTGTTAGTATTGTATTGTTTTTATTTGAATCTTCACTGATCTGTCTCATGGAGGGTTGGTGGGTCCAACACTAAACACAGAATTCTTCCTCCTCCATTCTCTAGGCTATCCCAGGGAGGTTGGTGGGTTCAACACTAAACACAGAATTCTTCCTCCTCCATTCTCTGATCTGTCTCAGGGGTGTTGGTAGGTCCAACACTAAACACAGAATTCTTCCTCCTCCAGGTTCTTCTTCCTGTCCAACGACGAGCTGCTTGAGATTCTGTCTGAGACCAAAGACCCGTTGCGTGTACAGCCTCATCTGAAAAAGTGCTTTGAGGGCATCAGCAAGCTGGAGTTCACCGAGCAGCAGGAGATTGTTGGCATGATCTCCGCCGAGAAGGAGACTGTGCCTTTCATGAACAAGATCTTCCCTGCCAAGGCAAAGGTAGGTGATCACTTGCGGGATGCTCTCTAGATATACTGAGAGGCATGCATTCTTCAGCTGCTGGGTCATAAGGCAGATCATAATCTGCTGTGCCATGGAAAGTGGCAGTCATGTTTAAACCCATGCCTAGACTGCCTCTGATATGTTTTTGGCCACAGCTTGTTTGCATTTAGTGTTTGTGGGACGTTCTAGGTTGTAAAAGCCTTTAGTTTGGCATTTTCTTGGACACTGTCAGACTGTGCAAGGTTATTACATAGAGCTGGCTCTTTCTGATCTGTTCTAAGTGGCATTGGTGATCAGCTCCATCAGGCTTCGTACTTCTTTCAGCAGTGTCCATCATCGTGACTAAAGTTTAACCCGTGGGAGGTAGGGGGCAATCTTCCCAAGCAAAGCAACAAGTATTAATGTCTGTGTTTTCAAAATGAGTCATCTGAGCAGTTGTTCTTTTTGTCTATTAAACAACGCTTCTCATGGCTAATGCAAGTAGAAGACATGATGATGATGATAATGATGATGGTTTTGCTCTTGCAAGGCATGATGAAAAAATGGTTGCTGTGAGTGGAAGACATGATGATGATGGTTTTGTTGTTGCAGGGCTTGTTGGAAAAAATGGCTGATGCAGGTAGAAGACATGATGATGATGATGATGATGATGATGATGATGATGGTGGTTTTGCTGTTGCATGGCATAGTGGAGAAGTGGCTGCTGCAAGTGGAAGACATGATGATGATATCGACATGATGATGATGACGATGATGATGATATCACCATGATGGTGATGGTTTTGCTGTTTCAGGGTATGGTGGAGAAGTGGCTGCTGCAAGTGAAAGACATGATGATGATGATACTGACATGATGATGATGACGATGATGGTTTTGCTGTTGCAGGGCATGGTGGAGAAGTGGCTGCTGCAAGTGAAAGACATGATGATGATGATGATAATATTGACATGATGATGATGATGATGATGGTTTTGCTGTTGCAGGGCATGGTGGAGAAGTGGCTGCTGCAAGTGGAAGACATGATGATGATGATAATGATGATATCGAGATGATGATGACGGTTTTGCTGTTGCAGGGCATGGTGGAGAAGTGGCTGCTGCAAGTGGAAGACATGATGATGATGATGATTCAACATGATGATGATGACGGTTTTGCTGTTGAAGGGCATGGTGGAGAAGTGGCTGCTGCAAATGGAAGACATGATGATGATGATGATATCGAGATGATGATGATGGTTTTGCTGTTGCAGGGCATGGTGGAGAAGTGGCTGCTGCAAGTGGAAGACATGATGATGATGATGATATCAACATGATGATGATGACGGTTTTGCTGTTGCAGGGCATGGTGGAGAAGTGGCTGCTGCAAGTGGAAGACATGATGATCAGCAGTGTTCGTAAAGTGGTGATGGACTCCATACAGGCCTACAAGGACACTCCGCGCAAGCGTTGGGTCATCGACTGGCCGGGCCAGGTCATCCTCTGCGTGTCCACCATCTACTGGACCAGTGAGGTCATAGAGGCCATGGCCCAGCAAGGCGGCCTGCAGGTATGTGATGCAGTCTACAGCGTGTGTGGCTTCATGGGAGGAATTGCATTGTCTGTTTATTTGTTGGTGTATTTGATGGACTGGCTTTCATGGATTCTTTTGCTTACAGGTTTGAAAAGTATGGATAGGTTTCTGTGGAGGCAATAGAAGCACATGCAGGTGTGAATGAGTGTGGCAGTGATTTTGGTTGTGTTTGTGTGTGTGTGTGCGTGTGTGTTCGTGTGTGTGTGTGTGTGCATGCATGCATGCGTGTGTGTACGTGCATGTGTGTGTGCATGCATGCATGCATGTTGTTGTGTGTGTGTGTGTGTGTGTGTGTGTGTGTGTGTGTGTACAGGTCTGTGCTGGTCTGTGTGAATATGTACATTCATACTTACGTCTATAAATTTAACTATAAAATAATGTTCATAAATGAACATGTGACTGTTTTTGGATTTCCTTCTAAATATGTAGGATTCCAGACATTACTTCTTAATAATTCAGATCAATATCACTGGCATCTGACTTATAATTACAAACTGAATTGGTTCTAATTCCATTTCAGATATGACTTTTTGAAATGTGCTTGTGACTTGAAATAACACACATAGATTACTGTCCTGTTTTATCAGTATTGTTTTCTGTCATTGTCATTATCACCATGATCAAAGGTGCGCACTTTCTAATGTGTTGTTACAGCAATATCTGTCATTATCACGATCACCATGATCAAAGGTGTGCACTTTGTGGTGTGTGTTGTTACAGCAATACCTGTCATTGTCATGATCACCATGATCATAGGTGTGCACTTTGTGGTGTGTGTTGTTACAGCAGTACCTGTCCTAGTTATCAAAGGTGTGCACTTGGTGTTGTGTGCCGTGGCAGCAATACCTGTCATTGTCATGATCACCATTATCAAAGGTGCGCACTTTGTGATGTGTGTCATTACAGCAATACCTGTCACTGTGCTGATTACCATGATCAAAGCTGTGCATTGTGTGATGTATGTCATTACAGCAATACCTGTCATTGTCATGATCACTGTTAACAAAGGTGTGCACTTTGTGATGTGTGTCGTTACAGCAATACCTGGAGAAGAGCAACAAGCAGATTGAAGGCATTGTAGAACTGGTGCGAGGCAAACTGGAGTCCGGCGCCCGCATCACTCTGGGTGCTCTCACCGTTATCGATGTGCATGGTCAGTACTCCCTCTCTTGTGGAGCTTTGGGACACTTACCTCAGGGTTTGTGTTGACTGGTCATCTCTGGCATTTTACCCGTTACAATCAGCACATACCAAAAACAAAATCAGCGATCGGTTGGACGTAACGGTTGTTATTTTGCTTGACGGGTTCTGAATTTGTTTTTGTTTTAAACATGAAAAATTAACATGCATCAGAGAGAGGTGGTGTGTGTGTGTGTGTGTGTGTGTGTGTGTGTGTGGTGTGTGTGTGTGAGTGTGTACGTGTTTGCTAGTAGAGCTCTGGTAGTCTAGACGGCAGTGTGTCTGACCAGTTACAGTAATTATCTGGCTGGTTTCCATTTGGGTGTGCAGCGCGTGACGTAGTGGCACAGATGACCAAGGACAACATCACCAGTCCCCACGACTTCAGCTGGCTCGCTCAGCTCCGCTACTACTGGGAAGACAACGTCATTGTGCGTATGATCACAACAGACATCAGGTATGGCTACGAATACCTGGGCAACACGCCACGTCTCGTCATCACACCTCTCACCGACAGGTGCTACAGGTATGAAACAGTCCATTTGTTGGGTAGTATCCACATATAGATACACGCATGTACACACACACATGCACGCACTTATGCACACACGCGCACACACATCTACATACACACTGATGGGAGCCCTGAAGTTGAACAGATGGTTGTAGTGTGTGTGTGCTGTACAGTGCACATTTATCAACAGAACCCTGAAAAAGCAGATGATTTTAGTGTGTATGCTGTACAAGTGTGTGTGATTTTAGTGTGTATGCTGTACAAGTGTGTGTGATTTTAGTGTGCATGCTGTACAAGTGTGTGTGATTTTAGTGTGCATGCTGTACAAGTGTGTGTGATTTTAGTGTGCATGCTGTACAAGTGTGTGTGATTTTAGTGTGCATGCTGGACAAGTGTGTGTGATTTTAGTGTGCATGCTGCACAAGTGTGTGTGATTTTAGTGTGCATGCTGCACAAGTGTGTGTGATTTTAGTGTGCATGCTGTACAAGTGTGTGTGATTTTAGTGTGCATGCTGTACAAGTGTGTGTGATTTAGTGTGCATGCTGTACAGGTGTGTGATTTTAGTATGCATGCTGTACAAGTGTGTGATTTTAGTGTGCATGCTGTACAAGTGTGTGTGATTTTAGTGTGCATGCTGTACAAGTGTGTGTGATTTTAGTGTGCATGCTGTACAAGTGTGTGTGATTTTAGTGTGCATGCTGTACAAGTGTGTGTGATTTTAGTGTGCATGCTGTACAAGTATGCTGTGTAGTGAGTGTGCTGTACAAAGCACATTTATCAACAGAACCCTGAAAAATATTATTTTAGTGTGTATGCTGTACAAAGCACATTTATCAACAGAACCCTGAAAAATATTATTTTAGTGTGTATGCTGTACAGTGTACATTTATCAACAGAACCCTGAAAAATATTATTTTAGTGTGTATGCTGTACAGTGCACGTTTATCAACAGAACCCTGATGGGAGCCCTGAAGCTGAACCTGGGGGGAGCCCCAGAAGGTCCTGCTGGTACAGGCAAGACCGAAACCTGCAAGGATCTGGCCAAAGCTGTGGCCAAACAGGTAACTGCACCGCTCATCTCTGTTGATTTCTTTGGATGGGTCACCCAGAGCAACCAGCACAGCAGTATGCAGTAGCTTATAATAATAAATATTTCTTGTAAAATGCCTTTATGTAACCTGAGATAAACTCACTGCTCTGTACAAACAACTCATGATAAAAAAAAATTAAAAAACAGAACATTTACATACATTGCAACAACCAAAATCTTAAGTACCGCATTCTGCCATAAAGTATCATTGGCAGGAGCTGCCACAAGTATCATTTTTGTCGCGTGTTTGTTGCAGCAAAACCTTTGTCCCAACAGAAATGATGCTTACGGCAGCTCCCACCAACAATAATAAAGATGTCATCTATAATGCACACAGACTGCTGGGTACAAAATGGCAGCACTCACAGTCATATTTTCATGACCTCCAAATGTTGATTTTAGCAAACGGGGCCCGTAAATAGGACTGAATAACAAAACAAAAAAGCTGCTCTGTGTCTAATTTCTGTTCCATTCCTACCGTTGGGGCCTGTGGTGCTTAGCTTTGATTCCCCTGTAACAGAGATGTAGAAATAAGTTAATGTCAGTATATGTAGTGTGGATTCATACTGTGTGCTCACACACACACCCACATGCACACATGCACACACACACACATACATGCATGCATGCACACTCAGACACACACACGCATGCACACATGCATGCACACACGTGCACACGCACACACACACACACACATACATGTGCACACCTGCATGCATGTGTGCACACAAACACCACACACACACACACACACACACACACACACACACACACATGTGCACACCTGCATGCATTTGGGCACACACAGCACACACACACACACACACACACACACACATACACATAAACACACAACACAACGCAATGCAACCCAACACAACACAATACAACAACACAACACAACACAACGCAAGTGCCAACCAAGGTATGTTTCTCCTTGTGCAGTGTGTGGTGTTCAACTGCTCAGACGGCCTGGACTTCAAGGCCATGGGCAAGTTCTTCAAGGGGCTGGCGCAGGCCGGAGCTTGGGCCTGCTTTGACGAGTTCAATCGCATCGAGCTGGAGGTGCTGTCCGTGGTGGCCCAGCAGATCCAGTCCATCCAGATGGCCATTGCTGCAGGCCTCAAGCGCTTCATCTTTGAGGGCACCGAGCTGTCCCTGGACCCCACCTGCACCATCTTCATCACCATGAACCCGGGTTACGCCGGGCGACAGGAGCTGCCTGACAACCTGAAGGTGAGACTAGTGCTCTTCGCTTCAGTGTCTTCCTTTCTTCTTTGCCTTACTCATCGTTCATGTCAGACAGGATATGTGCTCTTCGCTTCAGTGTACTTCTTCTTTTCCTTACTCGTTCACTCAGACAGGAACTTTGGTAGCACTGAAGTATGCTGCTGTGCGCTGGAGATCGTCCACATGGCTGTAGATCTTCTCCCTCAAGGTGTAGATCTTCTCCCTCAAGGTGTAGGTCTTCTCCCTCAAGGTGTAGATCTTCTCCCTCAAGGTGTAGGTCTTCTCCCTCAAGGTGTAGATCTTCTCCCTCAAGGTGTAGGTCTTCTCCCTCAAGGTGTAGATCTTCTCCTTCTCCCTCAAGGTGTAGATCTTCTCCTTCGTGTCAAGGCTGAGATTTCTCCTCAGGTGTAGGTCTTCTCCCTCAAGGTGTAGGTCTTCTCCCTCAAGGTGTAGGTCTTCTCCCTCAAGGTGTAGATCTTCTCCCTCAAGGTGTAGGTCTTCTCCCTCAAGGTGTAGATCTTCTCCCTCAAGGTGTAGATCTTCTCCTTCTCCCTCAAGGTGTAGATCTTCTCCCTCAAGGTGTAGATCTTCTCCCTCAAGGTGTAGGTCTTCTCCCTCAAGGTGTAAATCTTCTCCCTCAAGGTGTAGGTCTTCTCCCTCAAGGTGTGTCAGCAGGCTGAGTTTCTGCTCTCTGATTCTGGTGGGTCTGACAGTCCTGCAGGAAGTGTTTCACTGCCATAAGTGATGTACCACAGTGGCATGCCTGCACGCGCAAGTTTCTCCAGTGCAGCTTTGTGTGAATATTACTGTAGTGCCTGAGTCTTGAATACCCAGTCCACATTCACACCATGATCACTTGATCCTCTGCGGAGAGTCGCTAGTAACTGCCCCTGCTGTTGAAGTCTGGGTGTTCACTTCAGTTGAAGATGCACCCATGAAAGCCCATAATTATGTGCTCTACCTCCTCTGTCGGAAGTTTCCGCAGCATTGCCTTTGAAGCCGTTCCAGCGCTGGTCTGATTGAGCATGGCCCTTTCTTCATCCTTTCAAAGAAAGCTCATTGAGCTCATCCTCTTTCTGTGCTTCTCCAGGCAATGAGTGTATGATGTCCTTGGCTTTGTGCCCTCAGGTAAGCACCACACAGCACCAGTTACTTCAGGGTAAGATGCGTACCATTTTGTCTGTCATTGGTTGAACCCGGGGTGTGCTGGGTGCCTGGACATAAATAGATGCCAATGCCTGTAAAGTGAAACAGATACTGTTCGTGTTTAGTATGAGCAGGACATTGGTACACTGGGTGTGCTGGGTGCCTGGACATAAATGGATGCCAGCTTCCTGTAAAGTGAAACAGATACTGTTCGTGTTTAGTATGAGCAGGACATTGGTACACTGGGTGTCCGGAGATGCCTCACAAGTTCAGGGTTAGATCTGCACAAAGTTTATTGCAGGCTGCACCTGAGGAATACGGGGCATCCACAAACGTTTGGAAACTGATGTCATTTTACAAGATACTGCAGGTGAAGCTTAGCTTACCATGCTTCTGTGTGAAGCTGTTTTGCTTTGCCCGTCAGAGCAGGCCTGGACTGTGCTGGCCTTTCATTGTTGACTTCAAAATGCTGTGTTTTTGCTCAGCCTGATGTTGTGAAGGTTTTGGTATCAGTATTTAAGAGTTAGAGGAACAGCATAATTATTCACGTTTTAGAATGTTGTTTGTTATTGATTTTATTGCCAGGCCTTTGTTGAAAGCAAGACCTTTATTGCTTTGTGCAGGTGTTGTTCCGTACGGTGGCTATGATGGTGCCGGACTACGGCATGATTGGAGAGATTGTGCTCTACTCCATGGGCTTTGTGGATGCCAGAAGGTGCGTACAGTGCGGATGTTGTCTGTCAGCCTTCCTCAGCTAAAGCCCTGAGATTCATCGAGCGTTAGATGAGAGGGTAGTGTGGGCAACTGTGCCGTCCACACCTTAGTGTTGTTTGTTAGCCTTCCTCTGTTATTGCGCTCTGCGCCATGAGCTTTGTGGATGCCAGATGGTGGGTTACATATGCATGAATGGTGCATGCTAGCACATGGAATTTTTGTCCCATGAAAGAATTGCACAGTATAAGAGTTATGCACGATTCTTACTGACAGCTCTAGCACGTAGAGTGTTTGTCCCACGAAAGAGTTGCACAGTATGAGAGTCATCCATGATTCTTACTGACAGCTCTAGCACATAGAGTTTTTATTCCATGAAAGTGTTGCACAGTATAAGAGTCATCCATGATTCTTACTGACAGCTCTAGCACATAGAGTTTTTATTCCATGAAAGAGTTGCACAATATAAGAGCCATCCGTTATGACCGTTACTGACAGCTCTAGAATAATTTTATGGAGTTTTTATTCCATGAAAGAGTTGCACAGTATAAGAGCCATCCGTTATGACTGTTACTGACGGCTGTGTGATGCTGTGCGTGCAGCCTGTCCAACAAGATTGTGGCCACCTACACCCTGTGCTCAGAGCAGCTGTCGTCCCAGCATCACTACGACTACGGCATGCGAGCGGTGAAGTCTGTGCTGACAGCGGCAGGGAACCTGAAGCTGAAGTACATGGATGAGGAAGAGTCCGTGCTGCTCCTCAAGGCCATCAACGACGTCAACCTGCCCAAGTTTTTGTCTCAGGTAAGCAATGGCTGTCTGCTGCTCTGCTGCTGTCTCCTCTTGTCTCCTCTTGTCTTTTCTTGTCTTGTCTCGCTCTGGTTTGTCTTGTCTTGTCTCATCTTGCTGTCTTGTCTTTCTTGTTGTGTCTCACCTTGTCTTGTCTTGTTGTGTCGTGTCTCACCTTGTCTTGTTGTGTCATGTCTTGTCATGTATCATCTTGCTGTCTCATCTTGTCTTGTCTCGTCTTACTGTCTTGTCTTGTTGCGTCTCCTCTTGCTGTCTCCTCTTGTCTTGCTGTCTCGTCTCATCTTGCTGCCTCATTTTGTCTTGTCTTGTCTCATCTTGCTGTCTCATCTTGTCTTGCTGTCTTGTATCATCTTGCTGTCTCATCTTGTCTTGTCTTGTCTTACTGTCTTGTCTTGTTGTGTCTCCTCTTGCTGTCTCCTCTTGTCTTGCTGTTTTGTCTCATCTTACTGTCTCCTCTTGTCTTGCTGTCTTGTTTCATCTTGCTGTCTCATCTTACCTTGCCTTGTCTTGTCTCATCTTGCTGTCTCATCTTGCTGTCTCATCTTGTCTTTTCTTGTCTCATCTTGCTGTCTTGTCTCGTCTTGTTACATCTTGTCTCGTCTCGTCCTGTTTTCTGTTTCATTTTTGTTCTTTCTTACTTTTGTTTTAAAGTTAGTTTATTTGTTTTGGTGGGTAATTCAGTACTTCGATATCTTAGCCTTTGAAATTTCATTAGAATAAATGCATGTTTACAGTTCCTTCCTTGTATATTGACATTAATGTACCTCAGTGCAACAGGTCCTCGTATAAGTAGTATAATTATAGTCAAAGGTAGTCACCACATCCCTCCTGTTTTGCTCCACAGAAGAGTGCATTGTTCCTCCAGACAACACAGTGCATTGTCTCTCCAGCAACGCAGTCTCTTTGCATGTTTTGCATCCATAGCATTATTATGACTCTCACCTGCATGCTGACCATTTTGCCTGTGTGCAGGATGTGCCGCTGTTTAACGGCATCATCTCAGACCTGTTCCCTGGCGTGGAGCTGCCCAAGCCTGACTACGGCGTCTTCATGGAGGCTTTGAAAGACAACATCGCCAAGCGAGAGCTGCAGCCGGTGCCCTGGTTCCTGGAGAAGATCATCCAGGTTGGATTTCTCATCCTGTCTGTCATGCTGTCTGTGTCAAGGATTGGCATTGTCTGTGTTGGTGGTGATTGTTGTCTGTGTTGGTGGTGATTGTTGTCTGTGTTGGTGGTGACTGTTGTCTGTGTTGGTGGTCATTTTGCCATCAGCAATGCTTGTTTACTAGTATTCTGCCATGCAAGTTGATGTCGAGAGTTTCAGTTTGAAAGGCAGTGGTTGTCAGTTTCAAATGCATGTGAACCATGGGTAGTTTAAACAGTTTTCAGCATTTACACACTGATGTTTAGAGGCAGTTTCCTTATGCGTGTTTCTCTTTTTCTTCTTCTTCTTCTATTTTCGATGAAAATTGACAAAGCTGAGAACTTGCAATCAAAAATGTGAAAAGTTACCAAGTGCTGTTTGGGGTGTGCGTGCAAGGTATAAATGAATAACGGTCGTGACAGGAGCAGTAAATGCTTGTGTTCAGGTGTATGAGATGATCCTGGTGCGTCATGGTCTGATGATCGTGGGGGAGCCGCTGGGTGGCAAGACGATGAATTACCAAGTGCTGTTTGGGGTGTGTGTGTGCAAGGTATAAATGAATAACCGTCGTGACAGGAGCAGTAAATGCTTGTGTTCAGGTGTATGAGATGATCCTGGTGCGTCATGGTCTGATGATCGTGGGGGAGCCGCTGGGTGGCAAGACGATGAGCTACCAGGTGTTGGCCGATGCCCTGGGCGATCTTCAGACCGCCGGCTCCTTTGACGAGTTCCGCACCGTGTACCGCATCATCAATCCCAAGGCCATCACGATGGGTCAGCTGTACGGCTGCTTCGACCCTGTCTCCCACGAGTGGACCGATGGTCAGTCAACTGGAAACCAACAGTTTTGTTGTTGTTTTGTTTTGTTTTGTTTTGTGTTAGTACAGGGTTCGCACGGTCTTGCGATACGCTTTTCCAGGCCATGAAAGTCTGGGAGGACTGAGGAGGGGTCTGTGAAAGTTTGTGAATTGTGTGGTCTTCAGAGCGCTAGGGAAAAACTGTCAGCTTATCAGTCAGAAACTGCATTTCCCAAGACCAAACAGTAGTTAAAAATTTTTTTTTTTTTATTGCCCTTTGAAATCACAAAGAATGTACTTCCCATCAGTTCTGACTGACAGAGTGTGTCGGCCATCGGCTACAGTAAGGGTTGCGCCCCTTTTCTGGATGTGCGAAGGAGTTGTGTACCTGCGTGTTGCTTTTCCCTGCCATATTGCAAGGGTTTGTGAAACGTTTGTGAATTTTGAAAGGAATTTTCTGGACAAACGCTTTAGTGCTTCTTTGTCCCTTGTGGGAAATTTGGGTCACCTTCCTGGATAAGGCACAGCAGATGCAAGTGCAGTGCCACCCATTCCTACCAATGTGTGCAGTATTTTCGTGCGTCCAAACAATGGTATGGCTGCGAGTGTTTAGGATTTTTAATGTGCGCACAGATGTTGATTGATTGCACGTGGGGGCTGTATGGACACCGTAAGAGAGTCCGCGCAGAAAGTTGACTCTGGGAGAAAAATCCCGTGCTGCACTTGGGACTCAAAACCCACATCAGCAGTGTGCTTTGGCTTTTCAGTCAGACATTTTACTGAGTTATTTCTACCCAGTGCAGCATGGTGTAGTACAGTGCAATAACCCATGGAATGCTGACTGGCTATTTCAACTCAGTGTGCCACAGTTGTATCTTTTAATTAAATGTTATCCAGTCCAGTTCGAACTTTAGACTAATCCACGCATATGCTGCTTTTATTGGCTTTGGCTGTGTTCATGGGAGACAAGTGACACAGTTTCTGTCTTATGCTGCTTTTATTGGCTTTGGCTGTGTTCATGGGAGACAGGTGACACAGTTTCTGTCTTACGCTGCTTTTATTGGCTTTGGCTGTGTTCATGGGAGACAAGTGACAGTTTCTGTCTTACCTGCTTTTATTGGCTTTGGCTGTGTTCATGGGAACCAGTGACACAGTTTCTGTCTTATGCTGCTTTTATTGGCTTTGGCTGTGTTCATGGGAGACAGGTGACACAGTTTCTGTCTCCACAAGAACCATGAACAGTTCAGCGTTGACAGTCTGCACAGTGGAGCGGACATCAGCATTCCTAGCATTTTGCTTTAAACTATACCGCTCTACATTTCATTGGTCTGTTTCAATTATACATCTCATGGGTCTGTTTCAATTACACATCTCATGGGTCTGTGTCAATTATACATCTCATGGTCTGTTTCAATTACACATCTCATGGGTCTGTTTCAATTATACATCTCATGGATCAGTTTAAATTATACATCTCATGGATCAGTTTAAATAANTTACAACTTACGGGTCTGTTTCAGTTATACATCTCATGGGTCTGTTTAAATAATGCAGCTTATGGGTCTGTTTTGCAGCAAACCAAATAATAAATCCTTTGACTGGGAGTCACGTGGGCCATCACTCTTGTTCATGAATTTGCTAGAATGACAGTGTTGCTGTTACATATATATATACGTGAAAATGTAGCTGTGGTGCTTCCTTCCCTATTCAGTTCTTCTAGCTGTGTGTAAATGTTTGTGTTTTTTTTTTATCTCAAAAAAGGTGACGGCCGTAATTGTGAACCCAAATAAAATGATTTGTTCTCTGTTTGATTGCCTTTCTTCCCCTTACCCATAGTTGCCCTCCTGCCTTGAATGTCGCATTCAGGTGGGAATCGGCATGTTGCAAGCACCTTCATCGTTACTATCATTGTAGCTTTATTTTCATGAAACTGTTAGGTTGTCGGTTGGTTGAGTGTTGCTTTACAGCCACAGAAACCGCAGACTTATTAGGGACGGGAGCCCAGGATGTCCACCTCGACTTTCACACACCTCCTGAGCTCAGAATGTTAGGTTGTTCGAATGATTGGGGCTTTGTACAGCCTGCAGAGAGATTGACAGCGTTACTGTTATTTACGTTGTAGAGTCAGGTTGAAATGTCCCGCCTTATTCAGTCTGATCCCATTATCTGTGCTCTTTATTTACATTGTAATGTTGAAATGTCCCACCTTATTTAGTCTGATCCCATTATCTGTGCTCTTTATTTACATTGTAGAGTCATGTTGAAATGTCCCGCCTTATTCAGTCTGGTCCCATTATCTGTGCTCTTTATTTACATTGTAATGTTGAAATGTCCCATCTTATTCAGATTCCATTATCTGCGCTCTTTATTTACATTGTAGAGTCATGTTAAAATGTCCCACCTTATTCAATCTGATCCCATTATCTGTGCTCTTTATTTACATTGTAATGTTGAAATGTCCCATCTTATTCAGATTCCATTATCTGTGCTCTTTATTTACATTGTAGAGTCATGTTAAAATGTCCCACCTTATTCAATCTGATCCCATTATCTGTGCTCTTATTTACATTGTAATGTTGAAATGTCCCACCTTATTCAGATTCCATTATCTGTGCTCTTTATTTACATTGTAGAGTCATGTTAAAATGTCCCACCTTATTCATCTGATCCCATTATCTGTGCTCTTATTTACATTGTAATGTTGAAATGTC
This sequence comes from Alviniconcha marisindica, assembly GCA_018857735.1. Lineage (NCBI taxonomy): Eukaryota > Metazoa > Mollusca > Gastropoda > Provannidae > Alviniconcha > Alviniconcha marisindica. The sequence goes on from JABMCL010000813.1 coordinate 730,912, forward strand.
CCACCTTATTCAGTCTGATCCCATTATCTGTGCTCTTTATTTACATTGTAATGTTGAAATGTCCCGCCTTATTCAGTCTGATCCCATTATCTGTGCTCTTTATTTACATTGTAATGTTGAAATGTCCCACCTTATTCAGTCTGATCCCATTATCTGTGCTCTTTATTTACATTGTAATGTTGAAATGCCCACCATTCATCGATCCCATTACGTGCTCTATTTACATTGTAATGTTGAAATGTCCCCCTTATTCAGTCTGATCCCATTATCTGTGCTCTTTATTTACATTGTAATGTTGAAATGTCCCCCTTATTCAGTCGATTCCCATTATCTGTGCTCTTTATTTACATTGTAGATCATGTTAAAATGTCCCACCTTATTCAGTCTGATCCCATTATCTGTGCTCTTTATTTACATTGTAATGTTGAAATGTCCCGCCTTATTCAGTCTGATCCCATTATCTGTGCTCTTTATTTACATTGTAATGTTGAAATGTCCCACCTTATTCAGTCTGATCCCATTATCTGTGCTCTTATTTACATTGTAGAGTCATGTTAAAATGTCCCACCTTATTCAGTCTGATCCCATTATCTGTGCTCTTTATTTACATTGTAGAGTCATGTTGAAATGTCCCACCTTATTGAGTCTGGTTCCATTGTCTGTGCTCTTTATTTACATTGTAATGTCCCACCTTATTAAGTCTGGTCCCATTATCTGTGCTCTTTATTTACATTGTAGAGTCACGTTGAAATGTCCCATTGTCTGTGCTCTTTATTTACATTGTAATGTTGAAATGTCCCACCTTATTCAGTCTGATCCCATTGTCTGTGCTCTCAGGCGTGCTGGCCAACACTTTCCGTGAGTATGCCAGCAACCCCAATGACGACAGGAAGTGGATCCTCTTTGACGGCCCGGTTGATGCCGTTTGGATCGAGAACATGAACACAGTACTGGATGACAACAAGAAGGTCAGTATTACACAGGAATGGGTGTGGTTCATTAGACTTTTGAATGCCAAGTTGTCTCCAGAGAGCTACTGGCAGGGACCAGTGTTCCGGGAGATGGGGGAGGGGGGAACTTCACCATACCTAATACTGCCACAACCAGAATGACTCCTGCATTCAGATGGGCAGTGGTGTGGGCTATTTTAATGTTTTCATTCATTTTGGGGGAGCAAAGTCACAATCACAGTGTCCGCAAACCCCAGCTTTTGAAGAGAAAGGAGAGCTGCAGCGGAATCAAACCAATATTACCTGCTTACCAGCCCAACAGCTTAATGCTAGGCCAACTGGCGTACAAATGGACACGGTCATATGAAATCTTTTCATGTTGTGTGTACTTGTGGTAGAAATGATGTTTGTTTTCACAGTGCCTTTTTTCCCCGTATGCGTCCTGTGACGTTTACAGCCCTCGGAGTCGCGCTCACCTTCCTTGGACTTTGGCTGTGGACTGTTGCTGTTTGTACAGTTATAGGGCTAGGCAGGAGAGTGTACACATGCTTGTAACATGAGCCCCAAGGCTGCTTCCTGGCTGTGTCAGTCAGAATTCACATTTGCTTGAAACCAGACCTCGCTCATTTCTGAACAGTGGGATTCTTTTTAGTGTTTAATGATTCTTTTGGGGTGTTTTTTTAATGGGGGGGGGGGGGGAGGAGGGGGGGCACATTATTTTGATCCACAACAAAAAGCTCAACCAACACTAGTACTGTTTGTGTGTGCAGCTTTGTCTGATGAGTGGAGAATATCGTTGTGGCCCACAACATGCCTTAACCAACACTTGTACCGTTTTGTGTGCAGCTTTGTCTGATGAGTGGCGAGATCATCCAGATGAGCAACAAGATGAACCTGATCTTTGAGCCGGCTGACCTCGAGCAGGCCTCCCCCGCCACAGTTTCTCGCTGTGGTATGATCTACATGGAGCCCCACCAGATGGGCTGGCGGCCGCTGCAGACCTCCTACATGCAGTACACCCTGCCCCAGGTAGGCCAGCACCCACAGTCTGCTGACACACAGAATGGGGGGGGAGGGGGGAACTCAGATTATTTGTCTATGGGCCTGTGGCCCGTTACAAAGGGATTGTGAGTTCATGTTCAGTACTGGTAAACGAGGAAAACATTATGCGCCAATGACAACAATAAGCCAATTTCATGGACTCAGTGGTTAGAGCGCTGGGCTCATGATCAAAAGGTTGTGGGTTCGAGTCCTGGCTGGAACAGTGGGAAATTTTTTCTTCTCCAGGGTCAACTTTCTGCGCTGACTCTTATTTTGGAATCTGTTCTAGCCCAGTGTTACCGCAGTAGCGTGTAAAAGATCCCAGTCATTCTGCCAGAGGTGCAGGTGGCAGGTTACAGCTAAAAATGCATGCACCCTACGTACACACCCTCCATGATGGCTTTGCATGAAGTGATGCGACATGGTGCATGGGTGTGTGGTGTATACAAAATGTGCCGAGATGGCAGCAGTTCCATGTGGCACCAGCCATGTAACAACAAACAGTGTTTTAAGTACATGTGCTGTAAAAAGCTGCAGTCACTCATTTAGAATCACATGTGACAAGAGCACAGTGAGTCTGCTCAAGAATGGAGCATAGCTCTACATAAAAGTGATCAGCAACGTGTCTCTACAACTGTGTGTACCTGTTCAGTGTCTACCACTGTGTGTACCTGTTTAATGTCTCTACCACCGTTTGTACCTGTTTAAAGTCTCTACCACTGTGTGCACCTGTTTAATCTCTACCAGCATGTGTACCTGTTCACTGTGTCAACTACTGTGAGCACCAGTTTAATGTCTCTAGCACTGTGTGTATCTGTTTAATGTCTTTACCACTGTTGCTGTTTAAAAAAAATTAATGTCTTTATCACTGTGTGTACGTGTGTGCACCTGTTTAATGTCTCTACCACTGTGTGCACCTGTTCGATGTCTCTACCACTGTGTGCACCTGTTTGATGTCTCTACCACTGTGTGCACCTGTTTAATGTCTCTACCATTGTGTGCACCTGTTTGATGTCTCTATCACTGTGTGCACCTGTTCGATGTCTCTACCACTGTGTGCACCTGTTTGATGTCTATACCACTGTGTGCACCTGGTCGATGTCTCTACCACTGTGTGCACCTATTTCATGTCTCTACCACTGTGTGCACCTGTTTGATGTCTCTACCACTGTGTGCACCTGTTTGATGTCTCTACCACTGTGTGCACCTGTTTAATGTCTCTACCACTGTGTGCACCATGTTCTGATGTCTCTACCACTGTGTGCACCTGTTTGATGTCTCTACCACTGTGTGCACCTGTTTGATGTCTCTACCACTGTGTGCACATGTTCAATGTCTCTACCACTGTGTGCACCTGTTTGATGTCTCTACCATTGTGTGCACATGTTCGATGTCTCTACCACTGTGTGCACCTGTTTGATGTCTCTACCATTGTGTGCACCTGTTTGATGTCTCTACCACTGTGTGCACCTGTTTGATGTCTCTACCACTGTGTGCACCTGTTTGATGTCTCTACCACTGTGTGCACCTGTTTGATGTCTCTACCACTGTGTGCACCTGTTTGATGTCTCTACCACTGTGTGCACCTGTTTGATGTCTCTACCACTGTGTGCACCTGTTTGATGTCTCTACCACTGTGTGCACCTGTTTGATGTCTCTACCACTGTGTGCACCTGTTTGATGTCTCTACCACTGTGTGCACCTGTTTGATGTCTCTACCACTGTGTGCACCTGTTTGATGTCTCTACCACTGTGTGCACCTGTTTGACGTCTCTACCACTGTGTGCACCTGTTTGACGTCTCTACCACTGTGTGCACCTGTTTGATGTCTCTACCACTGTGTGCACCTGTTTGATGTCTCTACCACTGTGTGCACCTGTTTGATGTCTCTACCACCCTTCTGCCTACAGAAGCTGACCCATGAGCAGAAGGACATGGTGCAGGACCTCTTTGACTGGCTGGTGGAGCCGTCCCTGGAATACGTGCGCCGGCACTGCAAGACCTTTATCCACACCTCGGACATGCACCTGGTCCTGACGCTGATGCGTCTGTACACCACGCTCATGGATGAGATCATCGAGACAATCAACATGGCCCCTATAGAAATGGACGAAACACCCAACCCCTCAGCACTCACACCACAGCAGGTGGGTGGGATTTGATGGGGCAGGGTGGGGCGTGGCAGGGTGGAGTGGGGTAGGGCATGGCAGGGTGGGGCATGGCAGGGTGGGGCATGGCAGGGTGGGGCATGGCAGGGTGGGGCATGGCAGGGTGGAGTGGGGTGGGCATGGCAGGGTGGGGCATGGCAGGGCGGGGCAGGGCAGGGGGGGCAGGGCAGGGTGAAGTGGGGGGGCAGGGCAGGGTGGGGCAGGTGGGGTGGGGCAGGGCAGGGTGAAGTGGGGTGGGGCATGACAGGGCAGTGCATGGTGAGGCAGGGCAGGGTGAAGTGGGGTGGGGCATGGCAAAGTGGGGCATGGCAGGGTGGGGCAGGGCAGGGTGAAGTGGGGTGGGGCATGGCAGGGTGGTGCATGGCAGGGTGGGGCAGAGCAGGGTGGGGCATGGTGGGGCATGGCAGGGTGGGGCATTGCAGGGTGGGGTGGGGAGGGCAGGGCATGGCAGGATGGGACAGGGTGGGTGTGGTCAGGCAGGGTTTAGAGGCTGCTTCCTTGCTGATGATGGTCACAGGTCAATTTCTGTCGCAGTTTCTTGACTACACGATACATGTACTGGACTGTGAACACACTGCCTCTGTTTCACTGAGCTTTAAATTCGTAGGCATTGTTTTGGTTGCACAGTTGTACCCAGTGAGGTATTTATTCCTCGGACAAGATGGCGAGCCCCACACTATGGAATCTGAGATTTTATTACTTCTGTGTGGTAGGCAATTGGAGTAAGAGAGATCTGCTAAAGTTTTGCCCTGCAAACTACCCAAACCTCAACAATACTGGAGGATTTCAAATAACATTTGACAGAAAATGGGTATCGCAACCTGAGGTATCTGACGACAAAAGAAAAGCTACGCTCTTCAAGCTCTGTGTGTAATCAGTGAGATCAAAACACACAAAAGGTTCAAAGCCACTGTGGATTCAGCAGGGCCTGTTCCAGTTATCCCCCATGTGGACCATTGATGAGTGTTCATAATGAATGTGGACCATTGATGAGTGTGTTGATAGTGAATGTGGACCATTGATGAGTGTGTTGATAGTGAATGTGGACCATTGATGAGTGTGTTGATAATAAATGTGGACCATTGATGAGTGTGTTGATACTTAAATGTGGACCATTGATGAGTGTTGATACTGAATGGGGACCATTGACGAGTGTTGATAGTGAGTGTGGACCGATTGATGAGTGTTGATAGTGAGTGTGGACCATTGATGAGTGTTGATACTGAATGGGGACCATTGATGAGTGTTGATACTGAATGTGGACCATTGATGAGTGTTGATAGTGAGTGTGGACCATTGATGAGTGTTGATACTGAATGGGGACCATTGACGAGTGTTGATAGTGAGTGTGGACCAGTGATAAGTGTTGATACTGAATGGGGACCATTGATGAGTGTTGATAGTGAGTGTGGACCAGTGGTAAGTGTTGATACTGAATGGGGACCGTTGATGAGTGTCGATAATGTGGCAGGTGACACTGTGGCTTCAAGGCCTGTTCCTCTTCTCCCTCGTGTGGACCATTGGTGGCACCATCATGGGAGACAGCAAGAAGAAGTTCGATGTCTTCTTCCGCACCCTCATCAGCGGAACAGACAACGACCACCCAAAGCCCAAGAGCAGCAAAATCACCAAGGTGAGTGGAGCGGGGCAGAGCACCAGCGTTCCCATGTCTCTGTCATGCACAGCCTGATCTCAGAAGGCACTGGTGGGCATTAATGTAATTTCAGCATGTGGGTGTCAGCACAGAAAATGAACGCAACACCTTGACACAATCACGTTTCCATTGTTAACCTTGCAGGGTGTAGACCAGCTTAGGATACCCTTGACAAAGCGTTTCCTGTTTGCTTACCAGCAGTACATCACACAACCTCAAGCCAGAATTTGGCTTTGTGGGCATTCTCACTGGGAGCAGTCAAAAACCTCCTTTTGTACAGCAGATCAAACAAGCATACCACATCGGCAGAGCTGACCAGGTCGTCCATGTCATCCTGTTCACTCTACAAACAGGACACTACAAAATGAGTGCCCACCTCTTCAGTATAATGAAAATTGGAAGCATTTCTACAGCGCAGTGGAAAAGATTAGTCATGGACAAACCCACCGTTGGTTGGTTGGGTCAGTGTGGAAGAATTAGCTTTTTCATTACAGACCCTAGATATTGGTATCTGTTTCATACTGTGCAGCTCTTATGGATATTAATGACAAGGCATGCAGACTGACCGATTAATTGAGTACTGGCATCAAAGTTTTGTCTGAAACTTGAGATGCTCTTGGCTTACCAAATGATTTATGAGCTGACTGTGATGTTTCACGTGTAGTGCCTTGTATTTGTATTGTACATGTTGTTTTGTGTGTACATGTTCCAGTGTGTGTGTGTGTGTGTTTGTGTGTGTGTATTGTTTGGCTTGTGTAGTATTTGTGTGTGGTGTTGGTGTGTTTGCTAATACAGCATTTGTTTTTTGTGTGTGTCTGTGTGTGTTGGTCCCTACGTTGTTGTTTGTGTGTGTTTGTGTTTTGTGTGTTGGCATTCATTCCCATAGCAGGACACCATATTTGACTACTGTTTTGTGTGTACATGTTCCATTGTGTTTGTGTGTGTGTTTAAGAGCAATTCATTCCCATAGCAGGACACCATATTTGACTACTGTTTTGTGTGTACATGTTCCATTGTGTTTGTGTGTGTGTTTCAGAGCAACTCGTTCCCAGAGCGGGACACCATATTTGACTACTGTTTTGTGTGTACATGTTCCATTGTGTGTTTCAGAGCCATTCATTCCCATAGCAGGACACCATATTTGACTACTGTTTTGTGCATACATGATCCATTGTGTTTGTGTTTCAGAGCAACTCGTTCCCAGAGCGGGACACCATATTCGACTACTGTTTCCAGAAGAAGGCCAGTGGACACTGGATCCCCTGGATGGATACGCTGGCAGTCAAAAATGCTGCAGTTGGTCCTGGCACCAAGGTGAGTGACGATCAGGTTGACAAGTTGTGGACTGCAAATGTGTCCATGCAACAGCATGCTAATTGTGCCTGCAAAAAGAGAGAGAGATGCAGAAGCAGAAACCAGTCAGTGTCACTGTTGCACAGTTTGATTAAATCATTTTCTGATAGGTCTTCATGTTAAAAAAAAAAGTAGTTTTTCTTTTTCCTTAACAGCTTCCTTTAAGCTACTTAACAGCTTCCTTTGAACTAACTAAACAGCTTCCTTTGAACTAACTACTTAACAGCTTCCTTTTAACTACTTCTCAGCTTTCTTTGAACTAACTACTTATCAGCTTCTTTTGAACTAACTACATAACAGCTTCCTTTCAACTAACTACTGAACAGCTTCCTTTGAACTTTTGAACTACTTACCAGATTCCTTTGAACTCCTTAACAGCTTCCTTTGAACAAACTACTTAACAGCTTCCCTTGAACTCCGTAACAGCTTCCCTTGAACTCCTTAACAGCTTCCTTTGAACTACTTAATAGCTTCCTTTAAACTCCTTAACAGCTTCCTTTGAACTCCTTAACAGCTTCTTAACAGCTTCCTTTGAACTCCTTAACAGCTTCCTTTGAACTCCTTAACAGCTTCCTTTGAATCCTAACAGCTTCCTTTGAACTCCTTAACAGCTTCCTTTGAACTCTAACAGCTCCTTTGAACTACCCTTTAACAGCTTCAAAGAACTTAACAGCTTCCTTTGAACTACTTAACAGCTTCCTTTGAACTCCTTAACAGCTTCCTTTGAACTACTTAACAGCTTCCTTTGAACTCCTCAACAGCTTCCTTTGAACTCCTTAACAGCTTCCTTTGAACTACTTAACAGCTTCCTTTGAAACAGCTTCCTTTGAACTACTTAACAGCTTCCTTTGAACAGCTTCCTTTGAACTACTTAACAGCTTCCTTTGAACAGCTTCCTTTGAACTACTTAACAGCTTCAAAGAACTTAAGAGCTTTCTTTGAACTGCGCCTCAGAGGACTGCAGACTGCTCCACAACTTTGGTGCAGCACTAGAAAATGCTCTGACCCCAAAGTGTTTATTGCTGTGTCCTGCGTCAATACTGTGGATGTGAAAATGAGATGGGTGGAGGACCAAAGATAAAAATGAAAAGCATTGTGATGATGAAGATGGATAATTGCTTCAAAACCAAGGGGCAGCAGATGCCCTTGATGAAGGTACAGAAAAGCAAACAGCTGCACACTTACACTGGGGTTGGTTGGTTGGTTGTACCATGTTTTTTATAGCCAGAAGAGGACAGGTAAGTTGCAGATAGGGGGGATAAAGGCACTTCTGCAAAATTTGCCCCTGAGCATTGTTGGTGGGTTAGTTGAGGACAGTGACTTGCAGGTTAAAAAATTCTCAGTCAGCTCATTTTGTTGACCATGCAGAATGAGGCCAAATAATTCAGCAGGCCTGAAGGAATTTTGTAAATCAAAACGTGTGCTCTGTTGTTGGCTTGTACGTGTACTGTAAAAGAAAAATTCACTTATTTCTTTATTTGTAAGCAAAAGGATTGCTGTTTTCTGTCTGCAGTTGAGTGACTTGATCATCGAGACGGCTGAGACAGCTCGCCAGGAATACTTCCTGCATCTGTTTCTGACCCACGAGGTCCCCACTCTCTTCATCGGCCCCACAGGCACGGGGAAGTCTGCCATCACCAACAACTACCTCCTGAAGCTTCCCAAGGACCAGTAAGCAGGCTCCGGAGTCAGCTGTCTTATTATTAGTAGTATTCATTTTTATCTAGCATTATCCTCTGTTCGTGAGCAGACTCACTGTGCCCGGCATTTTTTAGGAGAGGCCGGGTTATTTTAGTGTTTCCATAATCCGCTAAAGTCTTGCATGGACGATGGCACCTTTACCATGCGTCTGTGATCTTTTTGCAAATCTGAAGGATTTTTGTAGGGTTAGCATTGAATTTGACTCCGGAGAAATCTCCGGGCGGGTAGGGAGCCCTAGCACGTAATGATCACCCATCCATGTGCAGACCACGTTCGATCGTGCTGAGCTTGGCTTTCGGGAGTGAGTGCTCTTGCTCTGAAGCTACCATCCTTCATCTCATGTTGCAGGCTTACAGGACATAGCAAAACCTGATCTTTAAGAGAGTCTGGGTATTTTAAAAGACATCTGTTTCCGTATAAGCTGAACAGGAGACTTAATAATGAAAATGAAAACATCGCTGTTTGCACCCGAGTACAGTCCCAACAGCATGACACTCTGTGGTAATGAAAACGCTGCTGTTTGTGGGCACACGTACATTCTCAACAGCATTACACTCTGTGGCAATGAAAACGCTGCTGTTTGTGCCCAGGTACATTCTCAACAGTGTCACACTCTGTGGTAATGAAAACACTGCTGTTTGTGCCCAAGCACAGTCCCAACAGCATTACACTCCCTGGTAATGAAAACGCTGCTGTCTGTGCCCAGGTACATTCCCAACAGCAGCACACTCTGTGGTAATGAAAACGCTGCTGTTTGTGCCCAGATACATTCCCAACAGTATCACAGTCTGTGGTAATGAAAACACTGCTGTTTATGTGGAGGTACATTCCCAACAGCATCACTCTCTGTGGTAATGAAAATGCTGCTGTTTATGTCCAGGTACATTCCCAACAGCATCACTCTCTGTGGTAATGAAAACGCTGCTGTTTATGTCCAGGTACATTCCCAACAGCATCACGCTCTGTGGTAATGAAATCATCGCTGTTTGTGTCCAGGTACATTCCCAACAGTGTCAACTTCTCGGCCAGGACGTCAGCCAACCAGACGCAGGACATCATCATGTCCAAGCTGGACAGGTCAGTGCAGCCTCCTTGTGTTTACGTTCACAATGCTAACTGAGGTTTCTGTGCTGAGCTCTAAGCTCCACCTCCCCCCCTCACAAGCTTTCGATCTGACCATGTGGTCCTGTTGCGTCTGGTGGAACGTGCGATGATCCAAGTTTAGTTCCAGCATTTATAGTGCAGCGTCTGCAAGCCCATTCCCAAAATTAGGTCATGCATGCACTGAGTCGTGTCTGTGGGTGACATGTTCCCAATAAACATGCCTGTACCGCACCATGCCCCATACCACCCCCTTACCGCAGCCTGTACCGCCCCCATATTATTTTTCCCGTACAGCCCCCATACTGTTTTGCACTTACATGCCCTTACCAGCCAGCACTGCCCCAGTACTGCTCCCAGACCGTTTTGCCCATACCGCCCCGATATTGTTTTACCCCTGTGTTGCCCTTACAAGTCCTTACCAATCGGTACCGCACCCATACCATTTTGCCCATACTGCTCCAATATTGTTTTACCCCTGTGTTGCCCTTACAAGTCCTTACCAATCAGTACCGCACCCATACCGTTTTGCCCCTGTGTCACCCCTACAAGCCCTTACCAACCAGTACCACCCCCATACCATTTCGCCCCTGTGTCACCTTTACCAGCTGGTACTGCCCTAGTCCCACCCCCATTTTACCAACCCTTACCAACGAATAGCGACTTGCAAGGATGACAGGGTGTTAAAAACAACTACTGCTTTTCAGGCGCCGCAAGGGTGTGTATGGCCCTCCCATGAACAAGAAGTCTGTGGTGTTCGTGGACGACCTGAGCATGCCGGCCAAAGAGAAGTACGGCGCCCAGCCACCCATCGAGCTGCTCCGACAGTGGCTGAACCACAAACACTGGTACGACAAGAAGGACACCTCCAAGATCTTCCTGGTTGATGTGGTGAGTAGGGTGCATAAGGATAATATTAATAATGGACAGTTTTAAAGCGCCTACCCTGCAGCTCAAAGTGCTGAACAAGCATGATATAACACACATGGTGTACGTTGAGACGGAACCTGTTATCAATTTAACAAAGAGCTAACACATACGCATCAGCAGGGGTTCAGATATAACCAACTGTGCAAGATACACATGCACACGCATGCACACACATGCACACTTGCACAGGCACTTGCAGGCACACACCATGCACACACACACACACACACACACACACACACACACACACACACACACACCAAACACACACACACACACACACACACACACACACACACACACACACACACACACACACACACACACACACACACACAAACACACACACACACACACACATACACACACACAAACACACACACAAACACACACACACACATACGCACACACACACAAACATACACACGCACATATGCAGGCATGCATGCACACACACACATACACAGATCAGTGTACACCTATGAACACATACACCTGAGCATAGTCATTAAAGACATCTTACTGTCTGGAACCAGAACGTTGGAGTTAAAGCAAGATGTTTGTAGCGAGGATTACTTTCAGCTATAGTGATCATCATGACCTGACAAACTCCATTATTGAAATCCGAGCAGTTGAAATGCAGCTGCTAAAGTGGCAGGCAACACTGCACTTGTATGTGCAGATGTGGGGAAATGGTTGCACACACTCCCTTCTCACCCAACATCAGATGAACCTCAGGATTTTAGCTGAGAAACACTAACAAACAGCACCCAAAATAAGTCAAGTACTTGTGTAGTCCATTCAAGGGAAAAGGGGGGTGCCACACATGAATAGCAAGCAAATTAACTCACAAACGGCATATTTTACCCCTCAACACTAAATGACTGACACCTGTATTTTTTTCTCACAGCTCCTTGTCTCAGCCATGGGCCCCCCGGGTGGAGGTCGCAATGACATCTCAAGTCGCATGACGCGCCACATGAACATTGTGACAATAGACGAGTTTGATGACGCTACCATGACACGCATCTTCGGCTCCATCTGTGACCTGCACTTTGGAAAGGGATTTGACGGCAGCTTCGTTCGGAACGGAAAGGTCAGTGAACGGAAGAGTTTGGCCACCACCACTGTTGTATTTCACAACATGTACGCTAATCTTGTATTTTTTAATGACCCTGAATATCATTAGAGGGAGCTGCCACAAGTATCATTTTTGGCGCGAATAAAGTTTTGTCACGACAAACATATTTTTGTCGTGACAAAACTTGTCATGACAAAATATTTGTTGCGATAAACATAATTTTGTTGCGACAATTTTTTTGTTATGACAAGCTTACTTTTGTCGCAACAAAACTCATCTTTTGTCGTGACAAAAGTATGCTTGTCACAACAAAACTTTTGTCGCGACAAAGAATATTTTGTAGTGACAAACATAATTTTACCACGACAAAAGTTTTGTTGTGGCAAGCGTACTTTTGTTTTGACAAAAGACATGTTTTGTCATGACAAACACATGTTTGTCGCAACAAAACTTTTGTTGTGACAAAAATTATACTTGTTGCAGCTCCCGCCAATGATACCTAAAGGGTTCTGCACATGTTTCAACAAGCAGGGTCATTCACGCGTTGCCACATGCAGTATATTGCCTGTTGCATTGTCTCTTTCTCCAGTGGCTACTACTTAATGGCAAATTTGACCTTGCTAGTTAAAGGGAAACCAAGGCAAATTTGACCTTGCTAGTTAAAGGGGAACCAAGGCAAATTTGACCTTGCTGGTTAAAGGGGAACCAAGGCAAATTTGACCTTGCTAGTTAAATAGTAAGCCACTTCCAAAGTCCAAACAACCTGCTCAAAAGACCCCACCCTTCCCAAAATCCAAACATTTCCTGTGAAAAGACCCCACCATCATACCCAACAACATTTCCTGTGAACAACTCCAACATTATACCAACAACATTTCCTGTGAACCCAGTTTTGTACATGAAGAAGAAGCTGAGAGAAGAAAATGCTGTTGTGATTGTGTATTGTTCTGCATTTAAACTGCAACTTTTTCTGACCACATAAAGCAGCATGGTTTTTCAAAACATGCCGCATCAGGCAACAGATGTTAGTGGGGTAAGTTGATTTTTATACATATGTATGTACAGCACAAAGCAGCGTATGCCTTTGTTGATATAATGTGTCATTTGGTTTTGTTTGTTTTGGTGTACAAAACAGAGTTTTCACCATTGGTTGAGAGTATTGAAGTTGTTTTTGTATCTGTTTGTGATTGTGCTATGTATTATTTTAAAAAAAGATAAAAAAAGATGGAGTGCATGTGAAATGTCACGTTTGATTGTGTTGTCTATTGTGGCATATAAAGGTTAAGTGCCCATGAAAAGTCATAACATTTTAAAACAGCATCAGCTGATGTTAAAACCTTCATACTCCTATGTGTTCCAAAATGTGCATCAAACGGCCTTAGATTACTACATCTAGGCTGCAGAAAATACAATGAGAAGCTGAACTGTATCAACATTTCTCAGCTGTGCAACTGAAGCAACAGAATACATATTTCATTTTTTCCGATGGCACAGTCTGCTGTCATTTTTTTTTTCTTTTCCTGCTTTTACCCTTAGTCATTTCTGCATGCTTGTCAGGTAGGACCTATGTAGATGAAACATTCTAAAGTATCTTGTACTAAATATCAAATCCATTATCAGCTGCTCTTTGTTTCACGGCAAGATGTAGGTCACAGCACCCGCATGCAAGCAAATGATCAGCACAATTTGATTTGTAAACAGAAATCAAATGCATGTACTTGTCAGCCATAAAATGTGTGGTAAAATTATTCCCTTTTTGTTGTTGTTGTTGTTGTTGTTTTTTGCACAGCAGTTGAGATGTAATCAGTTGCTTCTACTAACACTTTCAATCAAAAATGTTGCCATGTGTACAGTAATGGCTGATTGACTACAAGGTTTTTGACATCTCCAGTTTTGGACGAGGCATATATGTGCCAAATTGTTTTACACCCCCCCCTCCCTTCCTCCCACCCCCCAGCTTAGTATTTAATTAAATTAATCCAAGCGCACACTCTAACTCCAGCTCCCCTTATTTACAGTTTATTGCTATCCTACATCACTAAGTTCACAACAATCACAAAATCCCTGCAGTGTTATTTATTTAGGCTGTGTACTCAAAGTGCTAGGTTATTTTATTATGAAGTGCAGCCTTGCACATGCTTAAATGTGGATGCATGCATGTCTTTGTTGTTGTCGTTTTGGTGATGTATCAAAATATATATATATACGCACAAAAAGTGCACCTATCAACATTGCCTGAAGAAGATATCTTTTGTCTTCATCACATCACTTTCTGGTGATGTAGTACTTGCTCGTGCTTTGAGACTGTTATTGCTCAAGGCATTTTTTATTATATCTTTAGATATCCCACTAAACACACCATTTGAGAGAGTATTCTGTTGCTGACTTTCTTATTCTTTGAAATGAGCAACTGCATCTGGGACAAAGAGAACAGTAAAAATGTACATTGACTCTGCATTGTGCAGTTGTTGAGGAATTAACTGTGGCTAGAAATGTTTGTAAAGAAATTGACTAGATATCCAGTATACTTTAGCGTTTTATTGAGAATGGGTCTATGCACTATGACCAGCATTTGCCTTTCTGCAGTTGGTGGCATCTGCCACCAGGGATGTGTACAAAGTGTAAACCTTTGCCTCCTTTCTGTGATGGCTGACACCATGGATGTGTACAAAGTGTAAACCTTTGCCTCCTTTCTGTGATGGCTGACACCAGGGATGTGTACAAAGTGTAAACCTTTGCCTCCTTTGTAAACCTTTGCCTCCTTTCTGTGATGGCTGACACCAGGGATGTGTACAAAGTGTAAACCTTTGCCTCCTTTCTGTGATGGCTGACACCAGGGATGTGTACAAAGTGTAAACCTTTGCCTCCTTTCTGTGATGGCTGACACCAGGGATGTGTGAAAGGACTAACCTCTGCTCTCGTGTACACAGTCTGAATGTTTGCCTTCCGTTCCACAGCTGATGGTGTTTGCCAACACAGATGTGTACACAGGCTAAGTGTTACATGGTCTAAATGTTTGCCTTCCGTTCCACAGCTGATGGTGTTTGCCAACACAGATGTGTACACAGGCTAAGTGTTACATGGTCTAAAGTGTTTGCCTTCCGTTCCACAGCTGATGGTGTTTGCCAACACAGATGTGTACACAGGCTAAGTGTTACATGGTCTAAATGTTTGCTTTCCTTTCCACAGCTGATGGTGGCTGCCACCATGGATGTGTACAAGGATTCAATCACCAAGTTCCTCCCCACACCTTCCAAGTCACACTACGTCTTCAACCTGCGTGACTTCGCCCGCGTCATTCGTGGGGTGCTTCTGGTGCCCAGCTCCAACATGGCAGAGACCGAGAAGCTGATCCGCCTTTGGGTGCACGAGGTGTACCGTGTCTTCTATGACAGACTGATTGATCCTGAAGACAGGTAAAAAAACTGATCCGCCTGTGGGTGCACAAGGTGTACCATGTACCGTGTCTTAAACAACTATTGATCCTGAAGACAGGTAAAAAAACTGATCTGCCTGTGGGTGCACAAGGTGTACCGATTGGGTTACCCGTGGGCTTCTACAACAGACTGATTGATCCTGAAGACAGGTAAAAAAACTGATCTGCCTGTGGGTGCACAAGGTGTACCATGTACCGTGTCTTCTATGACAGACTGATTGATCCTGAAGACAGGTAAAAAAACTGATCTGCCTGTGGGTGCACAAGGTGTACCGTGTCTTCTACAACAGACTGACTGATCCTGAAGACAGGTAAGAAACTGACTGATCATGGTGCATGAGGTGTACTGTGTCACTTCCATGACAGACTGATTGATCCTGAAGACAGGTAAGAAACTGATCCACCTGTGGGTACATGAGGGGTATTGTGTTTTCTATAACAGACTGATTGATCCCAAAGACAGGTAAGAAATTGATCAGTGTGACAGACCAGTTGATCCTGAAGACCGGAAACTGATCCATTTGGGTGCACAAGGTGTACCATGTCTTCTACAACAGGCTGATCCTGAAGACAGGTAAAAAACTGATCCGTGTGACAGACTAATTGAACCTAAAGACAGGTAAGAAACACATCCACCTGGGTGCATGAGGTGTACTGTGTCTTCTACGACAGACTGATTGATCCTGAAGACAGGTAAGAAACTGATCCATGTGATGGACCAGTTGATCCTGAAGACAGGTAAGAAACTGATCCATGTGATAGACCAGTTGATCCTGAAGACAGGTAAGACACTGATCCATGTGACAGACCAGTTGATCCTGAAGACAGGTAAGACACTGATCCATGTGACAGACCAGTTGATCCTGAAGACAGGTAAGACACTGATCCATGTGACAGACCAGTTGATCCTGAAGACAGGTAAGAAACTGATCCATTTGGGTGCACAAGACCAAGTGTTCTGTGGGTCACTGACTGATTCTTATGAAAGGGAAGATTGATCTATCTTGGTTCACAAGATGAACTGTGAAATACAGATTGATCCAGAATTTGGGTCCACAAAAAAGGACAGTACACAATGTGTGCCAGGTATTCAGTGAGATGCTGACTGATGCTGATGACAGGATGATCAATCTTAGTGCATGAGGTGTACAAAGGCTTCTGTGAAAGGAACTGGGGAAAATGTACTTGCCAATAAAATATTTAAAATGAAAGATGAATGAGGATGTGTGACAGTTCTTCACTGCTTTCTTCTTCTTCTTCTGTTTGTACCTGAAGGATGTGTTTATGATGTTTATGTGGAAACTGTCACACTCCATTTCCCTGTTTTTTAACCAAAAAATTATTGGTGAGTGCATTTTCCCATTTCAGCTCCGTTCTGCATTTGTTGTTGTTGCTTTTGATTTGCAATTTCCTAAGAACCGTTCCTTTTTCCAACACAGAGTGACATTCTTCAACATCGTGAGGGAGCAGTTGCAGGACCATTTCAAGCAGAGCATTGACAAGATTCTGGGTCACCTGTCCAAGTCCGGCAAGGTGGTGGACGATGATGTGCGTGGTTTGTTCTTTGGAGACTACATGAACCCGGAGAACAAAGTCTATGATGAAATCACAGACTTCAAAGAGCTCACCAATGTCATGGAGAAGTAAGTGGGTTACCTCACTTTAAGTTTGTGCAAGTCAGACAGAATTGTCGTCATTTGCAAAGTGAAATTACTTTTTGTAAATGTGTCCTTTTTTCTCTTTTTTTCCGGTTACCCATTGCTGGAAAAGTCCCAAGCAAATCAAATAAACAAAACAGCAGCAAACCAACAAACAAAAAAACAAAAAAGAGTTCGTCACATTTTCAACGTAAATAAAATGTTTGGCATAAAATGATCCCCAAATGAAAAGTTGCAGGATATTTTCCTTGTTGAACACAGGCCATAAGTATATACTTGTACGCAGAATTTAATTCAGACGTGATCAATACAAATTATAAATCAATAGCAAAGTTCTTGGAGTACACAGAATTTAATTCAGACATGATCCGTACAAATTATTAATAGTAAAGTTCTTGGAGTGGGATACCTGTACACAAAATTTAATTCAGACATGATCAGTACAAATTATTAATAGTAAAATTCTTGGAGTGGGATACTCCTACACAGAATTTAATTCAGACATGATCAGTACAACTCATTAATCAATATTAAAGTGCTTTGAGTGGGATCATTCAGACAAAGAAGCCGTGGTTGAAAGACTTCAGATTTGTAAAGTGAACAAAAGATTTTAAACAAAATTGAAGTGTGGCTGAGAAAGAAAGTAAACAAGCTGTTCTTTTTTACTAATGTAACCCATGAAAAATATACTACTATATTTGTCTTTTTTGCTATATTAATTATTATGTACTAACATTTTCTGTTTTATTCCATTTGCAGACAGTAAGTAACAAACGGTTTGTTTGTTTTTGCTTCAGTTTGTTGGTTAGCCTTGTTAGTGTTTTGCTCTGCAGTTAGGAAGCATTGTCTTGCTTTACTAAAAGAAAAAAACGAAGAAAAAAAACTAAGGCTTGTTTCATGCACTGTTTTGAAGCTTGTATACTGTGCCAGAAAAAGAGAGAATGCTATGAGTAGACCCTATAAGCATGATTGCTGTGTGTCCGTGTCAAAATAAATAAGCGTTCATTTGAACCTTTTTGTGTTTGGATCTATAAGCGCTTGTTTTGAAAATTCAGTGAAACTTGCAGCTGCTTGTTGAGACTGGGCTAGAAGATGCTGGTGGGTTGGGTGCGGGGACAGCTTGCTGCTGTATACATAGCCCTGCCCAGTGCCCACTGAGTGCTGTGCACACTGTGACCTGGATGCAATATTTATTGTCCTCAGGCTAGTAGCTTCGTTTGGACTGATTGTATAATGCACTGATTGATTTGGACAGGTTTGTAGGCTTGCCTCTTGCTCACAGTGTCTTGCCTCTTGCTTAAAGAGTCTACAGTAATACTGATGATGATAACAGTGATAGTAGCAATAACGGTAATAATAGATACTGTTGTTGTTGTTGTTGATCGCTTTTATATAGCGCTGTTCTCCGCTCTTCAGCAGACTCACTGTAACTACTAATACAGATAAAAACGGGTTATTACAATGATATTTAATCCAAAAATATTGCCTTTAACACTTGATTGTATAAAAAATCTTCTGTTGATGAGTTTTTGTTTGGCCTCAGGGACATCCAGCTGTGAAGTTGCCCATTTAAAGACCAAAACAAACAAACTAAAAACGTTAGCACTTTTTTGGAGACTGTGTAAATGAGGGCTTTCAAACAACTTCCGCCGAGATTTACACCTACTCTTCCATGGCAGTTTCTTTGACCTTGACCTAATTTTAAGCTCTCGTGGTAACCAGAGAGGTCAAAGTGCAAGTTGTATATTATTAGTAAGCTCCTATCCAATCAAAGTGAAGACTGATACCTGTACTTTAGTTGAGTTGGCAAGAGCCAGCACATTCTGACCAAGTGGACTTACCACCAGTGTCTGAGATTGAGGGTTTGGGCCTCAATGAACAGGCAGTCTTCACCTCTAATCTTTGATACTGATTGTCATGTCGAGCTGGCTGTTGTTGGTTTCTCTGGGTGCTCCAGTTTGCCCCTCCCCATCCCCTCTTAAGTAAGCATCCATTTACCTGCAATGTCAAAAATCACGATTTACCTGTAATTTCAAAAATCGCAATTTACCTGTAATGTCAAAAATCACAATTTACCTGTAATACCAGTAATGTCAGAAATTGCAATTTACCTGTGTCATGTCAAAAATCACAATTTACCTGTAATGTCAAAAATCGCAATTTACCTGTAATGTCAAAAATCACAATTTGCCTGTAATACCAGTAATATCAGAAATTGCAATTTACCTGTGTAATGTCAAATATCACAATTTACCTGTAACGTCAAAAATCTCAAGCATGTCAGAAGCATGAGTTCCTTTTGTGAGTTCCTGTAAGTAGTGGAGCAGGCAGTTGCACAGTAAGTGTAAGTATCACCCAGCAGCAGCAGACTCCAGTCAGCTTCCTGCTCTGCAGTGCTTTGGGCTCATCTGGGGATGAAGCGCTTAAGAATATTCATTGTTGTTTTTAGTATTGCTTGTAGCTAGTGGCTGCTGGAGCGACAAACTTGTGGCCTTAATACAAAAACTGTTTTAGGTCTGGACATCTTTCATCATGGACGCCATGATGTCCAGGGTCATATTACCCAGGTTCATAGATTTAGACTGATTTTTGTACTGCAGGATGACAGACAGTTCTCTCTTGTGTCACGGGCTTGTTCGTTGTTTAGCATGAGATCACATTCGTTGATGAGTAACACATTTTCTTCGCTTCTCTTTTTTTACGTGCATGCACAATTAATTGTGAGTTTTAGATATTTGTCATGGTTTCTCAGATGTGCATGAGATCTTGTTTTTTGCTTGAACTGTTAAGTTCTGAAATATTTTTTCTTTCTTGGATTACTTGCAGATTTCCCTTTTGTAAATAATCTTGTGGATATTTTTCTGATTTTTTCTTCTGTCTCTTTCTTGCCTGACTTTTTAAATTGCTGAAAGTACTTCTTTATCTGCTAAGAGATGATTGTCACAAATTTATTCACATTTGATTCCAAGTCTCTCACGGCATTTATCACATTTGATTATTTATTATGCAGTCATCGACTCACAAAAACTTGACAGTTATTGCCACCTTTACGTGACCTTTATTGATGCATGTTTCTTTTCTGCTACACTTGGATCACAATGTGTGCACGTGCTGATTGTGTGTCCTACAGCTATTTGGATGAGTACAATTTGATCAGCAAAGCACCCATGTCACTTGTCATGTTCAAATTTGCCATTGAGCACATCTCCCGCGTCTCCCGTGTCCTGCTGCAAGACAACGGACATGCGTTGCTCGTCGGTAAATATACAACCACCTCACTCACTTTATTGCATTTTTTTTATTTTTTATTTGTAGGGTGACTGAACTGAAGAGGGAAGCTGGCCCGAAAAGATAGAAAATGTGTGAATATTTTAATCCACAGACTTCGTGTGGTTCTTCTGTGAATATTGATGAGGAGGGGGGGGGGGGGGGGTACTTCAAATTTGAGCTCTTCAGGTTACAGCCATATTGGTTGACTCTTTTCCAATGAAGAGAAGAAAAGGGTTGGTTCGTGAGGCATTTGATGCTTTTGCTGCACAATCCAGCCTTGTTTGTGACATTTCTGACAGAGACGGCTGGCACAAATAGCAGCACTCACAGGCATGTTGTCGCACCTTTCAAATTTTGATTTGTAAGAAAGAGGATGAGAAATTGATTGCAAAACTGCTGTGTGTGGTGTTTTTTTTTGTGTTTTTTTTGGGGGGGGGTATTTTTTAATTGCATTCCTGTCAGTAGGGCTTGTAACACTTCTTCAGTTTGGTTTCCTTTTAACTGCATTGATGATTTTTATTATGAGGAATTTAATTTTGAACTGAAATGAGTGACAAAAAATGTCTTGAAGTAAACTGATGTTTTTGCCATTCTTGGTGTTTTTATTGTCAAATTGCTGTTTCTGAAAGTTTGATGTTGTAGATGTCCTCAAAAATGAAAATCCACAGGCAAAATAAAAAACATGGGAAATTACATTTTCATAAATAATAGTGTGCACATTTGTTGAGCCATGTGAAGACATAATAGACTTGCCTTGGAGGACGATTTTCTGAGGGCACATGTAGTCATGACCTTGTATGAAACATCTGCAGTTAGTGTCAATACTTTGACTTATTATTAGGCAGTGTCTCTCATGAAATATGTTTTTGAAAGAAACAGAAAATATAATGACCCAGAGTGCACCAGTAACTGACTTTTACCACCACTTTAACAACCAGGTCTGTATTTTATTACATGACATTTCAGTTGAAAATGGAACACCCTCCTCATAATTAGATTTTGATTCTCTTTGTTCTTGTTCTTGTTTTTGTCATGTTTACTTTTTTTCTTTCTTTTTTCTTTTAAAAATAAATAATTTAGTCTTTGCTCGTCACGCATTTGACATCACTTTATTCACTTAAGTGCTTGTTCACTGGCATATAGATTTTGTTGTTGTAAAATTGACCTGCAACTGGCTCTGGTTTTTCAAATTGTTTGTTAATATCACCTGTCACTAGGAATACTTTCTCTGCAGTGTTGGAGTGGAAAACAAGGAAGGTAGAGTGAATTTAAAACAACAGCAACACAGCAGACAAGGGTTGTGAATGGTGCTATAAGTGTTGTTTTAATTACGTTGCTGAATGTGCGCAGGTATTGGTGGGTCTGGTCGTCAGAGTGCAGCCAAGCTTGCAACCTTCATGTGCGACTATGATCTGTTCCAAATTGAGATCACCCGCAACTATGGAGTACCAGAGTGGAGGGAAGACCTCAAGAAAGTAAGGTTCACACAGTGACTGTCATATGGACCCAGTGAAAATGAACACTAGAAATCAAGCTTCTGTTTGTGTGTGTGTTGTGTGTGTGTGTGTTGTGTGTGTGTGTGTGTTGTGTGTGTGTGTGTGTGTGTGGTGTGTTGTGTGTGTGTGTGTTTGTGTGTGTGTGTGTGTGTGTGTGTGTGTGTTGTGTGTGTGTGTGTGTGTGTGTGTGTTGTGTGTGTGTATGTGTGTGTGTGTGTGTGTGTGTGTGTGTTGTGTGTGTGTTGTGTATGTGTATGTGTGTGTGTGTTGAGTATGTGTGTGTGTGTGTGTGTGTGTATGTCAGGAATGGGGGGGGGGGTTGTATTTGTTGTTTGTTAATTGTCTGTTTGAGTTGATAACTCACAAAAATGTGAGTCTGTGTATTATTTCTTTTATCAGCTTGAGTCAGTGCATCACAGGAGTTTAACGTCGCAGTTCTTTTGGATGCTTCTGGTAAATGTAATCAGTGCCAAACTTTGCACAGCAATAGTACTCATTGAGCTTTACCCATCCATGCTAGGTTAACAGACCGTGACCTTATTTCAATCAAACAATTGAAACTGATATTTTTACATGGAGTAAAATTTGTCCACCAGAAAACAGATGAACGATTGCATGCCATCAATATACAAGAGGATGTGATGTGCGTGTTGGATTAAATGTATGTTGACTGATCTGCCTTGATGCATATATTGATTTAAATGTGTGTTTGCTGGTCTGCCACGATGCGTATAAATGATTTAAATGTGTGTTGTTTAGTCTGCCATGATGCGAATATTGATTTAAATGTGTGTTAACCGGTCTGCGATGATGTGTGTACAGAGTTGAATGTTTGTTGATTGGTCCGCTGTGATGCATATATTGATTTAAATGTGTGTTGACTGCTGTGCCTTTGCTGTGTGCAGCTGCTGAGAAAGACTGGGGCTGAGGGTAAGCAGACGGTGTTCCTGTTTTCCGACAATCAGATCAAGGATGAGTCCTTCATGGAGGACATCAGCATGATCCTCAACACTGGCGATGTTCCCAACATCTTCCCTGCTGATGAGAAAGCTGACATCATCGACAAGATGCAGATCGTTGCTCGGAATGCTGTAAGTTGAAACAGCAGTATATTTTTTTTACCTGCTTGAATGGGTCCTTACCCATTTGTTAATGATGCATTCAATTAACGGTAGTCCATGATGATGTCAAAACATCCCATGTCATCAATTGTGGGCTGACATGTGGGTCGCAAGTCCAGTTTGGGATTTGCATGTCCATTGACACTCATAAGCATCTATCTATTTGGGGTGAGACATTTTGGTCAAATGATTGCGATTCAGGTCATGGTAAAGCATCATAACAGTGATAATGGTGGTGATATCAATGATACAATTAATATTAAAATGGAGGAGTAATCATAAGTGGTTCACCTAATGCAGCACGATAGACCTAGGAAAGGATCTTAGCTGTCCTGTCCCAAATTCATTCAAGCTTCATTTACGTTTTGCAGGGTCGGAAAATAGAAGCAACACCGTTGTCTATGTACAACTACTTCATTGAGAGAGTGAAGTCCAATCTCCACGTAGTGCTTGCCATGAGTCCAATCGGAGACGCATTCCGCAACCGCCTGCGTATGTTTCCGTCTCTCATCAACTGCTGCACCATTGACTGGTTCCAGGTGAGCGGTCGTGCTAGTCTGCTATTAATGATGTGTGTATGTCTCACTCACACTGATGCTAGTATTTATATGGTTGTGTGTGTGTGTGTGTGTTTGTTTTTGTCTGTGCCTGTGTTGTCAGATGTATAGCGCCTGTGTGCAGTTGTACCAGTGTGTAGTTTCCTTTGATGCTTTGAGGACAGGATATTTTTCTTTTGACGTCTACTTTAGTAAAGTGATTTAGCCATAATGTGTGTGGATTGTACCAGTGAAGAGCTAAGCGCCCTCTGTGCTGTATTGTTTGTCAGGCATGGCCACAGGATGCCATGCTAGTCTGGTATTAATTCCATGTTAGTCTGGTATTAATTCCATGCTAGTCTGGTATTAATTCCATGCTAGTCTGATGTATGTGTTACTTACACTGATGCTAGTATTTATATGGTTGTGTGTGTGTGTTTATTTGTGTCTGTGCCTGCGTGTTGTCAGATGTATATAGCGCCTGTGTGTTGTCAGATGTATAGTGCCTGTGTGCAGTTGTGCTGGTGTGTAGTTTCCTTTGATGTTTTGAGGACAGGATATTTTTCTTTTGATGTCTCCTTCAGTGAAGTGATTTAGCCATGTAAAAATGTTCTACCAGTGAAGAGTGAGCGCCCTCAAATCAATCTATCAGTATTTTATTTTATGTCTGTTCACATCGAGGTGATATTTTTCTTTTGACGTCTACTTCAGTGAAGTGATTTAGCCATGTAAAAATGTTCTACCAGTGAAGAGTGAGCGCCCTCAAATCAATCAATCAGTATTTTATTTTATGTCTGTTCACATCGAGGTGATATTAGACAACAACAAAAACAAACCAAAAAAACATATAATTATTATTTATACAAATTTTCCCACAGGACTATGAACAATCGATTTGACAATATTAGTGATAACATCAGTATTATACAAAATATCTCTTACATTGTTGTAAGCATTTAAGTCATATCCATTTTTCTGAAATAACTCTGTAGTAATAGGACATTCAAGCAGTATGTGTTTAACAGATAAGATATTTTTACAAACGCATGTCACATTCTGTGAATATTTAGTGTTCCATGAATTTAAGCGTAACTTGTATATTACTCTTGCTAAATATCTAGAACAAGAAGGTATCGCAAATTTAAATTTACAAAGTTAGCAATATATAATTTTGTGATCTGTGTTGACTCAGAATCAGTTCTCTGTGCATTGAAAAACTTGAACTGTAAAATGAGAGGGGTTATATTTTATGAAGTAAAGTATTTAATACATTGTATCATGTACAAGGGTATTGGGATTGAGTTTTGTTGGGTACCGTCTCATTGTGGTCTTTATTGGAATGAAATATCAGACAAATTAGCTAAACAAGGTGCAATGAAAAACATGTCCGAGATATCATCCAGTAACCTACTACTATCATCTCCTGAGGTTAATTCACTACTTAAGAAGACTGTATATAAACAAATTGAAAAAAGTGAGCACCCTCTGTGTTGTATTGTTTGTCAGGCATGGCCAGAGGATTCCATGGTAGTCTGGTGTTAATTCCATGCTAGTCTGGTATTAATTCCATGCTAGTCTGATATTAATTCCATGCTAGTCTGGTATTAATTCCATGCTAGTCCGATATTAATTCCATGCTAGTCTGGTATTAATTCCATGCTAGTCTGGTATTAATTCCATGCTAGCTAGTCTGGTATTAATTCCATGCTAGTCTGGTATTAATTCCATGCTAGTCAGGTATTAATTCCATGCTAGTCAGGTATTAATTCCATGCTAGTCTGGTATTAATGATGTATGAGTCACGTACACTGATGCTAGTATTTATATGGTTGTGTGCGCATGTTTATTTGTGTCTGTGCCTGCATGTTGTCAGATGTATATAGTGCCTGTGTGTTGTCAGATGTATAGCGCCTGTGTGCAGTTGTACCGGTGTCTAGTTTCCTTTCATGCTTTGAGGACAGGATATTTTTCTTTTGACTTCTTCTTCAGTGAAGTGATTTAGCCATGTAAAAGTGTTCTGCCAGTGAAGAGTGAGCGCCCTCTGTGTTGTGTTGTTTCTCAGGCATGGCCAGAGGATGCCTTGGAGATGGTGGCCAACAAGTTCCTGGAGGAGGTTGACATGGATGATGACGTGCGTCTTGCATGTGTCTTCATGTGCAAACACTTCCACGAGTCGGTTCGCATGCTGTCAAAGAGGTCAGTGAACAGACTGTCTAGCTACAGGCATCGTTTCCTCCATTATTGCTGTTACCACTGTCACTTTTCCGGAGTATGTCTTTGACCTCTTGCACGTCTGTGGCCCTTCTGGTCTGCACTCTTCTTCAGATGATCAGATTTTCCGACTCCCAACGTCCCCCACCTTATCAGTCCGGCAGAATTGGTCTTGCAGAAGTACAGAGGAACCCTTCTTTAAAGTCCCCCACCTTATCAGTCCGGCAGAATTGGTCTCACAGGAGTACCAAAAAAAATTTTCTTTACCAAAAAAAAATCTTTAAAGTCCCCCCCACCCCCTAAAATTTTTAAAAAGTCTGGCAGAAGTGGTCTTACAAAGGTACAGAGGAACCCTTCTTTAAAGTCCCCCACCTTATCAGTCCGGCAGAAGTGGTCTTACAGGAGTACAGAGGAACCCTTCTTTAAAGTCCCCCACCCTATCAGTCCGGCAGGAGAAGTCCTGCAGAAGTATAGAGGAAGCCCTCTTTAGATCATTATGGTTCTTTCTCACCATAGTGGTCTCATTAGAGTGGTCTCATTAGGGTGGTCACTCACTGGTCTCGTCATGGTGGTCTCTCATTAGGGTGGTCTTGCGTTGGGGAGTTTCTCATTAGAGTGGTCTCATCAGGGTGGTCTCCCATCAGGGTGGTCTCTCATCATGGTGGTCTCTCTTTACAGGGTTCCACTATATTCTGATTTGTCTTGCTCAGATTCTACGACGAGCTTCGTCGCCACAACTACGTCACGCCCACGTCCTACCTAGAGCTGATCCTGACATTCAAGAAACTGCTGGGCTTGAAGCGCACAGACATCTCCAAGATGAAGAACCGCTACCTGGTGGGGCTGGAGAAGCTGGACTTTGCTGCCTCCCAGGTCTCCGTCATGCAGCAGGAGCTGACGGATCTGCAGCCAGAGCTGATCAAGACCTCGGAGGAAACGGAGAAGCTGATGGTGAAGATTGAGCAGGACACGGTGGAGGTGGAGGCCAAGAAAGAGGTGAGCTGGACTTGCACTGCCGCTGCTTCAGTGCTGGGCGTTGGCTGTGGTGATGGTGGTTTTTTTGTTGCTGCTGTTGTTGGCTTTTTTGTGTTTGTGGTGATTTGTTTATTTTTGTTGTGGATTTTGCACAGGCATCTTAATTCGAAATTTGATCAAGTGGAATGTGATGAACAATTTAAAATTTGGACTGGTTGGAGGAGTCTTTTACTACAGTCTTCATCAGGTGACTGATTGTGTAGGTGGTGGTTGCTGCTGTCTTCATCAGGTGACTGATTGTGTAGGTGGTGTTGCTGCTGTCTTCATCAGGTGACTGATTGTGCAGGTGGTGTTGCTGCAGTCTTCATCAGGTGACTGATTGTGTAGGTGGTGGTTGCTGCTGTCTTCATCAGGTGACTGATTGTGCAGGTGGTGTTGCTGCAGTCTTCATCAGGTGACTGATTGTGTAGGTGGTGGTTGCTGCTGTCTTCATCAGGTGACTGATTGTGTAGGTGGTGTTGCTGCTGTCTTCATCAGGTGACTGATTGTGCAGGTGGTGTTGCTGCAGTCTTCATCAGGTGACTGATTGTGTAGGTGGTGGTTGCTGCTGTCTTCATCAGGTGACTGATTGTGTAGGTGGTGGTTGCTGCAGTCTTTATCAGGTGACTGATTGTGCAGGTGGTGGTTGCTGCAGTCTTCATCAGATGACTGATCGTGCAGGTGGTGTTGCTGCAGTCTTCATCAGGTGACTGATTGTGCAGGTGGTGTTGCTGCAGTCTTCATCAGGTGACTGTTGGTGGTGTTGCTGCAGTCCATCAGGTGACTGTGTAGGTGGTGGTTGCTGCAGTCTTCATCAGGTGACTGATTGTGCAGGTGGTTGCTGCTGACGAGGCAGTGGCTAACGAAGCAGCAGCTGCAGCCCAGGCCATCAAGGATGAGTGTGAAGGTGACCTTGCTGAAGCCATTCCTGCTCTGGAGGCTGCTATCGCCGCCCTCAACACTCTGAAACCTGCCGACATCACCCTGGTCAAGTCCATGAAGGTTGGTGGGACACCTCTCTCTCAGGGGCTGTGGGTCGCACTGGGTTTGATTCGGAGCCACTCAGTAAGCCATCAGCCCACTATGCCACCAGCCCACTATGCCACCAGCCCACTATGCCGTGAGCCTACTATGCCACAAGCTCACTATGCACCAGCCCACTATGCCATCAGCCCACTATGCCACCAGCCACTATGCCACCACTGTAACATGTCAGCTTGGTGGCATGGCAGGATCGTGACATAGCATGACATGGCATAACAGGTGGGTGACATAGTGGGTGACATAGCAGGTGGGTGACATAGTAGGTTGGTGGTGACATAGCAGGTTGTGGCATAGCAGGTTAGTGACATAGCAGATTGGTGACATAGCAGGTTGTGGCATAGCAGGTTGGTGGCATAGCGGGTTGGTGACATAGCAGGTTGTGGCATAGCAGGTTGTGACATAGCAGGTTGTGGCATAGCAGGTTGTGGCATGGGGGGGTGTGTGTGAGGAAGCTGAATGGAAGTGTGTGTGTAACATAGGACGGAGAGAAGGAGAGAGCATAGTAAATCGGTATGTTTCAATGAGAGACAGTGTCTGTGTATATGTGCATATGATATTGTGTGTGTGTGTCTATGTGAGTGTGTGTGTGTGGTGTGCACAGGCAAAGTGTAGTGTGTGCATGTGTATATGCTAGGCACACTCATTAACTAATGTCTCTCACGCTCATTAACTAATTATGTCTTTGTCGTCCATACTCATGAACTAATCATGTCTTTGTCTGCTCTTCCACACTCATTAAGTAGTGACATGTTTTCTGTCTTCCACACTCATTAACTAATAATATCTTTGTCTTCCACACTCATTAAGTAGTAATGTGTTTTCTGTCTTCCATACTCATTAACTAATAATGTCTTTGTCTGTCTTCCACACTCATTAAGTGGTGATGTATTTTTTGTCTTCCATGCTCATTAACTAATCATATCTGTATCTGTCTTCTATGCTCATTAACTAATGATGTGTTTTCTGTCTTCCACACTCATTAACTAATAATGTCTTTGTCTGTGTCTGTCTTCTACGCTCATTAACTAATAATGTCTGTGTCTGTCTTCTACGCTCATTAACTAATAATGTCTGTGTCTGTCTTCTACGCTCATTAACTAATAATGTCTTTGTCTGTCTTCCACACTCATTAAGTAGTAATGTGTTTTCTGTCTTCTGCGCTCATTAACTAATGATGTCTTTGTCTGTCTACACACTCTGGATGTAAACCTTTTAAAGCTGCTTCTTTTTCCACTGACAATGGTAGATGTCGAAGGTAAAGAGGTGTTGTGAAAACATGGGGCAGCCAACTTCACAGTGAAACGTTTCACAATCACAGAGGATCCTTAGTCGCACAAGCAAAGGATTTGTGCTTTGTTGTTTCAGATGTTTTGTAAGAAAAATACTTCATGCTTGTCACCATGCAAACTTGCACATTCCATGTGCTTTTACACCATACACAGTACATGTTGGCAATGTACAGTACAGTATTATTGCTGGGAGGTTGCAGCCGAACTGGTTCTGTTTAGTCTTGTATGCTATCTAGAAGGCTATTCTAATAGTGTACTGTACATTGCTTCATATGTGTGTGTGTGTGTGTGTCTGTGTGTGAGTGCATGTGTCTGCATGCATGCGTGTGTGTGTGAATCAGTGTTTTCAATCAATGTTTTATTCTATGTCTATTCGCAGCAAGGTGACATTAGATGATAGCGTATGATGTGTCTGTATACATGTGTGTGTATGTGTGTGTGTGTGTGTGTGTGTGTGTGTGTGTGTGTGTGTGTGTGTGTGTGTGTGTGTGTGTGTGTGATGTGTGTGTGTGTGTGTGTGTGTGTGTGTGTGTGTGTGTGTGTGTGTGTGTGTGTGTGTGAGTTTGCATGTGCGTGTGTATGTATGTGTGTGTGTGTGTGGTGTGTGTGTGTGTGTGTGTTTTGTGGCGTAAATGTACAACATCTAACTGATGTTAATTCTTTGTCAGTTGCATTGCGCAAACTGCACCATTAGTGACAGTTTTGTTTAACTGTGCATACACACCTGTAGCTTTGTATTAGCTATCAGAATCACGGTGTTTTTCTTTTCCTTTTAAGGATTCATGTTATTGGTGTCCTGTTGTATTATAGCTTCATTGTGATTTCTTGTCTTTGTGTGTAAAATTTTGGCTAGAATTTGCACAGATAATGCACACAAAGACTTGTTGAGATGTAGAGAGCTGATAATTGTGTTAGCTTTGGGAGAGTTCTTGGCTCATTTTTGTAACTTATCCAACAGTACTTAAGTCATTTAAAGGGGATCCCAAGCAAAGAAGAACCACAGTTTTTATCCATGGAAATGTATTTTTTTATTTTTTTATTGGCTTGCAGCAATTTGTCAGTTGATTTGTGGTTTAGTTTGTTAAAAATCACTGCTTAAAAGTCACACAAACATGGCCATGGGTGCTGCCATTTTGTGTCAGGTGGTCTGCATCTGTGACATCATGAACAAGGCTGATATGGATGGCAGAAGTAGACATGATAACATTCACCTACATTTTTCTGCTCTTCATGCGCAGAGAGCAAGCCAATATGGCTGTACCCGAGGAGCCCAAATTTCAAGCAAGAAGTACTTCTGTTGCATAAATATTGACAGAGCAACCCTTTAAAGCCTTCAAATGGAAATGTATCCACGCTCAGTAGTCCAACACCTTTGCGTGCTGTGGCTGGTTGGCCGCAATGGTGCTGCAGCAGGTTACAGACTAGGGTGACTTGCACGGAGCAAGGCTGATTCATGTGCTGGGTTTCCTTCCCCAGAACCCTCCCCCTGCCGTCAAGCTGGTGATGGAGTCGGTGTGCGTCATGCTGTCCATCAAGTCGGAGCGTAAGCCCGACCCCGCAGGCATGGGCAAGGTCATTGAGGACTACTGGGGGCCGTCCCAGAAGCTGCTGGGTGACATGAAGTTCCTGGAGCGTCTCAAGACCTACGACAAGGACAACATCCCTCCAGCCGTCATGAAGCGCATCCGTGAAAAGTCAGTGACATAGTGGCTTGTGTGTGTTTGTTGATTGGGGAGGGCGGGGGGGGGTAAAGTAGCTTCCCTTGAAAGGGTAAGACTGTGTTGACAAAAGAAGTGGCAGCTGTGTTAGCTGAAATCACTTTCTTGCCATGCAGATCTCAAAGTCAAATCTTTTGATGACTGGCCTTTGGCTACCAGTCTTGAATGCGAACACTTGATCACATGTTTTGTCATAATTGATCATTATGTATTTTGTCACCAGCATTGATGTTTCAGCATGCTTGGCTTGCCCCTCTCTCTCTCTCTCTGTGTCTCTGTCTGTGTCTGGCAGTCAGCCTTTTTGTTTGGGTGTTTTTTGCTTTCTTTTTTGTTTGTTGAGTAAAAAGATGTTTGTTTGGTGTTCAGATACATGACCAACCCTGACTTTGAGCCCTCGCTGATCAAGAACGCCTCGACAGCCTGTGAAGGTCTGTGCCGCTGGGTGCGTGCCATGGACGTGTATGACCGCGTGGCCAAGGTGGTGGCCCCCAAGAAGGCCAAGCTGGCGGAGGCGGAGGCCGAGCTGGCCATGCAGATGGAGCGGCTGAATGAGAAGAGGGCTCAGCTGCAAGCTGTGAGTCGCGCTTGTCACGTGGAAGCTGTGTGCCCTGCAGATGACATAATAATAATTATAATTGGGTCTTAGAGCACCCTTTCTCAAGTGAGCTCTAGGCACATCCTTTTCATGCTCAAGTTAAAAACAACTGACATCAAAACACAGGATATTAATTTACACAAATTTGTCATCTAACACCCCCCCCCCCCTCACAATATCAACACATATGCACACATGCATGAACGCACACAAGCATGCATGCACACAAACACACGCCCTCGCACACACACACACACACACACACTTGCACATACATGCACACGCACACACGCACACATGTACACACTCACATGTTTACTTGAGGCAGGCTGGAGACAGTTGGAAGTGTTAGGAGTAAGAGACATGGAAAAGGTGAGTCTTGAGCCATGACTTGAAGGAAGACCAAATTTGAGCATGTTGCACAGAAAAACGGTATCAGCGTGTTGCGACGCAGCCCAAGCCTAGGGGTAGACAGTAAGATGCCAATAGCAACAGCGTCATCAGCTTCTGATCATAGACTAGATAGCTGACCTCTCCCCTGACTCCCGTGACCAGGTGACGGACAAGCTGCAGGCCCTGAACGACGAGTTTGAGGTGATGACGCAGAAGAAGAAGGACCTGGAGGACAACATCGACCTGTGCTCCAAGAAGCTGGACCGTGCCGAGAAGCTGATTGGTGGCCTGGGAGGAGAGAAGGACCGCTGGACGGAGGCGGCCCGCATGCTGGGCGAGAGGTACATCAACATCCTGGGCGACGTGTTGCTGTCATCTGGAGTGGTGGCCTACCTGGGCGCCTTCACTGTTGACTACAGACAGGTGGGCATTTTGTTTTGTTGGGACACAAATGTCTTTGAGTAGCTGTAAAACAATGAAACTGTTTATCTTAAGATTTGTGTGGAACCTGGATCTGTGTTGGGTTTTTTACTTGTCACTTAACAGCTCTTTTTTGGGTGGGGTGGGGGTGCTATAACATGGGGTTAGGGGGCAAAGAGGAGGGGGAGAAGAATTGCGGTGGGGGGGGGGGGGGGGGGGGGGTTAGTGGGAATTGCAAGATGAGGTGGGCTGCTGCTTTCAAAGAAGAGCTGATGCCATCACTATGAAGGCTGTCAGTTGACAGTGTCTGTGACATGTATTTTACTTCCTCAGGCCTACTTGTGTCTTTGCCTGGGGTCCCCTTTAACATCCATGTTTGCTTTGTGTTTGCAGGGCGTGATCCGCTTTAACATCCATGTTTGTGTTGTGTTTGCAGACTGTGATCCCCTTTAACATCCCTGTTTGCTTTGTGTTTGCAGTCTGTGATCCCCTTTAACATCCAATTTTTTGCTTTGTGTTTGCAGACTGTGATCCCATTAAGATCCATGTTTGTGTTGCGTTTGCAGGGCATGATCCTCGTTTAACATCCATGTTTGCTTTGTGTTTGCAGACTGATCCCCATTAACATCCATGTTTGCTTTGTGTGTGCAGACTGTGATCCCCGTTAACATCCATGTTTGCTTTGTGTGTGCAGACTGTGATCCCCGTTAACATCCATGTTTGCTTTGTGTGTGCAGACTGTGATCCCCGTTAACATCCATGTTTGCTTTGTGTGTGCAGACTGTGATCCCCGTTAACATCCATGTTTGCTTTGTGTGTGCAGACTGTGATCCCCGTTAACATCCATGTTTGCTTTGTGTGTGCAGACTGTGATCCCCGTTAACATCCATGTTTGCTTTGTGTGTGCAGACTGTGATCCCCGTTTAACATCCATGTTTGCTTTGTGTGTGCAGACTGTGATCCCCTTTAACATCCATGTTTGCTTTGTGTTTGCAGGCTGTGATCCCCGTTAACATCCATGTTTGCCTTGTGTGTGCAGACTGTGATCAAGGAGTGGTACAATCTGTGCCTGGAGAAGCAGATCCCCTGTTCCCCCAATTTCTCCCTCAACCTGACGCTGGGCGAGCCTGTGGCGATCCGAGCCTGGAACATCGCCGGCCTGCCCATCGACGCCTTCAGCGTGGACAACGGCATCATTGTGTCCAAGTCTCGGCGATGGCCGCTCATGATTGACCCCCAGGGTAAGAGCACCACTGTGGCTTTTGGGCCTGATTAGGCAGCCAGCTCTCCTCTCCGGGACAGTAAAGCAAATACCCCCCACCCACCCCATCCCTCAGGAACTGGAGTAGCCCAGCGGTAAGGCACTAGGCTGGTGAGCACATGTCAGTTCAGTTCCCCACTTTCCGTCTCCTTCCTCTGCACGAGTTGTGGTTTATGGACACGGTCTCAGTGACTGTGCCCCTCATGATGAATGAAACATGAAAATGGCTCCCACCACTGCCCCTACTAATGCAGAATCTTTCTGGTGGTGACGGCGTAGCATTATTTGTATGCACATATGTGGCTTGACTCAGGTGAAATGAAACTTAGTGGCTTGTGTTGGTATAGTGGTCAGTGCTTGAGTTGTGTGTTGTGTCAATGTTACCGGCTGGTTGTGTCAGTGTTACCAGCTGGTTGTGTCAGTGTTACCAGCTGGTTGTGTCAGTATAACCAGCCGGTTGTGTCAGTGTTACCAGCCGGTTGTGTCAGTATAACCAGCTGGTTGTGTCAGTATAACCAGCTGGTTGTGTCAGTGTAACCAGCTGGTTGTGTCAGTGTTACCAGCTGGTTGTGTCAGTGTTACCAGCGGTTGTGTCAGTATAACCAGCTGGTTGTGTCAGTGTTACCAGCTGGTTGGGTCAGTGTTACTGGCCGGTTGGGTCAGTGTTACCAGCTGGTTGGGTCAGTGTTACCGGCTGGTTGGGTCAGTGTTACCAGCTGGTTGGGTCAGTGTTACCAGCTGGTTGTGTCAGTGTTACCGGCTGGTTGGGTCAGTGTTACCAGCTGGTTGTGTCTGTTACCAGCTCCCCCTTTTATCATCTATGTGTGGAGGTGTGGGGGGGGGGGGGAGTAATTAAAGTCTCTGGTATGGTTGGCAATGGTTGTGACCCACTAAAATTGCACCGTTACCCTCAACCTATGACCTTGACTGCGTGCAGGGCAAGCCAACAAGTGGATCAAGAACCTGGAAAAGGACAACAAGCTGGGCATAATCAAGCTGTCTGATGCCAACTACATGCGTCTGCTGGAGAACTCCATCCAGTTTGGCACGCCGGTGCTTCTGGAGAACGTGGGGGAGGAGCTGGACCCCATCCTGGAGCCGGTGCTGCAGAAGCTGACCTTCAAGCAGCAGGGCGTGGAGTACATCCGGCTGGGGGACAACGTCATTGAGTACTCCCAGGACTTCAAGCTCTACATCACCACCCGCCTGCGGAACCCACACTACCTGCCGGAAGTTTCCGTCAAGGTACAGTTGGCTGATTTGTGTGGATGTTTTCGTCCTTGTTTCTGTACCCTTACTGTTTGCCGGAAGTCTCCATCAAGGAACAGTTGGCTGATTTGTTTGGATGTTTTCGTCCTTGTTTCTGTACCCTTACTGTTTTCTGGAAGTCTCTGTCAAGGTAGAGTTTACTGATTTATGATCATCCCTCTAGGTATATGAAGGGTGTGTGTGTGTGTGTTTGCAGCAGGTGTGTGTGTGCTAAACTTCATGATCACCCCTCAGAGTTTATGAAGGGTCTGTGCGAGTATTTGTATGACAGGTGTGTGTGACAGGTGTGTGTGCTGAACTTCATGATCACCTCTCAGAGTTTATGAAGTGTCTGTGTGTGTATTTGTATGACAGGTGTGTGTGACAGGTGTGTGTGTGTGCTGAACTTCATGATCATCCCTCAAAGTTTATGAAGGGTCTGTGTGTGTATTTGTACAACAGGTGTGTGTGCTGAACTTCATGATCACTCCTCAAAGTTTATGAAGGGTCTGTGTGTGTATTTGTACAACAGGTGTGTGTGCTGAACTTCACGATCACCCCACAAAGTTTATGAAGTATCTGTGTGTGTATTTGTGCTGCAGGTTTGTGCTGAACTTCATGATCACCCCTCAAAATTTATGAAGTGTCTGTGTGCTGAACTTCATGATCACCCCTCAAAGTTTATGAAGTGTTCGTGTGCTGAACTTCACAATCACCCCTCAAAGTTTATGCAGTGTCTGCATGTGTATTTGTATGACAGGTGTGTGTGCTGAACTTCACGATCACCCCTCAAAGTTTATGAAGGGTCTGTGTGTATTTGTGCTGCAGGTGTGTGTGCTGAACTTCACGATCACCCCTCAAAGTTTATGAAGGGTCTGTGTGTATTTGTGCTGCAGGTGTGTGTGCTGAACTTCATGATCACCCCTCAAGGCCTGGAAGACCAGCTGCTGGGCATTGTGGCGGCCAAGGAGAAGCCGGAGTTGGAGGAGAAGAAGAACGAGCTGATCATAGAGAGTGCTGAGAACCAGAAGCAGCTTAAGGAGATTGAAGACAAGATTCTTGAAGTCCTGTCCAGCTCACAGGTGAACGCGACAGCCCTCCGCTCATACAGTTAACACGTGCAACTTTGTGTGTGATGATTAAAGGGGAACGCAGGCAAACAAGCCTCACAGTCCCTGTTGAGAGGAATGGAATAAAAATATAAATGCATAAGGCAGCTCTTCTGCTAGGTTTCTGGTCCTGTTTGCTGAAAATCAGTGTTTGAAAGTCAGGAAAACATGACCGTGAGTGCTGCCTTTTTGAGCCCACTGGCTTGTCTCTATGATGTTAGGAACATCAGCGAAAATATTAGGTGTGTCACTAACCAGCCTTTTTCCACTCTTCACTGACAAAAGAGTGAATCGGCATGGCTGCTCCCTGAAGATCCAAACGCATGAAAAGTTCAACAGAACACCGTTTATTAAGAGAAAACAACCTGCAGATTTTGGGGGTAACCCTGTTTATCAGGCTACGAAATGAAGCGAAGAAGTGCTTCAGTATTTTGATAGAGAGAACAACAAAAGGAAGCCTGCGGGGGAAATAAGTTCCCATTTCTTACGTTACTAGGCCAGCTTGTGTCTTTGCTTCGCTTCCCCTTTAACCCGACAGCGGCTCTGAATCTTGCTGCAGGGCAACATTCTGGAGGACGAGGCGGCCATCAAGGTCCTCTCCTCATCCAAGATTCTGTCTGAGGAGATCTCGGCCAAGCAGGAGATTGCGGCATCCACAGAGAAGCTGATTGACGAGACGCGCAACAGCTACAAGCCCGTCGCTGTCCACTCCTCCATCCTCTTCTTCTGCATCTCTGACCTGGCCAACATTGAGCCCATGTACCAGTACTCCCTCAGCTGGTTCATCAACTTGTACTTGCAGGTGAGCGCCACTTCCTTTCTCTGCCGGTGTCTGGTTGTTCGTCATTTGGGTACAGATCTGTGTTTCCCTTTCCTTTTTTTATTTTTTTTATCTGTCTTTGCTCTTTTTTTTATCGGAATCCTATCTGTGCATTTATGTGTGCATTGGTGCATGTGCAGGCTCATGTTTGCACACATTCACGTATGCATGCTTACATGCATATATGTGCCTAATCATGCACAAATGCATGCATGTAGAATGTTGGGCACACACGCATGCACAAACTCTTGCATGCATGCACACATGTGTATGTTGGGGTTGCGGGGGGGGTGGAGGGAGTAGGGGGCTGGAGTCATCTGCCTAGTAAAGCCATGTCAGCATTTTCTACTTTCCCTCCCTGGATTTGCCTCTGCAAACAACATGTGTTTGTATGTGAAGCATTGCATGGGACATGTAGATTGATGCTGTGTTGTGTGTGTGTGTGTGTGTGTTATTACTGTGTATGTGAAGCATTGCATAGGACTGTGTTGTGCCTGGATGTTGTGCCGTCTGCTGTGATCACTGTGTTGTATGTGAAGCATTGATGTAGGACATGTAGATATGCTTGTTGTGTGACTGTCTGTGGTTGTGTAAGCATGCATGGACATGTAGATGTGTTTGCTCGTGTGGAAGCATTGCAGGACTGTTGTGCTGTGTGTGTGTGTGTGTGTGTGTGGTGTGTGTGTGTGTGTGTGTGTTACTACTGTGTATGTGAAGCATTGCATGGGACATGTAGATTGATGCTGTGTTGTGTGCGTGTGTGTGTTACTACTGTGTATGTGAAGCATTGCATGGGACATGTAGACTGATGCTGTGTTGTGTGTGTGTGTGTCTTCCAGTCCATCTTGAACAGTACACCAGCTGAAGAAATTGAAGAGCGCATCTTCAACCTGAATGACCATTTCACAAACAGCATTTACCGCAATGTGTGTCGCTCCCTGTTTGAAAAGGACAAGCTACTCTTCTCGTTCATCCTCTGTGTTGGCATTCTCAAAGGACAGTAAGTAAACTGTGATAGACGGTTTTATGCTGAGGGTACCAGTGTACCATGCCTCCCTTCTCACAAGCTTTGGATCTGGCCTCGCTGTGGCAGAGTGTTTGCTTTTGGAATGCTCAATGGGTTCAGTCTCAATGCAGCGTTAATAATAGTAATAATATACAGCTATCATACACTCATCGATGCTCACAGTGTTGACATGTTAACGTACAAAGTCGCACGTAATACTCTATGCACATGTAGCGCAAAGTCCTGCTAATGCAATTTACATGAAGTAAAATATGAAGATTATATTCACATAAATGTAATGTGCCTCGTTTGATTGCAGTTTTTCGTTTGTTTTGTTTTTCATCATCAGTGGATGTGCACCGATACTTTCTGTGCCATTATGCCAGTTTTGTTCCGAATGCACCAGTCTTCTGCTCCGTATCTATGCTTTAGTTTGTGAGGTGACCGTGGCAGCCTGTCTTTGGGATTTTTGTGCAGAAGGTTGTTTGTGACACTGATGAGCTGAAGCTGCCCAGGTGAAGCTGAATGTTTCTTTAGGGCTAGGACATATGCACAGGTGTGGTGCTTCTTTCTGCCTGGCAGGGTAACACTGGAGACTGTGATTTGCCTCTCTCTGTCAGCTACAGGGGCAGGATAGATGAGCAGGTGTGAATTTGACTCTCTCTGTCAGCTACAGGGGCAGGATAGATGAGCAGGTGTGAATTTGACTCTCTCTGTCTGCTACTGAGGTAGGATAGATGAGCAGGTGTGAATTTGCCTCTCTGTCTGCTCCAGAGGTAGGATAGATGAGCAGGTGTTAATTTGCCTCTCTGTCAGCTACAGAGGTAAGATAGATGAGCAGGTGTGAATTTGACTCTCTCTGTCAGCTACAGAGGTAGGATAGATGAGCAGGTGTGAATTTGACTCTCTCTGTCTGCTACTGAGGTAGGATAGATGAGCAGGTGTGAATTTGCTCTCTCTGTCTGCTCCAGAGGTAGGATAGATGAGCAGGTGTGAATTTGACTCTCTCTGTCTGCTACTGAGGTAGGATAGATGAGCAGGTGTGAATTTGACTCTCTCTGTCTGCTACTGAGGTAGGATAGATGAGCAGGTGTGAATTTGACTCTCTCTGTCTGCTCCAGAGGTAGGATAGATGAGCAGGTGTGAATTTGACTCTCTCTGTCTGCTACTGAGGTAGGATAAATGAGCAGGTGTGAATTTGACTCTCTCTGTCTGCTACTGAGGTAGGATAGATGAGCAGGTGTGAATTTGACTCTCTCTGTCTGCTCCAGAGGTAGGATAGATGAGCAGGTGTGAATTTGACTCTCTCTGTCTGCTAGTGAGGTAGGATAGATGAGCAGGTGTGAATTTGACTCTCTCTGTCTGCTACAGGGGCAGGATAGATGAGCAGGTGTGGCGGTTCCTTCTGACTGGCGGGGTGGCCCTGGAGAACCCTAACCCTAACCCAGCGCCAGAGTGGCTGGGGGAGAAGTCTTGGGGTGAAATTGTGCGAGCCTCCAACCTTCCCAACCTCAAGGGCTTCATGGAACGTGAGTCATAGTTCTTTGTCCTGTTGGTTTTGTGTGTGTGTATGTGTGTGTTGAACTGGGTGTGTGTGTGTGAGTGAGTGTGTGTGTGTGTATATGTGTGAGTGAGTGAGTGTGTGTGTGTGTGTGTTGGATTGGGGGGGGGGGTGCATGTGTGTGTGTATGTGTGTGTGAGTGAGTGTGTGTGTGTGTGTTGGATTGGGGGGATGCGTGTGTGTGTGTGTGTGTGTGTGTGTGTGTGTGAGATTGTGTGTGTGTGGTGTGTGTGAGATTGTGTGTGTGTGTGTGTGTGAGTGTGTGTGTGTGTGTGTGTGTGTGGTGTGTGTGTGTGGGGTGTGTGTGTGTGTGTGTGTGTGTGTGTGTGTGTGTGTGTGTGTGTGTGTGTGTGTGTGAGAGAGAGATGTATGTGTGTGTGTGTGTGTGTGTGTGTGTGTGTGTGTGCATGTGTGTGTATATGTGAGTGTGTGTGTGTGTGTGTGTGGTGTGTGTGTGTGTGTGTGTGTGTGTGTGTGTGTGTGTGTCCCTTCCTACCTACATTTGCATCCACAGGTGCCATGGTAGTCATGTGCATTCATCTCTTCAAATTTCCATTCATTCACATCCCTTCCATATATTTGAAAGCACACTAAACGAATAATGACACTTTGCTTGTGTAACTTTTCAGACGTGCAAGAAAACATCGCCTTGTGGAAAGGCTTCTATGACTCCACTTCTCCTCACAACTACACACTTCCCAGCCCCTACGATGCCCTGGGCGGCCTGGACCGCATGGTGGCTCTGCGTACCTTCCGCCCAGACAAGATAGTGCCAGCTGTGCAGGAGTACATCGTGGACAGCCTGGGCCAGTCCTACATCGAGCCGCCGACGTTTGACCTGGCGGGCTCGTTTGCAGATTCCCACTGCTGTGCTCCGCTGATCTTTGTGTTGTCTCCCGGTGCCGACCCCATGGCGGCGCTGCTCAAGTTTGGGGCGGACAACGGCTACACCGGCAACAGGATCCAGACCATCTCATTGGGACAGGGGCAGGTCAGTGTCACTGGGGGCTGTGGCAGACCTTGAGCTCGTTGCCGTCTGGTTCGGCAACAGCAACCAGTCTGGTTCTTGTGCTCACACCACCAACCAATCTGGTCCTTGTATTCACCCTCCAACCAGTCTGGTCCTTGTGCTCAGACCCCCAACCAGTCTGGTCCTTGTACTCACCAGGTACCCCCCAACCAATCTGGTCCTTGTACTCACCCCCCAACCAGTCTGGTCTTTGTACTCCCCCCCCCCCACCCCCCACCGTCGGTCCTTGTACCCCCCCCAAACAATTTTGGTCCTTGTACTCACCACCCCCAACCAGTCTGGTCTTGTACTCACCCCCCAACCATCTCGTCCTTGTACTCACCCCCATCCAGTCTGGTCCTTGTACTCACCCCCAACCATCTGTCCTTCACTCACCCCCAACCAGTCTGGTCCTTGTACTCACCCCCAACCTATCTTGTCCTTGCACTCACCCCCAACCAGTCTGGTCCTTGTACTCACCCCCAACCTATCTGTCCTTGCACTCACCCCCAACCAGTCTGGTCCTTGTACTCACCCCCAACCTATCTCGTCCTTGCACTCACCCCCAACCAGTCTGGTCCTTGTACTCACCCCCAACCTATCTTGTCCTTGCACTCACCCCCAACCAGTCTGGTCCTTGTACTCACCCCCAACCTATCTCGTCCTTGCACTCACCCCCAACCAGTCTGGTCCTTGTACTCACCCCCAACCTATCTCGTCCTTGCACTCACCCCCAACCAGTCTGGTCCTTGTACTCACCCCCAACCATCTTGTCCTTGCACTCACCCCCAACCAGTCTGGTCCTTGTACTCACCCCCAACCTATCTCGTCCTTGCACTCACCCCCAACCAGTCTGGTCCTTGTACTCACCCCCAACCTATCTCGTCCTTGCACTCACCCCCAACCAGTCTGGTCCTTGTACTCACCCCCAACCTATCTGTCCTTGCACTCACCCCCAACCAGTCTGGTCCTTGTACTCACCCCCAACCTATCTCGTCCTTGCACTCACCCCCAACCAGTCTGGTCCTTGTACTCACCCCCAACCTATCTCGTCCTTGCACTCACCCCCAACCAGTCTGGTCCTTGTACTCACCCCCAACCTATCTCGTCCTTGCACTCACCCCCAACCAGTCTGGTCCTTGTACTCACCCCCAACCTATCTCGTCCTTGCACTCACCCCCAACCAGTCTGGTCCTTGTACTCACCCCCAACCTATCTCGTCCTTGCACTCACCCCCAACCAGTCTGGTCCTTGTACTCACCCCCAACCTATCTTGTCCTTGCACTCACCCCCAACCAGTCTGGTCCTTGTACTCACCCCCAACCTATCTCGTCCTTGCACTCACCCCCAACCAGTCTGGTCCTTGTACTCACCCCCAACCTATCTCGTCCTTGCACTCACCCCCAACCAGTCTGGTCCTTGTACTCACCCCCAACCTATCTTGTCCTTGCACTCACCCCCAACCAGTCTGGTCCTTGTACTCACCCCCAACCTATCTCGTCCTTGCACTCACCCCCAACCAGTCTGGTCCTTGTACTCACCCCCAACCTATCTCGTCCTTGCACTCACCCCCAACCAGTCTGGTCCTTGTACTCACCCCCAACCTATCTCGTCCTTGCACTCACCCCCAACCAGTCTGGTCCTTGTACTCACCCCCAACCTATCTCGTCCTTGCACTCACCCCCAACCAGTCTGGTCCTTGTACTCACCCCCAACCTATCTCGTCCTTGCACTCACCCCCAACCAGTCTGGTCCTTGTACTCACCCCCAACCTATCTCGTCCTTGCACTCACCCCCAACCAGTCTGGTCCTTGTACTCACCCCCAACCTATCTCGTCCTTGCACTCACCCCCAACCAGTCTGGTCCTTGTACTCACCCCCAACCTATCTCGTCCTTGCACTCACCCCCAACCAGTCTGGTCCTTGTACTCACCCCCAACCAGTCTGGTCCTTGTACTCACCCCTACCAACCAGTCTGGTCCTTCTACTCACCCCCCATCCAGTCTGGTCCTTGTACTCACCCCCCATCCAGTCTGGTCCTTGTACTCACCCCCCCAACCAGTCTGGTCCTTCTACTCACCCCCCCCCCACCCCACCCCGCCCCGCCCCCCACCAGTCTGGTCCTTGTACTCCCCCCCCCTCCCCCCAACCTGTCTGGTCCTTGTACTCACCCCCACCAGTCTGGTCCTTGTACTGTCATGGTACCCCCCAAGCAGCCTGGTCTTTGTACTTGGCCCTCATTGCATTGCTGTATTTTTAGTGCGTGTGTTTGGGAATGTTTGAGTGCTGCTGTATTCACTCTTTTGAGAGAGAAGGAAACTGGGGGTGGGGGTACTTGTTATAATGAGCTGCAACGTTAGCTCATATTTTGTCCAGAAGTTTGGTGCTATGTCACAGCTATCCTCTTTCTTTCTCTTCTTGTTTAAGGTCCTTTGGTTAGAGTGTGTCTGTGCATCTCTTTTGTATGCCAAAGGTGGGTCCTATGTCTTGAATGACAGCATGATGCATGTGTATGGTTCAGGTACAGTGTGCTCTGCACATGAAGTTGGTGAAAGGTCCATCATTTTTGTGCCAAGCATCTTCTTTTGTTAGCAACTGGCAGTGTATGACAACAGGCGTGAAAGTTTTCAGATCAGCCCTACGGGGATTTGAACAGATTGGGGTAAATGCACCCATTTCCATTCCTCTTTGTCATCTCCTTGTTGTGGCTGTTTTGTTCTTCCTTTGTCATGTCCTTGTTGTGGTTGTTCTTCCTTTGTCATGTCCTTGTTGTGGTTGTTCTTCCTTTGTCATGTCCTTGTTGTTGTGGTCTGTTGTTTGTTCTTCCTTTGTCATGTCCTTGTTGTGGTTGTTTTGTTCTTCCTTTGTCATGTCCTTGTTGTGGTTGTTCTTCCTTTGTCATGTCCTTGTTGTGGTTGTTCTTCCTTTGTCATGTCCTTGTTGTGGTTGTTCTTCCTTTGTCATGTCCTTGTTGTGGTTGTTCTTCCTTTGTCATGTCCTTGTTGTGGTTGATTTTCTTCCTTTGTCATGTCCTTGTTGTGGTTGTTTTGTTCTTCCTTTGTCATGTCCTTGTTGTGGTTGTTTTGTTCTTCCTTTGTCATGTCCTTGTTGTGGTTGTTCTTCCTTTGTCATGTCCTTGTTGTGGTTGTTTTGTTCTTCCTTTGTCATGTCCTTGTTGTGGTTGTTGTTCTTCCTTTGTCATGTCCTTGTTGGTTGTTTTGTTCTTCCTTTGTCGTGTCCTTGTTGTGTGTTTTGTTCTTCCTTGTCATGTCCTTGTTGTTTGTTCTTCCTTTGTCTGTCCTTGTGTGGTTATTCTTCCTTTTTCATGTCCTTGTTGTGGTTGTTTTGTTCTTCCTTTGTCATGTCCTTGTTGTGGTTGTTTTGTTCTTCCTTTGTCATGTCCTTGTTGTGGTTATTTTCTTCTCCTCCTTCATTGTCATTGTCATCATC
The DNA here is from genome assembly GCA_018857735.1 of Alviniconcha marisindica. Taxonomy (NCBI): domain Eukaryota; kingdom Metazoa; phylum Mollusca; class Gastropoda; family Provannidae; genus Alviniconcha; species Alviniconcha marisindica. Next base: position 774,556 of record JABMCL010000813.1, read on the forward strand.
ATCATCATCATACTTTGCCAGCTGCTGGAAGCTTTGCCTTTGTGATCTCTGTGTGTCCCAGTACATGCAAGCTCCCCTTTTCCCCATCATGTTTCATTGAAGTGAGGTGTGTGGCTGTGTGCAGGGCCCCATTGCAGCCAAGATGATAGAGAAGGCGCTGGTGGACGGGACGTGGGTGGTGCTGCAGAACTGTCACCTGGCAACCAGCTGGATGCCCAAGCTGGAGAAAATCTGTGAAGAGGTTTGTCTGGCTTTTAATTGCTACAGTTCCCGTCAGTTCTAAGAGGTCTCTGCTTGCTGGGAAAGTGAATGGAACCAGCTGAGTTCATTGTATCATCAGTTTGCTTTGTGTGTACTGTATTTCAAAGTGCTTTTTGCAGAGAAATCAGAAAGCTGTTGGGTTTTAATGCCAAGTCAGCCTTTCAGGTCAAATCTGGGCAGTTAGTTTGGGCAGAAAATGTTGCCGTATGTGTGTGTTTGTGTACGAGTGTGTGTATGTCATCTTTTAAAGCCAAACTGAAAACCTTCCTCTTCTCACAGTATTTCCATCCTAACTAATATCAGTACCCAGTTTATGCTGCAGTCAATGTGTGTGTGTGTGTGTGTGTGTGTGTGTGTGTGTGTGTGTGTGCAGTGCATTTTTTTAAATTTTATACTTTATGTAAATTGTTTTGGTAGGACTATGCTCTACATGTGTATAGAATATCATATTTAGGTTAATATGTATCATGTGAGCGCTCAGGGCATTGATGAGCGCATGAAAAATGTACATTGTTATTATTATTATTATGTGCATGTGTAATGGCACAGTACTGACTTGCTGCACTTTTCTTTCCGACCAGGGGATCGTTCCGGAGACAACACACAAGGACTTCCGCCTGTGGCTGACCAGTTACCCCTCAGAGGAGTTTCCAGTCTCCATTCTGCAAAATGGTAATTAATCACCGCAGGGTCATTCTGTCTGATGTGTGGGTTCAATATCTTCTTGCACAATGTCCTGTTTCAGCTTTTTTTCTTCTGAGCTGTAGGATCTTGTGGGTATTTTTGCCGTAAGCATCCATGTCATAATGATTGTCATCCAGTCAAGAGGATTTAACGCCATTGCAGATGTTGACGTGAAAGTAAAGTCAAACTTAATAATAATAATAATAAAATAATAAAAATAATAATAATAAAATAATTAAAATAATAATAGATAACTTTTGTATAGCACTATTCTCTGGTGTTCCCAAACTCACTGCGCTTTACAACATTCTCCAACATTTTCTAAGTTTCACAAACATAATACATATAATTATGACAACTAACAATGTATAATATACAAGTACATGTGCCATATGAGAAGCAGCAATATATAAAGAAAATGAATCATTATATTACTACCTACCCTTAACTTGTACTATGATGCCATTTTGGTTTAAATAGTTGTCACTGCATGAGTGTGGTTGCATATATGTCTGACTTGGTGAGTTATAAAGCTAGCGTGTATACGTGTGTGTGCCTGTGTCCGTGTCTGTCTGTATGTGCAGGTGTTTGGAGGGGGGGGGGAAGCATTTTTGTAAGGTGTCTGCTAGTTCAGTGTCTGTGAGAGCTGGCGAGTGTCTGTGTGTTTAGATGTCAGCCTAGCTTGTGTTTCGTATGTTTCAGGGGTCAAAATGACCAATGAACCCCCCAAAGGAATGCGAGCCAACCTGTTGAGGTCATTCCTGAACGACCCCATCTCTGACCCAAGCTTCTTCAATGGTTGCAACAAGGTCAGCCATTGTGACCTCTTGTCATCCACATTGTGTTACCGTATTCGGCCAGGGGGGAGAGGGGGATTATACAAGGGAGATCATTCCTGATTTAACCCCAAAATAAAGTTGTTGCCCTGGATACTTACTTTGACTAGTTGTAAGTAAGTAAGTAATTTGGTGTTTTACGCCCAGTCAACCATTACGGTTATCTCAGGGCGTTACACATTTTGTCGATACACAATATCTGTTAAAAACATGTCCATGTTAAAAACTTAAACGTATTCAGATTTTTTTTTAAACAGCCGTAAGAAGTGGGTAAAACACAAACTGGAAACCTTTTCTCAAATATATATATGCTTTCTCAAATCAGTCTAGAAAACCAATCACTTCACAAACGTTATGCTGTAAGAAGGGAGCTGAAAACGAAGGTATTGTGGAGAGAGTTTTTGGAATTAAATATAGTTGAAAGGGCCAGGAGACAGAAACTAGACTTAAGAAAAGAGTCAAAGGGGTGGAGCAGCTTGGTTTAAACACCCCCGGTGCAAGAAGCTCGCTCCACGGGGGCTGACTGGTTGTATCTGCAGTAACTTTTATGATCTTTTACAAACAGTCATATTGTGTTACAGTATATTTTTATCCAATTTTGTTTTTGCTTCTTCCATACCGTTTAAAAACAAAATCATGCACAGTATGATGTTTGTGAGACTAGCATTATTTTGCTGATTATCTTTTTGCGTTATTGTTGTCATTTTTTTGGTCATTGTTGTTATTGTTGTTGTTTTATTGTGACTTAGCTTTCACTGCATTATTCCCCCTCTACTAGATGTTTGACTTTTGTATCTTTTAATGTGTGCCTGTGTTTGTGTCTGTTATTACACATATTTGTTTGTGATTTCAGCCTCAAAAATTCCACAAGATGCTGTTTGGCCTGTGCGTATTCCACGCCATGGTACAGGAACGGCGCAAGTTTGGTCCTCTTGGGTGGAACATCCCGTACGAGTTCAACGAGTCAGATCTCCGCATCAGCATGCGGCAAATGCTGGTAAGACTTTTCTTTTTCACTCGAACCGATTGTGAGATTTTCTTCTGCTTCTTCTTCAGTAGATGCTGGCTGCTGTCATTGTGTTGAGGGGGTTTCAAGGAGTGGCAGTATCCACATTCAGCCCTCTAAGCTCTTTCTCTGCATGTGTGTTGTGTGTGTGTGTGTGTGTGTGTGTGTGTGTGTGTGTGTGTGTGTGTGTGTGTGTGTGTGTATGAATGACTAGGACAGTTTGCCTGAGTGCCAAGACTTTAATGACTAGGACAATTTGCCTGTGTACCCAGACTATAATGACTAGAACAGTTTGCCAGTGTGTGCAGATGTTCCTGAATGACTAGGACAATTTGCCTGTGTGCCCAGATGTTCCTGAATGACTAGGACAATTTGCCTGTGTGCCCAGACCTTAATGACCAGGACAATTTGCCTGTGTGCCCAGACTTAATGACTAGGACAATTTGCCTGTGTGCCCAGACCTTAATGACTAGGACAATTTGCCTGTGTGCCCAGACCTTAATGACTAGGACGATTTGCCTGTGTGCCCAGACTATAATGACTAGGACAATTTGCCTGTGTGCCCAGAGTTCTAATGACTAGGACAATTTGCCTGTGTGCCCAGATGTTCCTGAATGACTAGGACAATTTGCCTGTGTGCCCAAATGTTCCCGAATGACTAGGACACAATTTACCTGTGTGCCCAAATATTCCTGAATGACTAGGACAATTTGCCTGTGCCCAAATGTTCCCGAATGACTAGGACACAATTTGCCTGTGTACCCAGACCTTAATGACTAGGACACAATTTGCCTTTGTGCCCATACCTTAATGTTTGGGACAGTTTGCCTGTGTGCCCAGATGTTACCTTAATGGCTAGGACAGTTTGCCTGTGTGCCCATACCTTAATGGCTAGGACAGTTTGCCTGTGTACCCAGACCTTAATGACTAGGACAGTTTGCCTGTGTACCCAGACCTTAATGACTAGGACAGTTTGCCTGTGTGCCCATACCTTAATGGCTAGGACAGTTTGCCTGTGTGCCCATACCTTAATGGCTAGGACAGTTTGCCTGTGTGCCCATACCTTAATGGCTAGGACAGTTTGCCTGTGTGCCCATACCTTAATGGCTAGGACAGTTTGCCTGTGTGCCCAGACCTTAATGACTAGGACAGTTTGCCTGTGTGCCCAGACCGTAATGACTAGGACACAATTTGCCTGTGTACCCAGACCTTAATGACTAGGACACAATTTGCCTTTGTGCCCGGACCTTAATGACTAGGACAATTTGCCTGTGCCCAGATGTTCCTGAATGACTAGGACAATTTGCCCGTGTGCCCAGACCTTAATGACTAGGACAATTTGCCTGTGCACCCAGTTGTTCCTGAATGACTAGGACAATTGCCTGTGTGCCCAGACCATAATGACTAGGACAATTTGCCAGTGTGCCCAGATGTTCCTCAATGACTAGGACAATTTGCCTGTGTGCCCAGATGTTCCTGAATGACTATGAGGAGCTGCCTCTGCCTGCCCTCACATATCTGACAGGAGAGTGCAACTATGGTGGGCGTGTGACCGACGACAAGGATCGCCGCCTGCTCCTGTCCCTGCTGGCCATCTTCTATGTGGAGGACATCATCACAGATGAGAACTACAAGTCAGTCCATGCTTTCTAACAAGGGCAATGTTAAAGGGACTAACCATTCAGAGACTTGTGTTTGGCATTTGTGTGTATACATTTATATCGGTGTGTGGATTGGTTTTACAGAAAATGGTTTACAGAGGAGAAGAGTTTTAAAATGTGTATATGTTTATGACAAAGTTTGGTCTTCCTGAGGTGACCCTGTGTGGTTGACAGGACATTCAAATCCAGTTATTAACCAGTTACCTCAATGTTGAATTCTGCCTTCTGACAGGCTCTCTACCTCAATGCTGAATTCAACCTTCTGACAGGCTCTCTACCTCAATGCTGAATTCAACCTTCTGACAGGTTCTCTACCTCAATGCTGAATTCTGCCTTCTGACAGGCTCTCTACCTTAATGCTGAATTCAAACTTCTGACAGGTTCTCTACCTCAATGCTGAATTCTGCCTTCTGACAGGTTCTCTACCTCAATGCTGAATTCTGCCTTCTGACAGGTTCTCTGCCTCAATGCTGAATTCTGCCTTCTGACAGGTTCTCTTCCTGAATGCTGAATTCTGCCTTCTGACAGGCTCTCTGCCTCAATGCTGAATTCAAACTTCTGACAGGTTCTTTGCCTCAGTGCTGAATTCTGCCTTCTGACAGGTTCTTTGCCTCAGTGCTGAATTCTGCCTTCTGACAGGTTCTTTGCCTCAATGCTGAATTCAACCTTCTGACAGGTTCTCTACCTCACTGCTGAATTCTGCCTTCTGACAGATTCTCTCCGAGTGGCTTGTACTACGCCCCCCCAGAGGGCCCCTACCAGAGCTACATCGACTACATCCGCACCCTGCCGCTCAACCCCAACCCAGAGGTCTTTGGTCTGCATGACAATGCCGACATCACCAAGGACAACCAGGAGACACAGCAGGTAGGCCCCAGTGCCAGTGTCAGCATGCTGCTCGTGGAGGCTTGCTGCACTCTGTAGCAGGACAGTCATCATCAGTGTTGTTCTGTGCATGACTGGCACTTAAGAGAGGGCTTTGATGTGTGGGTTATGAAACTAACATCTAAATACATAAATGGTTCAAAAGAAAGCTTACTTAACATGACAATACAAAACGTTTGTGAATTTTCAGGGTAAGACCCTTTTTCAAAGCGACAAAACAACAACAGACAACAGTCTTTCTTTCTTCAAGTCAAAAATCTGAAACAAGAATGACTGCCAGGATTCTAAAACAAGATCCAAACACATAAAAGGTTCAAAATAACGCAAGGCAAGTCAAGGCAAGCAGATCTTTGTTCTGTAAATGGAAGATCTGTATGCCACACGTTGTATAAATGATGAGATTGAGAGGTCCACAATGGACATGAAAGATTGGCCTAATGTATCCAAGGGATGTTCAGAAAACAATGATCAAACCAGTTCAACAGAAAAACTGTGAGAGACAATGGAATGAAGTTTGATTGGTGCTGAAGTTTGACTGATGTTGAAGTTTGATTGGTGCTGAAGTCTGATTTATGCTGAAGTCTGATTGGTGCTACCTGTTCTGCTGGTTAGCTGTTTGACAGCATCTTGCTGACCTTGCCACGACTGACTGGTGGTGGAGGCAAGTCTTCTGGTGAAGTCATTGAGGACCTTGCTGAGGACATCCTTGGGAAGCTCCCCAAAGACTTTGACATGGAGTTTGTAAGTGGATCCTTTTTTTGTAGTCTGCATATACATGTACCTGTGCATTTGTGTGCGCGCGCATGCGTGCGTGCGTGTGTGCATGCATGCATGCGTGTAGATGATCACATGATGTGGTAATCTAGTGCAAATGTATTGGTTCAGGTATTTAGTGGTTCTGCTCACCTTTCTTGTAAACACACTCTCCATGACTAATGACAGTGATAGTAATGTCGTACCATGGGGTCTGCTTTTAATGACCCTCCCACCTACCCTTGTTACACCTTCTGTCTTACCAGCTAATCAAAAAGTACCTATGTTATGCCTTCTGTCTTACCAGGTGATCTAGAAGTACCTATTTCATGCCTTCTGTCTTCTCCAGGTGATCAAGAAGTATGTGTGTTACACCTTCTGTCTTACCAGGTGATCAAGAAGTACCTATGTTATGTATTCTGTCTTACCAGGTGATCAAAAAGTACCTATGTTATGCCTTCTGTCTTACCAGGTGATCAAGAAGTACCTATTTTATGCCTTCTGTCTTCTCCAGGTGATCAGGAAGTACCTATGTTACGCCTTCTGTCTTACCAGGTGGTCAGAAAGTACCTATGTTATGCCTTCTGTCTTACCAGGTGATCAAGAAGTACCTATGTTACGCCTTCTGTCTTACCAGGTGGTCAGAAAGTACCTATGTTACGCCTTCTGTCTTACCAGGTGATCAAGAAGTACCTATGTTACGCCTTCTGTCTTACCAGGTGATCAAAAGTACCTATGTTACGCCTTCTGTCTTACCAGGTGGTCAAAAAAGTACCTATGTTATGCCTTCTGTCTTACCAGGTGATCAAAAGTACCTATGTTATGTTCTGTCTTACCAGGTGATCAAAAAGTACCTATGTTATGCCTTCTGTCTTACCAGGTGATCAAGAAGTACCTATTTTATGCCTTCTGTCTTCTCCAGGTGATCAGGAAGTACCTATGTTACGCCTTCTGTCTTACCAGGTGGTCAGAAAGTACCTATGTTATGCCTTCTGTCTTACCAGGTGATCAGGAAGTACCTATGTTACGCCTTCTGTCTTACCAGGTGGTCAGAAAGTACCTATGTTACGCCTTCAGTCTTACCAGGTGATCAAGAAGTACCTATGTTATGCCTTCTGTCTTCTCCAGGTGATCAAGAAGTACCTATGTTACGCCTTCTGTCTTACCAGGTGGTCAGAAAGTACCTATGTTATGCCTTCTGTCTTACCAGGTGATCAAGAAGTACCTATGTTATGTATTCGTCTTACCAGGTGATCAAAAAGTACCTATGTTATGCCTTCTGTCTTACCAGGTGATCAAGAAGTACCTATTTTATGCCTTCTGTCTTCTCCAGGTGATCAGGAAGTACCTATGTTACGCCTTCTGTCTTACCAGGTGATCAGGAAGTACCTATGTTACGCCTTCTGTCTTACCAGGTGGTCAGAAAGTACCTATGTTATGCCTTCTGTCTTACCAGGTGATCAGGAAGTACCCAGTGGTGTACGACGAGTCCATGAACACAGTGCTGCGTCAGGAGCTGATCCGCTTCAACCGCCTGACGAGCTCAGTGCGCGTCTCCCTGCAGAACCTGCGGAAGGCCATCAAGGGGCTGGTGGTGATGAGCTCGGAGCTGGAGGAGGTCTTCAACTCCATGCTGATCGGCAAGGTGCCCGCCGTGTGGGCCGCCAAGTCCTACCCCTCCCTCAAGCCCATGGGCTCCTACATCACCGACCTGCTCAGCAGGTGGGACCAGCTGTGCCTGGGGCGTGGCACAGTTTTGTTTTATATACATGGGGGTGGGGGGGAGGGGGGGCATTTTGTGTGGGTGGGGGGGGGGGGGGGGGGGCGTGTGTGGGTGTGGGGGGGGTGTGCATGCGTGTGTGTGTGTGTGTGCCAATGTATTTGTTTGTGTGTGTTTGTATGTGTGTGTGGCAATGTATTTGTTTGTGTGTGTTTGTGTGTGCATGCATGCATGTGTGTGTATGTGTGTGTGTGTACCAATGTGTTTGTGTTGTGTGTGTGTGTGTGTGTGTGTGCATGTGTGCACGCGTGTGTGTGTGTGTGTGTCCGTGTGCATTTCAGATGATACCTTTTATTCCATACTGAGGGCTGCTTGCCAGAGCCCTGTATCTCTACTGGAAATAAGGTCTACCTTCAATATCCAACCATACATCCTCTGTTTAGTGCACGGTCCCCTATATAAGGCAGCTCTCAGTTTAGTGCACGGTCCCCTATATAAGGCAGCTCTCAGTTTAGTGCACAGTCCCCTACATAAGGCAGCTCTCAGTTTAGTGCACGGTCCCCTATATAAGGCAGCTCTCAGTTTAGTGCACAGTCCCCTATATAAGGCAGCTCTCAGTTTAGTGCACAGTCCCCTACATGAGGCAGCTGAGCCTTGAAAACTAGGCACACAGGTACCCGTGTGTCACTAATAAGTTGGCAGTGTCCACGTGTCTGTGCTTCATGCCGCACACAGGATTTGCTGCAAGCTGTTCCCTGTGTATTTGTCTTTGTGGACTTTGACTGACTCGTTCTCTAATGTCTGTGAATGCTTTCTGTACCTGTGTGCAGGTTGAGGTTTTTCCAGGACTGGATTGAACATGGAGCTCCCCCCTCTTTCTGGTTGTCTGGCTTCTACTTCACGCAGTCCTTCCTCACAGGTGAGTGTGTACTTCACAGTCTTTCCTCACAGGTCAGTGTGTACTTCACACAGTCTTTCCTCACAGGTCAGTGTGTACTTCACAGTCCTTCCTCACAGGTCAGTGTGTACTTCACAGTCTTTCCTCACAGGTCAGTGTGTACTTCACGCAGTCCTTCCTCACAGGTGAGTGTGTACTTCACAGTCCTTCCTCACAGGTCAGTGTGTATTTCACAGTCTTTCCTCACAGGTCAGTGTGTACTTCACACAGTCTTTCCTCACAGGTAAGTGTGTACTTCACACAGTCTTTCCTCACAGGTGAGTGTGTACTTCACACATTCTTTCCTCACAGGTCAGTGTGTACTTCACACAGTCTTTCCTCACAGGTGATTGTACTTCACACAGTCTTTCCTCACAGGTGAGTGTGTACTTCACACAGTCTTTCCCCACAGGTGAGTGTGCTTCACACAGTCTTTCCTCACAGGTGAGAGTGTGCTTCACACAGTCTTTCCTCACAGGTGAGGGTGTACTTCACACAGTCTTTCCTCACAGTTGAGTGTACTTCACACAGTCTTTCCTTACAGATGAGCGTGTACTTCATGCAGTCTTTCCTCACAGGTCAGTGTGTACTTCATGCAGTCTTTCCTCACAGGTCAGCGTGTACTTCATGCAGTCATTCCTCACAGGTCAGCATGTACTTCATGCAGTCTTTCCTCACAGGTCAGTATGTACTTCATGCAGTCTTTCCTCACAGGTCAGTGTGCACTTCACACAGTTGTTCATCACAGGTCAGTGTGTACTTCACACAGTTGTTCATCACAGATCAGTGTGTACTTCACACAGTTGTTCATCACAGGTCAGTGTGTACTTCACAGTCTTTCCTCACAGGTCAGTGTACTGCATTTTGCTGCATCATGTTGCATTAAGCATAGTAATTGTGTGTGGGCGCATTCTGGTCACATTTACTTTCAAAGATTTGATGTTATTTTCTCACACGGGTAGAGGATGTGCTGAGTGTTAAGCTTGATGGGTTTAGTCAAATTTGGATTTGTGTCTGAGTTCCCTGCCGCTCAGTTGCAATATATGTGTGTGTGTGTGTGTGTGTGTGCAGGCGTATCACAGAACTATGCCCGTCGCTACAGCATCCCCATCGACCTGGTGGGCTTTGAGTTTGAAGTGATGAAGCTGGAGAAAGACGTGCCAAACAAACCTGATGATGGAGCCTATGTTTATGTAAGTCTGCTCTCTGTTCTGCCTGCTTCAGCTCTATCTTTCTCTCTCTCTCATTGCTGTCTGTCTGCTCTCTCTGTTTCTTTTTCTCTCTGTCTGTCTGTCTGTCTCTCTCTGCTCTTCTCTCTTTCTTGTTATAATGCTTGTTCGCTTGTTTGTGAGCATTCCTCAAATAAAACCCTGAGGTCCACCCAGGGCTGGGTGAGAAGGTAGTGTGTGCAGCTGTTTCCCCACACCTGTACACATTGCCCTACATACAAGTGCAGTGTTGCCCACCACTCTGGCAGCTGCACCCCTGACTTCAGGGATCTCAGTTACAGAGTTAACTGCCATGTCATGAAGATTGCTGTAGCTGAAAGTACAGCTGGCACAGACCTCTTAACAAACATTCTGCTTTAGCCCCAACATTCTAGCTGGAGACAGTAGAGATGGCAGTAGTGACAGTGTCAGTAGTAGGCTGTGACTGGGGCAGAGTTTACTGAGGTAAAACATTGATAGCACACAAGCTGTATGTTTGTGTGTCTGCTCTTGTGGGGTCTGTTTGCTGAGGGGGCAGAGTTTACTGAGGTAAAACACTGATAGCGTGTATGCTGTATGCTTGTGAGTGTGTCTCTCTCAGGGTCTGTTTATTGAGGGGTCAGAGTTTACTGAGGTAAAACACTGATAGCACACAAGCTGTATGTTTCTGTCAGGTCTTGTAGGGTGTGTTTATTGAGGGAGCAGAGTTTACTGAGGTAAAACACTGATAGCACACAAGCTGTATGTTTCTGTCAGCTCTTGTAGGATGTGTTTATTGAGGGGGCAGAGTTTACTGAGGTAAAACACTGATAGCATGTATGCTGTATGCTTGTGAGTGTGTCTCTCTCAGGGTCTGTTTATTGAGGGGTCAGAGTTTACTGAGGTAAAACACTGATAGTACACAAGCTGTAAGTTTGTGTCAGCACTTGTAGGGTCTGTTTATTGAGGGAGCAGAGTTTACTGAGGTGAAACACTGATAGCGCAAAAGCTTGTGTGTCTGTTCTCGCAGAGTCTGTTTATTGAGGGGGGCAGAGTTTACTGAGGTAAAAACATTGATTGTACATACGCTGTATGTTTGTGTGTCTGCTCTGGCAGGGTCTGTTCATTGAGGGAGCGCGGTGGGACCGAGAGAAGATGATCATCGGAGAGTCCTTGCCCAAGATCCTGTTCGACTCCATCCCTGTGGTATCCTTCTCTTTTCCCCGCTGGACCAACTTGGGTCCAGGCAACTTGATGTGCTGGGAATATTTCATTTTTTTCTTTAAAAAAAATGTTCCTTGTTGTGTGTGCTATGGTGTTTGTGCTCTGTTTTATTTATTTATTGTGTGTGAGTGAGTGTGTGTGTGTGTTTGAGTGAGTGTGTGTGTGTGTTTTTTAAAAAAGTGTGAGGATGTTTGGGTGTTCATGTATGTGAGTTTGCTTGTGTGCATGTGTGTGCACATGTTTGTGTTTGGGGTGTGTGTGTGTGTGTGAATGTGCCTGTGTGTGTGCAAGTGCGTGGGGGTGAGTGTTGTGTGCATGCGTATTTGTGTGTCTACGGTTCTAGGGGATGGAAATGGCAAATATCCGGAATTGCTTGAAGTTTATCAGTAGATTTTAACAACTTCATCTGTTTTGTACATCGTATTTCTGATATCTTGGTGAGAATAAAGCTAACACAGGCAATCCACAGTGTGATGCCACAGCCTGTCAAGGCTGAATGAAACCTGCATCTGTCCCACAATCTTTTTACTGCATCTCTCCTCCAGCTTGCTTTCTTTTCTTTCTCACCTTCTGGAGCAGAGGTCTTTGCACAGATGTAAAAATGTGTTAACTGTGGCTTGTATACATCTGTGTTTGCATTTCCATGGATGTGGTATCAGAAAGGTACTCAGAGTGCTTCACACAAAAACCTGATCATAGTATGTGAATGTTCAACGCGGATCTACTGCATTCCTTAACAGTGCGTTCAGATTTGGCTCAAACCCAACCGGAGGGACCAGTTCACAGAAAAACCCCACTACTTGTGCCCAGTCTACAAGACGACGGCTCGCCGCGGTGTCCTGTCCACCACCGGCCACTCCACCAACTTTGTGCTGATGATTAAGCTGCCATCTGACCAGCCACAGTCCCACTGGATCAACCGGGGCGTGGCAGCACTCTGTCAGCTGGATGATTAGATCTATCAGCTGAACAGTTAGATACGTTAGCTGGACAATTAGATCCAATAGCTGGACAGTTAGATCTCTAAGCTCCTTTAGGTCCTTACCCACTCCCAAATCCTACTGCACTGACACGCACCCACCACCCATACCCCCAATTCGCTGGACTGTTTGTTGCCAAAACAATTTATTTTCCTCCTTGATGTTGTAGTTTGAGTGTGTGTTTATGGGGGAATTTGAAGTGTTTTGATTTCCCTTTTTTTCTCTCTTTCTCACAAAATATGATACAGTGGGTGTCTTCTTGTGCAAAGACATTTCTTGTGGGAATGTACACAAAGTCTTGAAATCCAGATACATTCCATGTGTGTCAGTGGAACTGCTTTTCCTGTGTGATATTACTTTAGTTTTGAGTGTAGGAAAACTTTGAAATCTGCATTTTTTGTTGTTTTTTCGCTCTCTCCTTTTGTGTGTGCACAAAATTCAGTAAGCTGGCAGAATTGAAGAAGAGACTCTTTTTTTTACGCTGACTTTTGAATAAGGAAACTTGAACTAAACATTGCTGGTAGCTGTGGCAAGGGCCTCTGTGGTTCGCTTTTGGTGGATGTGGGTTGCACAGAAGAAAAATTTGGTTGAATTTTGGGATTTATTGCCCAAGCTAAAGACATGCTGGCTCAGAACTGTAGTCGCTGAATGTGTACATATGTACTATGGATAGTAAGAAGTATGTAATGGTTGAGCTCCCACTCTGTGGGAATAAGGTGGCAATAAGCTGTGATTGTGCATTTAGTCAGTTTCTCTTGCTGTCAAGGTGGGGAAAAACAAGATAATAAGAGAGCTTGTAACATAAAACTTCTCAGTCTGATCCATACAGCCATCAGTACTGTGTACAAACTTGCTGTGATGTTATTATACTAGTCCATTAAGTGTGTCATATATATCTATGTGTGTTTGTGTGTACAGTGCGTTTTGTATCTCCCTACAGGTATGCAAGTGCTAATGAGCTTATACAAATGTTATTTCAGTAAGACCTTCGTTACCAAAGCTAATACAGAGGAAAGGTTATATACACATGTTCACCAATGTATTCATTTGCGTATGTTTAACAGCAGATGCCCAATGTCAGATGTATGTTTGCCTCCAAGCGTGGCCACCATTTTGCCGTCCATCCTAGTGATTCTTGCCCCATGCAGAAGAAAACCTCCACTTTTTATGTATAAACCTGTGCGTGTCTTTTTCCCTGACTGCAGGTCAACTTTGATGTAACCTTTCCGCGTGACATGATTTTGCTGACACACAGCGTATCTTACAATGGGATGATGCGGCTGCTGACGTTAGGGTTCCCTTTGCAGAGCTATCAAAGGTTCTCTCTGGGAAGCCTAGGGTAGGTCAGAATGTAGCTTGGCATGCTTGATGTACCGCCAACAATTCTGCCTTCATAGTTTATTGAACTCCTTCACCCCCCACCCCAGTTTTTTTAGCATAAAGTAGTATGTGTTATAGCGTGTCAGAGTTTGACATCACACGTGATATGACGAATCATGTTTTGCCCTGATATGACCTTCATGATTGTGCGTTAAACATCCAGTAACCAGCAGGAGTCAACACAGAACCCAAAAGACCAGAGATGTCCTTCATGTTGCCAGTGGCTGTATCCAGTGCAGCCCTGGAAGGAAAGAGATTCTTGGTACCAAGAAAACTGTGTTAACCAGTGTTTTGTGTTATCAGTGTTGTGTGTTAAAGGGACCCCACTGTTACTAGCATTGTTACACAACCAGACTGTCTCTTCTCTTTGCACTCTGCTGAAGTGCATATCAGATTCCTCATTGCATATCAAAGTTCACTGTCATGTTAAGATATGAATTAAGGAGAAAATTGTTCATGTACACGAATTGCATAAAACTTAAAACATGCTCTTTTTTTTTTAGTAAGTTTTAGCTGTGTGTGTTTTTTCACAGCATCATTCCACTGGAGTTTAATTTTAATATTTGTAATTATACATGTTTTAACTTTCATACAATGCCTTATACAGATTATCATCTGATTATTTGTATTAATATGTTCCGTCCAAGGAAGCACAATTTTTTTAAACTTCTTTTTGTGTGTGTTTATTAAATATATTTTGATGACAAATACAATCCTGGAATTGACGATTTGTAACAGTTATTTTGTGATTATGTCTGATTATGTCTGTGATATATTACATGCCATTTTCAAAGAAGTTTAATGTGTGTGCCGTACATTTCCTCCGTATTATGAAACTTCATTACTGTTTCTGACCAATAAAACATACACAAAGACTGTCAGGTTTACGTACTCCATTACTGGAAAACAACAACTAAGCCTTCATTTACAAGGCACTGCTGTCAGGGAAAACAACTGCTGACTGGACCAGCTGCTGAATAAATTGTAGTGTGCTCTTTGAGCTTTTCCCCTTATAGTTGATTTTGATATCAGATTTTGATACAGTTCTTACTGCTGAGTCTGTACATTATTTTAGTGGCATTTGATTTGAAGCTGTGATAATTTGTTGAGTGTGGCCATCTTTGAATTCACAGTAATTACAGCTGCTGTGGGAAATAAAGTCGTGGGCAAAGTTTGCCTTTGAAAACAGTGTGTTTTGTTTCCTTTTTTGGTCTAACCTTCTGTGCTATGTACACTTTGTCCCAATTCTTGTGTATTTATTGTTTGTTTTGTTTTGTTTTGAATGTGTGTGTCAAAAACCAGGATTGTGGCAATTTTGAGTTTTGGGATGCATACTTATTTGACATCATTGTGAAAGAAGTACCAGGTATCTACTGGTAATGCTTAGATGTTAATATTCACAAACAAGCTATTTAGTCAGTTTCACTGAGAACTGGAATTACAATTTTTGTTTACTTCAAGACCTCTCATAGTCCTGAAATTGTGTTCAAGATCACTAAAACTTGAGCATTTAAAAAATCTGTGTAGCACTTTTGTCATAGTTTTTGAACGACTGTTTATTTGTGGGGGGAAAAGCCCTCAAAACTTGCCAGACCTTCCAAGTTCAATCATAATTGGTCAAAATGAAATTCAATTCTCGAAGTCAGTCTGGAATCTAGGTGTGATTTTCAATTACAAGCCCTCAATGAAACAGTAAAGTGTGTCAGCCTACCTACCTGGAGCTGCAAAGAAGGAGCACAGTTAGACATGTCCTCACAGTTGAGGTTACCAAAACCCTTGTCACATCCCCTAGTATTGTCACATTTTGACTACTGTAACTCTCTTTTGTCAGGAATGCCCCAACAGCTCATTGAAAAACTTCAGAATTGTACTGCCAAACTCATTTTCAAGACCTCGAAACACACTCGTGCTTCACCACTTGACTAAGCTGCACTGGCTCCCAACAGCTCAAAGAATTGAATGTAAAGTCTGTTCCGTGTGCTTTGATGTAGTCTCCAAAGCTGCCTTGCCTTATTTGTCCGACCCGCTTCACCTGTACATCCCATCCCTGTTCATTGTGTTCCTCTGCTGACACCTGCACTTTTTGGATTCCAAAATGAAAGAAAATGTTCCAAAGGCAATGCAATTTTCCCCACCTGTGCTCTGTCACATGGAGTGAACCTCCATACTCTTTACACTGTGCTGCAGCAAAATCCCAGTTCAAAATTCAACTCAAAACCACACTACTCCTCTCAGCCCATGAACCAAACTCCTAAATTTCTTTTGATTCCGCTGTCAATCATACCCCCCCCCCCCTATTTCTGTTGCTCTGCCTGCGTTGATGTGCTGTACATGTGCCTGTTTGTGTGCATGCATATGTTGTGTGCCAGGAAGTAAGTGGATGTATAACTTGTTAAGTTTTATGTATTAGCATGTCGCTATTCTTGTTTTTGTACATGCCTTTGGTAGTTAAAATATTTTTGATAGATAGGGTGCTTACAAATTCCCATATTACTATTAAGGATTTTAATGGGGGTTTTCTCAAGCAAGAGTGCAAGTATATGATATATACACATTAAACACAATGCCTTTGGAAATAATTTCACATATTACTTCCAAAGGCATTGTGTTTAATCTTGTCTCACATTCCAAGCATCAACTACCAGCTTTCTCCGCCTCATCATCACGCAGTCAATGCATGGACCACGCTCTTGTTTACGTGTTCAATGCGTGGAGAAATTTGACATTGGAGTTAGAGATCTTTCTTTGACTTGTTTTCCATGTTCAGACTTTCTTGTGCATACACACTGACACACACACACACATGTACATACACACACATGTACATACACACACACATGTACATACACACACACATGTACATACACACACACACACACACACACACAGACACAGACTTTAGGAAGGATTTGATTTATTTGAAAAGACACTATACCAATGCAAGTTTTAAAAATCATGGAATGTAGAAATTGATGCACATAATACAGATGCGCATGGTTACGTGAATAGAGCATATGAGCAAAAGACACTATGAAAATAAGACTGTGTATGTACAGCAGAATCTTTACTCCCAGTAGAACTTGCTCCACTCTGTCGTGCATTTGACCATGTCCATTTTTAAGAGGTTGCAAAGACCCAGGACGATAATGAACCTGGCTGGAATTGTGTAGAGTTCTACATGTTCGATGGCTAACAGAAGAACAGTGCTGCCACCATAAGGCTTCAAAATGGAGGGATGTTAAACATTTCAATAACAAAAAGTTGATGCACATTCAAACATTTGCAGTAATGCTTAAACCTAAAAATATTTTTTTTAATTCAGACCAGTTTGCAACACTGCAATAATGGGGGTGGCGGGTGGTGGGTCGGAATTTGTAACAGTACTCTGCTTAATATGTATATTTATGTCTCCCCCCCCCCCCCCCACAACAAACCCCACTCTTTTTGTCCAGCAAGGAATGATATTGATAGATACTTAATGGAAACCTCTGTAAAAAGATGTTACCACCTACATTTTACATGCATAAACAATGAGCAAGTTTGGTTCTACTATAATTCAGTTTGAAGCCTTGACTTGTTTCTGTAGTGAAAAATGTCTATACACGGTAAGCAAACTAGGTTAATAAATTCCAAGCATTCGCAAGAGCTATTTACAAACACCAAAGTACTCAAAATATTTATATTACATGTTGATATGTATCATATATTGGCTGGGCTTTAGTGATAAATAAAGACCCATCTTGGAAGATTGCTTTCCAATTCATTCTTCACTTGACCAACACAACAGTTTGAAGATTCTCACTTCTCAATGACATTCACTCACTTGTAATATGAAAAAGCAAACATGTGAACACATACACACAATTAAACAAACTTGCAGACATAATTTCAGTTATGCAGCTCATTAAATCCAAGCACACATCACTGTTAAAGTCAACACTGTTTTCATGTTTGTCTTCTTTCTCACTCACAATCATGTGCTACACTTGAGGCTAAAACAGGCAGTTTCAATTTTGTCCAATGATCTGCAAACAGAATTTCACTGCATCGATGTTTACTTTCCTTGCTACACATGTGTGTAACAGTAGTTTGTAAATATGATTAAGAACATCTGGTCAGTATATTTTTTCTTTTTTACCCTCATAAAATTTGCCTTCATGCAACTGAAGTTAACAAGACTGTATGTATATATATTTGTAACAAAATTTCAGACAGTCACTCAAAAGGCGCATTTTTTCCTAAATTTTCCTGTAGTTTGTAAATGTTTCCACCCTGACTCAAATACCAGGAGTTGATATAACAGCTGTACCCAAACAAAACAAAAAGGCCATAATTTCATTGTTGTTGCATAAATCACAACCAGTGAACCATGTTGTAAAGCACAGCCAGTGCAGCAAGGACGGCAGAAAGTAAACTGACGGTCAAGTGACCAGCGCCATTACAGCCATCTCTGTCCTCGCAGTAACAAGTCTCGCGGAATATTCCTGTGTAGTCCCACGTCCACCGGCAGCCCCAGGCGACACCTGTGCAAAAAATAATGAGCCACCATTTCAACCCACTGTTACCACTATGCATAAACACAAAAATGTTCATTCTTAACTTGCGTTTGGCACTGTGTACAATCACAGCATGGTTCTGCCTCAGCTCACTTACTGTTAGCACTCGGCACTGATGGTTGAGGTTCTGTCCTTTTGCTATGGTACAGCATGTAAAGGAGGTTGAAAGCAGATCCAACAAATAGTTGTTTTTTTAAAGAACGCTAATGTGACAAGACAAACCATTTGTGAATGTTTGGGGTAAGCCCCTTTTCATATACTGTGCTTTTTTTTGGGGATACCCAAATTCACAAATGCATTGTCATATTAAAATAATAAATTAGCTTTCTTTTTAACTGTTTATGTGTGTGGGGGAGGGGGGTCTCGTTTTAGAATGCTAGTAGTAGTAGTCATCCTTGTTGAAGACTTCTTCTTTTTTTTAAGCTCAGAGTCAGAAGTAGACATAATGAGGTGCAGATGGGGGCAAGGGATGCACAAGGGATATCCTGTGCTGCCAGGAGGACAAAGTGCAGATGATTAGCAGTAAGTTGGTGGGGAATATTCTGTTGGTGAGATGGAGATGTACATTTAGTAAAACAGAGTAAAACCTAATCTGTGAATTTCAAGTTGGGGGGTGCGGTACATCATGAGATGCTCATCAGGTATTGAGTCATTACTGACACCAAGTCACCAAGCTGCAAACAGTCTGAACGGTGGAAATGGTTACTCACCAAAATCTGTTCTTGATCCACAACGCCGCGTAGTCTTTTGCCAGCCGCCCCCTGATAAGAACAGAGACGGTGGCTAAATGAAAACCTCTTTCAAACACACAATACAACTTTACTGTCAAGTGTCAAAGTAACTGCACTAGGAATGTTTTGTGGTGCCAGGTATACTCATCACATATTCACGCCAATCGTAAAACATTAAATTACAACAGCAAACATGTCTCCAAGTATACAAAATTCAAATAAAAATAGTCACTTTACAACAACAACAAAAATACAACTTTTCTTAGTCACTTTGAATCTGATACCTAACACCAATTCTAGTTCTACTATTTCATACATTTATAAATGATTTGATCTAAAACATATTTTAACTGCAACTATAAAAATAAAAAAATGATTAACATCGAAAAGCAGTGTTTGAACACAACAGCAGGTGTACAATAATAACAAATAGCAATAATTCATAACCCTGCACACACACACACACACACAGGGAGAGTGGTAGGACTGGAATCTGGCCAACTGTACTATGGAGAGAATGTTAGTTTTTAGTCTATTTTGAAAGAAGAGAGTGTTGCAGACTTACAGTTTACACTCACCCTCACAGTCTGACAAGTGACATCATATGGCAAGTCATTCCAGATATGGCAAAACTTTGGAAACCACGTTACTTTAATTCTGTAATGGTTTGCAGGGAGACCATTCCGGATGATGACTAGTGCAATTAATTCTAGTAAAAAAAATTAAAAAATCCTTTTTTATATCTTACATTTACAACAGCAAACATGCAAAACTCTAATAAAAACTCTAATACACAGAGGTCATGTAAGTCATATGTCGATAGTAGAGAAACAAACTATGGACACTGGTCACTTAGTCGGGTGTGCTGCAGAACACTACTACACTCACATCCTGGGCTTTCCTGGTAGACCTTCATGCAGAACTGCCCAGGGACTGTGGCCTCAAAACTGTTGCAGTCAACAACTGCATTCACTGTGGTGTCAAAGCTTTCACCCGACGGACATGTCACATCTTCATTGCTGTCGCATTGGTAGCACTGGATGGCAAAACCTGCACAGGTACACAGAATCAATACTATGTCACGCCCGCATGGCAAAACCTGCACAGGTACACAGAATCACTACTATGTCACGCCCGCATGGCAAAACCTGCACAGGTACACAGAATCAATACTGTCACGCCCGCATGGCAAAACCTGCACAGGTACACAGAATCAATACTATGTCACACCTACATCAGTCTTTTTTACATCTTCGTTACTTTAATAATTACTGTTCAAGATCCAAAAACATTTTTAAAAGAATGCTTATTTAATACAATACACAACGTGCAAAATTTTGGGGTAAGCCCCTTTTTCAAGTGGCAAAACAACAGTTAAATGGTGAAAAATGAAAATGTGGCTTCTTATTCGCTTTTGGTTGTGTGTTAGTGTCCAGCGTTTGGGCGAAGGATGCCCAGTCTTCCAAACAGGGCATCCTTGTCTCTCATTTGTTTTTTTAATTACTATTCAAGATTTTTGTAATTGTCAGTATCTAAATTATACAAGTGTCAAGTATATTATTAATTTCATGTATCTGTTTTTAATCGCCCAAAAATAACTGTAATGGCTGACTGGGCATAAAACGTCAAGTTATTTACTTTTCTCATTGATTAAATATGGTGCTTAATGTCCACAGAAACCATAAGACTTATGACAATATTATTATTAGGGATGGGTAATTTTCTGATAATTAAACTTTTCTTTTGTATTTACCTTGACAGTGCCAGGGGCACAAGTGCACTCTCATGTACACTATAATCATCTGTGTAATAATCATGTACATACATACATGTACTATGTTAGTATGTAGACTAACAAAACAAGGAGCAAGGCAAACAAACTGTAAAATAAAGATCCTCCTGGAATATTGTTTACAATATGCTAAAGAACAGGGCTGAGTAGAGTGTATAGTAAGAGAGCTCCTAATCGTTATTAGTGTGCGTACAATGTTTGTTTTTCTATCATTCCAAATCAGTGGGGACAAGAAAACGAACACCGTGGCATGTGTACCTACCTCAGTACCTGACAGCTCATCACAACTGATTTTAATTAGACCAAGTTTTTCCCAGTTAATGAATGCACGGACATGTGACACATTCTGGACACATGAGAAACTTACGATCAAACAGTGCTGTGTTCTTCTTCACACTGTTTTTTTTGTAACTATTTTCAATCAGTTTACAAACTCATCAAAGAAATACCGGAAGTGTTTGTAGGTCTCAGCTTTCCTGTCGTCTTTAATAACGTTCTTACAATTCTTTTTACATGGGTCTAAAAGATGCAGTGGGGTAACTAATCAGAACGTCGATGACACCTGTAAAGAACTGTTGCGACAAACACAGCAAACTCACCCAATGAACAAAAAGAAAAAACGCAGAGAAGCGCTAGATACCAGTCCGCTGTCGCCATTATGGCGGACCTTAGCAATGTGTGTCACCTCAGCCGCGGTACTTTGAAAGCGCCTCTTTTTCAGTCGCACCTGTGCGTGACCTAGTTTGGACCCAGGTGTGCTGAAAGGTGCGATAAAAAATAAAACAGCTGTACAAAATGCCTGAGCGGACACTCTGAATTAAAGTTTATTCAGAGAGTTTGATTTGCGTTTGGGAACAATTTTTTCCCCTTTGTTTGCGATGCGACACGTAATGTGTCACCCTCTTACGCGGGGTCCTCTCGGGGTTGTAACTGAATCAGTCCACGTGACGACTATAAGTCTAATAGTTCTGCTTCACGTGCACAGCTACAGAAACAATGGCAAACATCTTTCTAACTACACGAACAGCTTGATGATTTTTGTCCACTTCTTCTTCGGCTTTGTGTCAACTATTCACTATTGTGATTGTACATCAGTAAAGGTGCGCGACAGAAAGTACCTCTGACGTCATTAGGTGATAGCACACGCCCAAGTCTTGAGTGGTTAGTTTTTCGTTCCTCGCCTTGCGACGTTTTCTCACTTAGTAATTACTGGTGTGCATGCACACTCGGCAGATGGTGTATAGCGCTGTTACATCGCAAAGTTATTCTCAACCAGGTAAGCATTCTCTCTTTTTCTGCTCCTTCTTTTTTCTTTTCTTTTTTTCTCTCCATGAAACGGCTCGGGAGGATCATGTGAAGGAGAATGTTGAAAGCCTAGTCCCAGTAACGTTAGTGGCTGTCAAAACTGACGTCATTTCAAGCGAGGCCGGAAGAGATTAAAATTAATATGTATTGATCAGGCGGTACCACGCGCGCTTGCTCCACAAACACCACCGAAACATATATCATCGTAGCTGGTTTTGTTTGTTTGTTTCAACTTTAGGACATGTCAGTTCAGTTTGGTCAGTGCCGAGTTCTCTTACTGACGAGGACTTGGCCGTGAAACCCGGCTGAGGAAGCCGGACCTGACGGAGGGGATCGAGTGGGCAAACTCAGTCCCGCTTACTGGGGATGGCTGTTGTGCACATATACTTCTCTGCTCTCGGTCTTTGGCCGATTGTCTCAAGGAAATTAATGTTTCAAACAAATTGTAGTTACGGACTGGAATTTGATAAAGTTTTGTCTTTTTATTTCAGTAACTTGCTTGGCCGCTTTTTAGGGTGGTAGTTGTTTTTTAACCAAGGGAAATCAGCTCGTTCGCTCAAAAGTGAATAAACACTAGAGCCGGCTGAGAGTTCGCTTTTTCGCTAAAGGATTTTCCACTTTTCCTCGAAGTTGTGCTTGGCATCCGAATATATTATACGGGGAAATATTCGACATTGATATGACCCGCAAGATCATTGACTTGGCCTACTTTGGTCAGTCAGTGCCTGCAATGCTTCAGAATTCTGCAGCGAAACTGCCGGGGTTTTCAAAGCACGCAGACGTGCTCATGTGCAAGTTCAAAACAACCTTCAGGTTCTTCATTGGTTATGAATCCAAGCCAGACTAGAGTACAAATTATCAACTATCTTTCACAACTTCTCCGACACCTCAGTCCCCTGCCCATCTTTCAGATCTGACCTTCTCACTGTACGCCCCTTTCGAGCAGCTTCTTTCCCGCCGCCAGCATTCTGCAGACACACGTGACGATATGCCTCACACCCCTCGTGTCAAAATTGAAACCTTTGGCCAGCGCTCTTTCTCTAGCCGTGTGCTCCAAAGCAAGCAATGGTCGGAATTTTCTCTTTTAACATCCGTCACATTCAGTCCTCCCATACTTTCAAAAGCGATTTGAAGGCTCACCTCTACAAACAATACCCGATTTCAAATTATGTTCTTCTTTTGCACCCTCTCCTTCCTACCTCATCCACGTTAGCCTACATATTATTATTTTTTCGTTTTGCGGCGCCCGTGTGTGTGTGTGTGTGTGTGTGCGTGCGTGCGTGTGTCAAAGAGAGAGTGCGTGTGTGTGTCGAAGAGAGAGTGCGTGCGTGTGTGTCAGTGTGTGTGTGCAACTTGTGAAAGAGAGAGTCTGAGTAGGTGCGCGCGCGCGCGTGTGTGTGAAAGAGAGAGAGAGAGTGAGTGCGTGTGTATGTGTGTGTGTATTCCAGTGTATACACTGATCAGTTGATAGTCGTATAAAGGAGGAGACAATGTGCTCACCGCAACCATGTCTGTGAGACACCGCGCTATAAAAATGTCTCGCCGCTATTATCACTTATTACTCTGTCATCAGCCTGTTGGCAGCAGAATGGCAATCCTGAACTGATTCATATGGGCAGCGATGCGAGCCATCACTGATTCAGGTTCAGTAAGAATCACTATCAGTAACGGCTGGCACAGTCACAAAACGGTACCCTTAAATCAAATTTTAAAGGCAAGGTGTAAACTGAAACAGCAAGCTAAATATACCTCGAATAAACCTGTCCCTGGTCAGCAGTTGCCACGATGACAAGCCCGGAGGCATTTTAAAACCTTAATTTGAAGTTACTGAGTACACATGTCTGTAGGCAGCTACGACATGCTCCAAGCCAGTGGTCGACTGATTTTTTTTTTTTTTATAGTTTATTTTTTTATATTTTTTATACTGATAGGTTAGTATCTTCAAAATGATCGACACAGCATTTTGAGGATGCCTACCTCTGGTGGAGTTTATGTACCTTGTGAGAGGTGAGAGTTACCGCACGTACACGTTTATGTGACGTCTTTCGAGCGCTAATTAACTCCCTTGTTTATTGATCGATACAATCGTTTTTGCCATGACCGTGTTTTCAAATATAAATCTATTCACATTTTTTTTTTTTTGCTGTCATTTACATCGGAGAAGCTGATGTCCTTGTTGAAAACCTTGGTGTCTTTACCCTGGGTTTAAATCTCAGCATCTTACAACACATAAGCACTGAATAGGTGCAAATCAGTTTCATACGACAACCAAACCCATGGACCTATATAGGTCCTTGCCCAAACCTTTGTTCTGTTGTCTCTCGGTTAGACTGTTTTACTGTATTATGCCGTTAGTTTTCAGGTTGCCCTCAGAACTTGCTAGACAAACTTCAAAAAGATTAGAACGCAACAGCAAGGCTTGTGTGTACAGCCGAAGACATCTGACCAGATCTATCCTATTTTTCAAACTGCGTTGGCCGCTACCAGTAATACGTCGTATTTCCACACAATTTTAACTATCTGCCTCAGTATAATC
This sequence comes from Alviniconcha marisindica, assembly GCA_018857735.1. NCBI lineage: Eukaryota > Metazoa > Mollusca > Gastropoda > Provannidae > Alviniconcha > Alviniconcha marisindica. Next base: position 798,990 of record JABMCL010000813.1, read on the forward strand.
CCCGCTGACGTCCTATCAGTAAGTCTATTTGACCCACTCTCATCCTGGTTTACACTCCAAAGGCAGACAGTTACGACTGATTTGCATCCGACACTGTGACCCGGCCTACCTTTGTCACCCCTCGCGTCAACACAAAAATATAAGATGTTCGGCTTTTGCTCTGGCCTGTCTGTTTGGAACTCTTTGCCCCTGTTTTAGGTGATACTTATTATGCATGTACACAACTGGACGCATGTTCAATTGTCTTTATTGTTAAGGGTAATAAATGCAATGAGGTCATCTCCAGAACAAGTTCACATTGAGAGAACACACACACACACACACACACGTAAACATGCATGCGAGAGAAAGGCAACAAATCGATTTGTAATAAAATATATTTATTATAAAACTTCAGTATGACTTTATGATGTTCATATACAGCCAAATAGAAAATATATGTACAAACACAGTTGGCTTTCATTTCAACTGGAATTCAGCAAAAGTTTAATGTGAAATCTGAAAATTGCATACCACATTTGACATCAGACATCTTAACCTTTTAACTCCCTAATACACATGTACCACAAAAGTAAATGGATTTTCCAGTTAATGTTCTTGTTCTTCCTCAGAAGAAATGTATACTTGATGGAAATTACCTATATCACAAGAAACTGACAATTCCTTTGCCCAAAAGCCAAACTTCCCCAAAACTTGAGCAAAATGTTAATATTTCATTTCAAGCTTTTGGGCAAATGTTGATGAGTGAATTAACCAGTTTCTACCAAGCATGGAAATGGATATGAAGAATCAGGAAACTGAGGGGATTTCAGTGCTCGGAATTCAGTACATATACTAAATATTAACAAGTGAATATAACTCACAGGGGTTTTCTTTTTTCAGGGAACAAACTAGAGAATAAATGGAAGAGTAATTGATTCCTGATGTATATAGATCTTTAACCCCCAGAAATTGTCTTCTTCCAGAGAACTATCAAATATTACTGCATACTGCTGATCAAAATTATTTTTTGATTGACTCTTGAATAAGCACATCCTCCAATGCATTTCAGTTTTCACACATTGTTTGTGACCAATACACTTTCAACTGAAGGACTCCCAGAGCACACGCAAACAAAGATTGAACTTCAATAATCAAATACTATCCATGATAATTCTGTTCTATTGTGTGTACAGTTTTTAAAGAATATGCACAGAAAAAATGTTTTTTAATGTCAATAATATGCACATGCTTGAATGAAATTTTCTATATTTACATTTTTTACAATGAGCCAGGTAAACATGAAGCTTTCCAAATGGATACCAAACCCAGATTAAAAACACAAGGAAAAATACATCCTCTGGTACTGAAAATGTTGATTATTTAAAAACAAAGGGGGGGGGGGGGGGTGTTAGAAGTGATAGCTTTAATTCGTCTCTTGCAATCAAAATTGAATTTCTTTCACTCCACATCCAAAGATACACCACCAGTTAGTAGCATACAAACAGTATGTACATTGTCAAGAACTCTTTGACAAAAGATGAATTCCAAAAGGATTCAAAAGATCTGCAGACAGATTGAATTTCATGTTGAGTGCTTGTCTATAAACAGAGCATACCTGGATTTCTGTGAAAATCACAAGGAATGTGGCTCACAGTTAAACTTGTGCCATGTACATGTATAAGCGAATACAGCACAAATAAAGTTGAATAAAGAGGATTTCAGAAAACTAGCCATAAATCTGTAAAGGGTTGATCACACAGATGCAGTGTCCATAAAAAAGATGCATGCACAGATGCTTGCCCCAGAACTGTATTATAGCCCCAGAACAGAAAGTTGGGAGAACTGTTTCTGGGTGACGGGACTGAACACGGATTTTAGAAAAGTCTGTGTGATTGTGAACCATGTTTTTTCCATTCAGATCAATATCATTATATGTCAGCAGTGACGGTGGCATCCCTAACTTTTCCCTTAGCACACAAACGGCAGTTGAATTGATAGAAGCACAGGCCCACTGCATCACCTCTGTACTAACACGTATGGCATGAATGCCGCTATCAAAGTCACCAGGAAGGGCAAAAACTGGCTGAACCATGACACTGTTGCTGGGGCAGAATTACATCCATCTTGGTTGTCGCAGTGACAGTACCGCATGCGCACATTGTAGGAGCCGTATCTTTCCTGACAGATGCGGCCATCATACATGCCTACCGTTCCATTCAGTGCACACTGCCTGATGTAGCGCACATCCCAGTGATCATCCAGCCATACTGGAAAAGAAATAATTTCGGTTTTGAGAAAAACATGATTTTTTTGCTTTCACATGCAAGTGAATTTAGTAGGTCATTAAGGTGATAAAAAGAATGCTTTCAGTCCAAGCCTAGTCATAGTGGTACCAGAATATGTTGCCACCATAAACATTTGCCAAACAGGTATGGATAGTATAACATCCTGTTAAACGTATGAACATCCTGTTAAACAGATTACTTTTTTCAGTAATATTCCCAGTCTGCCTACTTAAGTCTCATCTTATGACTCTCCAGTCTCCCCATTTTTTATGTCATTTTTTTTTAACAACTGTTCCTGGTATGCACTTCTTATGTACCACCCTAGGACTGTTCATGGTCTGCCTACATGTCTCATCTTATGATTGTTCCCAGTTTGCCTATTTGTGTCTCATCGTATGTCTGTTCACGGTCTGCCCGCTGCTTATGTCTCTTCTTATGACTGTTCCCAGTCGGTCTGCTTCTTATGACTCATCTTATGACTGTCCCTGGTCTGCCTATTTGTCTCATTCTATGACCCTTTGTGATCCACCCACTGCTTATGTCCCATCTTATGACTGTTCCTGGTCTGTCTGCTTCTTATGTCTCATCTTATGACTGTTCCCACTCCCAGTCTGCCTACCTCTTATGTCTCATCTTATGACTGTTCCCAGCCTGTCTACATCTGGTGACTGTTCCCAGTCTCATCTTATGGTTATTCCCTGTGCATGTGTGCATGCTATGTTTTCTAGGGCTAGGCTAGGGGTCTGTACAGTCTCTGAAGCACAGGTGGACTTGCGATGTGATTATTAAAAATAAGCCACATCAACTAAGCAAAGACAAAGGAATTTTAATTTTATTCAGCTTATAAAACACTCACTTCTATTTGTAGTGCTGAGCTTGCAAAAACCGACAATAAACACATAATAACTAAGTTGATTTTGAGCCAGACACCTGTCAGGAAATGATGAAATTCAAAGACTCACCTTCCTGTACCACCTTGCGACACTTTGTTGCCCCGCCGGGACAGTTGACCAGATGTTGGGTGACGTTGTCAAACCAGTCAGCACAATCAGCCTGGTGAAATGAGTTGCACACGAAACACTTGATGGCAATACCTGCAACCACACAGCTCTACGTTAACACAGTGAGCACGCAGGTGTACATTTCAAATTCCTCAAAATAATAATAATAATAATACGTAATTCTTATATAGCGCCTAATCCAACTTGACTGGCTCAAAGCACTTCACAATTCAAAACAAGAATGGAAATCAAAATCAATACATGAAACATGCATACACCAGATGATCCAACGTCAACAGCAAAGCGCAGGCAAAACCAGTTAAAAAATCACAGGTACATGTCTGATAATTCAACTCACAGCATGCTGTATTGGATTCAGAGACCACTACACAACAGCTAATAATAATATAAATATCAAAAGGGCTACGGCAGGACTTCAACATTCTGAAGTTGTTGTTTTATAGGTGGAACTAGAAGAACGAGTGGGAAATGGGGTTCAATGTTGCAGAGTCAGTGTTATAACTGCACTGTTGTCAAAATGTGTGAACCAACTAATGGCACCGATCTTCTTCTCTGTAGGCAACCAACTTCTTTATCGTAATCATAGAAGTGTAAGTTCACATTGAGGACATAATGACAGGATCAATGAGATGAGAGTTTAAATAAATAAATGAACTGGAATGACTTGAGAAGTTGATCAGGCGGCACAAGCTAGTTTAAAAAGGTTATTCTACCACTATCAATAGGAAAGTCTGCACTGGTACTGGAATTGCAGATCATGGTCATTGCAAAGTTAACATGCTCTTGTTACTGTTAGCATTAAAAAACAAACATTTATACGCTAAATAACAACCCCTTTTCTGTGTGCAAGTGTTACACTAAAGCCAAACGTGTTCAAGAAACAAAAATGTTAACTTGGTGTTGGCAATGGTATACATTTTATACAGTGGTACAGTTTGAACTTAAATCAGTCAGAAGCAAACGGCACCATAAAAGCCACATGTATGGTGGACCAGCCCCAAAAAGTTTTCAACGAAGGTCACATATGTGATTAAATTGTCCAAGGCTTGTAAAGCTTCCATTAGTGTACTAAAAGAAATTGTTAAATTAACTAAGTAAAGAGAAATAAAGTAACCGTTAGTAAACTGTCACATCTTGTGGCCTAGAGCAGCAACTTCAATACGTTTTGTCAATACGGTTTGAATGTGAGGAATCTTTATGCTTGTGGAACACTTCCTGACATAAAAGCCACATGTATGATGCGCCATAATACAGAAAGACGGACATATCTTCCTGCAAAGTGTAACGAACTAAATTTGTCTTTATTTGAACACACAACTAAAACATGCGCAGCAGTCGTTTTGAGAGACACAGCAATGGCTGAAGTCATTTCCGCGTTTGTATTTCTGGCTCAAAGTGGTCGCCTGTCACACCCAACGCCATTTGTCCGTGTTACAAGCCTAAGGGAACCACCACCTACCCGTGTCCAGCACGATAAAAGCCGTGCCAATGGCGACGAAAATTATCAACGCGGTGTTCATCGCCGCGATTTTTTCATTTCTCGTCACTCTCAACTCTCGGCGAAACCCTCCTTGGCTTGGGACGATCGGCCACGACAGTCCCGCGCTCACAGGTAAATGTGGGTCACACAGGTAGGCCAGGGGACCTGAGGCCCTGCAAGGGTTGTCGTCACAACTGTCTCGCAAATAAAAATTATGCCGGGCCATTTCATACAGAGGACGTGCACATTTTGACCATCTTTTACTTTTTTATTTGTCGTTTTTATGTTTACCAGAGCGTGACTTATTATTAAATACGTACACAAACTGCCCGACACTGAGTGACAGTTTAACAGCGGCTCATCAAGTTGTTGTGACAAGTTAAAACAAAGGATGTTGAAGTTTTTATCCGCCGCAGTGGCGTAGTGGTTCGCGCCAGCCAGTTCGCTGGTCTCAGCGGGGCCTCGGAATCGGGATCAAGTCACAGGAGTAGGCATCGACTCACACCAGAGTTATGGATGCTTGTAATTATGTCGATTTTCCGGCCCTTAACGGCTCCTAGCTACTACTGAGTCTTACTCGGAGCTGAGAGTGCTGCACGCGGCTGTGGGCCCATGTCAAAAACCGGCTGTGCCTGTCGACCATATCCGAATTACCTCAACAACGCTGATCAGTCTAACAGTAACACAATCAAACAAGAACAAAACTGTCAGCGGTGTCGGTGAAATGCTGAGACTTGAGACTGAGGAGGGAAGAGGCGGAGCGGCCGACGGGGAAGGGGGTGGGATGAGGGGCCTGCGGATGGACGAGGGCAGGGAGAGCCAGCCCCTGTCGGCTTTGCGGCTGGCGATGTTAACACTCACAAACTTCAATCGGGGGCCGGCTCAGAGAATTTCGCAGTGTCTGGCAAATCCGCCCGAGTCAATATTAATTATGTTTGTTGACCACGAAAAAGGACGTGCGTGCGTGCGTGTGTGTGTGTGCGTGCGAGTGGTAAAGGGAAACAAAGCTGCTATAAATCGAGCTGAGACCAAAAACGCTGTCAAATTGCCCGTTATCTGTTTGTTCAGAGAACTTGATGGTACGGCATTGACACTTTTCGTTCAAGTGAAAAATGTTTTTAGATTTGACGAAAATAGTCAGCAAGTAAAAGCATTAATAGGGAGAAAGCGTGCTGCATGGAAAGGCTGCGGTACCGTAGTTAAACCGTATATTTCTTTCATTTAGCTGACCAACTTTCTGTCAGCTTTTGAGGGGCGAGTGCAGCGCAAGATCAGTGAGGAGAAAGTGTTCGTGAAGTCAGCTGGGGCTGAATGTTAGAAAGGTGTGCCGTGGGAAGGGGTGGGGGGGGGGGGGGGGGGGGGGGTTACTGTGGTATTGGCTTCGGGGGAGGATCAGGTGGGGAGGGCTCCAACCCGGACCTTGGAGGTGACAGCATACTGTCGAAACAGTCATGTTTGGGGTCAGTTATTCATTGATTTTGAGGATTTAGAAGAGAAAAAAGAAAGTAAAGAAGTCATTGCTATGTTCACTGGTACGATGAATGTCATGTTCCAGTGGAGCTGTTCCTGTAAGAAGAATTCTTGCTCCATCTGGACTTGTAGGTAGGTGCAGCGCCATGAATGGTTTTGATTTCATGCATCCCACTGATTGCTCTTCCCTTTTTGTGGCAACTGTTCACCTCAGAAAGTGCATGCACTCTCTGTGGTATTTGGTATCGGTGCCGGTGTCTCCCACCTAACAGTATTTTTGTAAACTCCCCTGGCTTTGAAAGAAGCAGCAATAGCTTGAGTATCATTTTCTTGCAATTTTTGGAAAATGCCTGACTGGACATTTTTTAAATATATATTTTTTGGCTTTGTTAGTCTGCTCTGATGATAACACACCCATGTTTCACAACCTGCAACTGTCTCATCCAAGCATCTGGGGCCAGCTTTCATACTCTTTAAGGAGAGTATGGCAAAATGCATACCATCCCTATTGTTTTGAGGCGTCACAATAAGCAGGATTCAACACAGGTTCCCGCACGCGGCCAAGGTCGTTTGTTTACACTGTCTTTACACATGTCTACACTCCATCTCGTACACTACGCTCTTCTTCTGCCACCCATATGCAGAAAATCCAACAATACAAATGCAAGGCTCATGGCTTTTGTGCCTTCTCTTGCTTTGGAACCCCACATTTTGAATTCACTCCCACAAGACCTTAGACACTGCTCAACCCTGCCATCTTTTAAAGCCAAACTGAAAACCTTCCTCTTCTCACAGTATTTCTGCCCTAATATCAGTACCCAGTTTCTGCTATGGTCATTGCGTGTGTGTGTGAGGAGCGAGTGCATGTATGATGCAGATCAGTGTCATACACATTTCAATTCATTGCAGTGTGTGTGTGTGTGATGTGTGTTTGTTTTTCCATATAATACTTCATGTAAATTATTTTGGTAGGACTGTGCTTTACATTTGTTAAGAATATTATATTTAGGTCAACATGTATCATGTGAGCGCTGGGGCGTTGATGAGCACATGGTAAATGTAGATTATTATTGTTGGTAAAGATTGATGATAAAAATATGCCAATGTTTTCAGCAGTCCTGTATCAAAGCTCTTTGGTCAATCAAGACAGATAAAAAATGCATCAATATTTTCAGCAATCCATCCTGTATCCACATTCTTTGGTCAATATTCTGCGGGTGTGTGGTGTACTGATATTGGTATTATGTATAATTGACTGTTGTTATGAGGGCATGTATGAGTGTGTTTGTTTTATATTTATAGTACTGCATTATATGAAGTGCTTAGAACATGTATTTGGATATGCATTTGCGTCATACGAATACCATTTTGATTGACTGATATTCACAAAGCCAGATAGGTAGAGTGCATGCTTGTTTAGCTGTAACCTGCCAACCTGCACTTTTGGCGGAATGACCAGCATCTTTTACATGTTACTGCGGTACCACGGGGTGGAAGGGATACCAAGAGTCAGCGCAGAAAAGTTGACCCTGGAGAAGAGAAATCTGCCACTGAGTCTGGCACTCTAACCACCCAACTGTTCCTGCTCCCTGTGCAGTGCAAACCTAGTCTCAGTATGTTTCACAGTCTGAAAAACTCAGCAAGAAAGAGAGGGAGAGGTCCAATTCTACTCAAGAGTTTCTCTGATGCTCCTCTCCAATACACTACGTCTTTGTATTCACACACACACACATTTGTAACGACAGCCACACAGCGAGAAAGAAACACAAAACTAATCCAACAGTAACAATCAAACAAAATCACACTGCAGAGTGGAAATGGAACTTTACTGATTCCTGTCAAGAGTTGCAGGTGACAATCAGTGCCACTCTAACTTGACTGTTGGGGGGAGGGGGGGTAGCAATTATCCCACAGAAGTGCACCAGTGAAATTGTTCACGGTTGAGGTGCACTGTCAGCTGCTCCTGTCTCTGTTCGTCACATACTATTTACACACAACGCTCCCAAGGCACTCAGCTCCTCTTCTTTCTCTTCTTGAATTTATTTCTGATGCCTCTGGCTTGCTCTGTGTCGTCGTTGTCTTCCTCCTCTCCTCTCTTCCGTTTCTTCTTGTGGCTGGCATCACTCATTTCCTGCTCGCACAAAACACACGCATGAAGGATGAGGAAGCTGGTTGTCACTGGGCTTTACAGGGAACCTGTCAAACTAATACCACAGTTACGTTCAGGAAGGTTTCTATGCGCTCAGAAAATCCCACAGGCACTCCACTCTATCTCTCGGAGGTTTCCCCAGCAGTGTGTATTCACTATTGCCTTTGAAACAGTAATGGGCCCACCACAGTCACATGCTAAACATTTCACATAAAGCAGCACATATTATATGCATATATAACAATTACCCCACACATTCCAGAAGGGTACTCCCTTAATACTGCCCTCGTGTACAACAACACATAAAGCTAGGAGACGCAGTGAAATGGAAATTGGAGTCAGATTTTGTCTATCTCTCATTACCAGGCTGAAAAAAGACAGAGTAAAAAAAATGTGTAAAGCGGAACCATCGGGTGGTGCTATTTCACATTCACTGCAGCTGTACGTACCATTTTTGAGATTCTCTGTGCTTCAAACACTCGTTCACTGAACTGCATCACTTCGTTCTTCTCTGTTGGGTACTCCGGCAACTTCTTGCCAATCAAGTACTCGATCCTCTGGTACAGCTCTACATCATACCTGAAACAGCAGCACACACCCAGTGGCTTACACACACATACACTGACCATTTACTGAATCTGCACAGTTGTATCTTCCTTCAACAGATACTGAATGCAATCTGTGGACTACAAACCATGCCCCCCCCCCCCCATATTTCATGTCCCTGTGCTGCACTCCCCCACCCACAAATATTTTTATCTTTTTCTCCAAAGTCCACAGAACTCTGAAGTTTAAGACAAAAAAGTAGCACGGCAGACGACAACTAAAACAAACCAGAAAATGATGGATATCCGTTAAGCGCAAAAGAAAGTGATAGGACTACACACACACTGTTTACTCCCATTTTGTGAAGCTACTACCTTCAGTGCAGGAAGCCACTAACACAACAAAGCTGTAAAACTTGACATAAAAGGCTCAGTGAGAAAGAGGTAGTGGATCATGTTAAACATGACTTACTGTGAGACAAAGGTGAGAGCTTTCCCCGATCTGCCGGCCCGTGCTGTGCGCCCGACTCTGTGCACGTAATCCTTGGAGTGCGTGGGGATGTCCAGGTTCAGCACCACATCAACATGCGGGATGTCCAGACCTCTAGAGGACACAGATTGTACACATCAACACCCCATCCCAGACCTCTAGAGGACACAGATTGTACACATTAACACCACATCCCAGACCTCTAGAGGACACAGTCTGTACACATTAACACCACATCCCAGACCTCTAGAGGACACAGTCTGTACACATTAACACCACATCCCAGACCTCTAGAGGACACAGTCTGTACACATTAACACCACATCCCAGACCTCTAGAGGACACAGTCTGTACACATTAACACCACATCCCAGACCTCTAGAGGACAGATTGTACACATTAACACCCCATCCCAGACCTCTAGAGAACAGTTTTTACTCATCAACACCACATCCCAGACATCCAGAGGACATCAACACCCATCCCAGACCTCAACAAGGCAGTTTGTACAAGTAAGAGGATGGGAAGAGGGAGCATGTCTTGACTCAGCGCCATCCCCAATGAGGGATGTTTAGACATCTTTGGAGACAGTGTCTGTACAAGTCAGACGATGCGTGGGGGACGAGGTGTGTGGGAACGTCTTGCACCACCTTTAACAGGGTAATTTACACTTAAGGCACAAAATGGAGTTGTGTGTGCGTATGGTGATGGAGGTGGGGGGTCTTGATTCAGCACCATTTTCAATGAGGGATGTCTAGGACGGAATCTGCACAGATCTACAAGTGAGATGATCTACAGGCGTGGGGTGGGGTTTGTGTTGATTGGGCGCCATCTCCAACGAAGGATGTTCAGACCTCTTGGGGACAACATTGCACATCTGGAAATGTGAAGGGTAGTGTATTTATGTCCAGATTCAGCAAGAGAACACTGCATAGAGAAACCCTGTTGAGAAGAACTCCATTTATATTTAAGAATATGGCAGGAACATAAAACTGAAACAAATTTTGGATATTTTAACAAAATGACAACCCCAAAACAGAGATGGTACATTTACTTTACTAGTCCTTACCTGCTGGCAACGTCAGTGGCTATGAGGATTGACCTGTCCTTGCTCCTGAACTTGTTCAGTGCACCCAACCGCTTCGCCTGCAGGAAAGCATTTGACAGAAATGTACACACATACAAAAATTCATGTCACTCTGAAACATAGCTGTTGAAGTCAGCACAGTGGCAAGGTATTTTTCAGATGTTCATGGGCTAAAGTTGTGCACAGCACAGCCACATTTAAGTTGGTTGGGGTGAGGACAAACAGCACACCCAAACCAAAGGAGAGTTGACAACATGATTACAGCTTAGAGAGTGCACACATGCATGCACTCACACACACAGTGGCCATGCAGCATGATAGCAGTGAAGCCCAGTACCCCCTCCGCCAACAAACACACGGATACACACAAAAAAACAGTGTTGTAAACAGGTAATGAAGAAAGCAGAGGGCCCCCACCTGACTCATCTGGCCATGCAGAGGGATAGCGGTGAAGCCCAGGTTTCGCAGCATGAGAGCCACACGCTGTGTGTTGGCGCAGGTACTGCAGAACACCATGAAGGAGTTGCCGGCTAGTTCGTTCAAGATGTACACCAGGTAAACATCCTGGTTGACAGAAGGGCACAAATCAGCATCAGCACACAGGGCAGACAATGCTGAATATTCAACAGCACTTTGAGAACAAATGAAAATGACATGGATAAGTCACAGTGTTCTTTGATGCTACAACTGCAAAACAAGCAATAACAGCATACAAAAACAAGGAAAAAAATGCACACACATATAGAACTTAGAAGGAAAAAAAAATGCACCCCACCCACCCTGAAAACACACAATACAGCAACAGATGAGCAGTTCCTTATGACCATGTCTGCCTTAACACCCACCCAGCTCCCCCCAAAACCCCACACACGCATCACTAAGTTGATAAGTCTTATTAGATAACCACAATTATACAGAGCCTAAAGTCTAAAAGAGTCGATGATATACCAGCAGCCAAGGCTAGAGAGGGAACTAAAAGTACAAACACAGTCACTTGTTTCTGAAAAAACTAAAACCATAACAAGACAGAAGCCCGACGTATATGATATAACCACCAAAATGTCTGACAGTGACCTTGAACTTGGCTGGCATGAAGAGGTAGTACTGCTGGAGTGAGGCCACAGTCTGGTACTTGCTGGACACTTCCACCTTCACCGGGTCATGCAGCGATGCCCTCTGCAGTTTGGCAACCTGGGCAGTCAAAGTCCACGTCAGATGCCATACCGCCAGTTTACTCAGTGAGAGACAGAGGCAGAGACAGAGACAGACAGGGAAACACTGACGGACTGACAGACGGTGAGAGGGGACTTTATTACTCAAGGGTAGTAGCAATACAGCCATTTGGACCTGTCTCATAGCCAGCCTTTGTGATAGTGCATGCACTCACATCAGCACGAACCGAAAATAGGCTAATGCAAGCCTCCCAATATGCATATCTGCTGAAGTAGAGAAGAAGAGTGGGGGTGGGAGGGGGTGGGGAGAGAATGACAGGGAAGGAGAGAGAGACAGCCATCTCTGCTGGCTGAGCCACCGTGGCCTGATCCCTGGCCTCAAGAGTGAAACTGGTGTATGCAAGATGTAATCCACTAAGAGAAAACACCCCAAAAAAACGCAGACGTGGAATGATGCACTGAACCTTTCCCCATAGTCTTCCCACATGCAAGGAAAAGGCCAACATCACCATCAAAAATAAACCAAACAACTTGCACTTGTGCACCTACCTTCTTTGTCATTGTTGCAGAATACAGGTAGGTGTGCCTCTCCCTGGGTATCACTTTCAAGATTTTGTCAACCTGGACAATGAAACAGGTATAGAGTTAAAAAATATATAACACAGACACATTGTCATAAATACATAGTGACACACAGACAGGAGACAGACACACACACACACTTACATGATCTATCCCTTAACTTGTCCATACAATTTAATTGCATTCCTTTTAATCCCTGGCTTAAAACCTAAGTGTTACTGGTCCTAAATTGCAAACTGAGGCAAGCACCTTCCAGAACAATGTGCACATTGATCAAAATGAAGAGAATGCACAATGTCCGAGTAAATCCACCAGAACATCTCAGAAATCCAACTGGGTGCACACTGATTGACTGCCAGCCTATCAGCTGTACTTATGTCATGTGACTCACCTCTGATTCAAAGTCCATGTTCAGAATTCTGTCTGCTTCATCCATCACCTTAGAAGAGAAGGAGGAACAGATATTTATAGAACACATACCAGGTACACATAAATACAACTGCTACTTTCAGAAAGAAGATTCTGTGACAATGAGCCCTATGTAAACAAAACAAATCCACTTTGTGTTGCTAAAAAATTCTAAGTGTAGAGGGGAAAAAGAATAACCAAAGAATTACAAAAGGTTGACCATAGGAAACGTAGCCAGATCTTTTACAAGCAGAAATTTAATAAAACACCAATTTGCATATTAAAATTTTATTACACATATCATTAACATCTTTAAAATGTAACCTCTGTGAAAAAAGTTAAATGTACAACACAGAGGACACCAAGGAATTAACTGGTGGTTTCAGCACCATAATTCAGTGACATGACCCAACTCACCAGGTATTTGATAGAGCGGAGGCTAAAGCCTTTTGTGTTCTCCAGGTGGTCCACCAGACGACCAGGTGTTGCTGAAATGAGTGTTTAAAGGTGTTCATACACAGGTCGGTGGAATCAAAGATATTCTACACCAAGATGGTGCAGTCCTTCTAATGGCCTACTAAAAAAAAAAAAAAAAAAAAAAAAAGTGAGGACATGAACTGAATATGGTTTTGCTGCCCATTTCTCCTTCACTGATAACAGCACAGACCACAATGTGTCATCAGAAAGAAGACACCTCCTCATTATGACATACACCATTCCCTTCCAACCACATGTGACATGATGTCAAGACAATGTAAAAACAATACATTACATGCAATATACTGTGTTTGAAATGACCTTGGCTTAATAGACCAAAGACATTACATACTGGCAGTAGCCTTGGTTTACCAAGAAGGGGAACAGTTTATTTACACACACAATTACACCAGCTATCGGAAGAAAATACAGCATGCTGGATTCCTACAAGACATCATCCAATGGTGATGTAAAAGTCTGTCTGTTCCAACATCACATGGTTGGATCAGACCATGCTTGATACAAAAACAGTGAATCTGGGCTTTAAGATAAACACATGTCTTCTCTGTCAGTCAGTACAGCTGTTTGCTTACCAATGATGACATGAGGTTTTGATTACCAATGATGACATGAGGTTTTGCTTACCAATGATGACATGAGGTTTTGCTTACCAATGATGACACAAGGTTTTGCCTACCAATGATGACACACGGTTTTGCTTACCAATGATGACATGAGGTTTTGCTTACCAATGATGACACAAGGTTTTGCCTACCAATGATGACACACGGTTTTGCTTACCAATGATGGCATGATGTTTTGCCAACCAATGATGACACAAGGTTTTGCTTACCAATGACGACATGAGGTTTTGCTTACCAATGATGACATGAGGTTTTCCTTACCAATGATGACACAAGGTTTTGCTTACCAATGATGACATGAGGCTTCTTTCCCAGCATCAGGGCCTGTGTCATCATGTCCATTCCACCAATGATCACAGCTGTAACACAAAGTGTACTTTTTGTTGTTTTTTCCTGCTCCAAATGAACATGTAATGATTTCAGTAATAATTTCAATCTTCCCCAAAATGAAATGCAGGAAAACTATTCATGAAAGTAAAAAACAACAAAAAAACTCACAAATAAATAAGAAAAGTTACAAGAATTATAACACATAAAAGCTAAATTCACTTCTTATGAAGTTATATAGAAAAGCAAAGTACACATTTTTACTATAATTTACTTTCAGGATCTACTGTTGGAAGATAATTATATGGAAGTATTTATCTCCTCCCACCTCCTGCATGTACGACACACACTTTTAAGAATAATGTAACTGCTAGTGCTACATTGGTGTGAAATACCAAATGATGTACACAAAGAAGATCCGGTTTTAACAAGACTGCAAGATTTATCTCTGTTCCATTTTAGCTTTCCCACAACTGCAGTTTACCATCTGAAACCAATATGATCCAAAGGGCTAAATGATTAGCTAACTAGCTTATAAGGCCCAGTGAACCACACACTTCATTAATTTGAAGATGATGGGTAAAAAGAATTAGGGAAAAAAGTACTGTACATCGGAAATGAAAGATATGCCTTAAAAATATTTGCCTAAAATTGGGCAGATTTTCCACCAAATGAAAGCCATCAAATTATTCACCAGCGTGGGTTCTATGTTGCCCCCCTCAGAACAAGGAAGAAATTTGAGAAATTACCTCCACCCCAAAACATTTTTAAAGTAAAAAATCAGAACGCTTGCTCCTGACAAACTTGACGGCTTTCTAGATTTCATTTGAAGGAAAATCCAATCCCCGATTTTAGGTGAACATTTTTCATGCTGGCAAACCATATCTGATGGACTTTAACACAAAAGAGGATAAAAGCAGTTACCACACTGGATCCCAATGGCCTCCCCCAGTGCTTTGAACTGATCTGAGATCTGGTAGGCCAGTTCTCGTGTGGGCGTCAGCACCAAAGCAAACAATCGCTGAGGCCGGTCCAGGAGTGCCTGAAGTATCGGCAAAGCAAATGCTCCTGTTTTCCCTGACCCAGTCTCTGCCAACCCAATGATGTCTTTTCCTGCAAGTTCAATGAAGGCGCATGATTAAACACTGCTGGACTAAAATAGAATTATAATCTAAAACAGAATGAGGCCTACAGAACTTGTGTAGAACTAGAATAAAAAGCAAAGGCGTGTATGGTTATGAATGTTCCTTTGGTGCAATTACATACCCTGCATTCTTGTTCATCAGCAAAATAACAGAACACATTGTGGTTTAAAGCTGAATTCATTATTTCATTTTAAAGTGAATTATATTTTGATTATTAGTTACTTAGACTTAACTTTGATAATGATTTATAAAATGTGGATGACCAAGTAAGATCTTGTCACTGGTATCACTATCAGTTAACAACAACATGTCATTCATTATCACTCCTAGTCTTCTAGGT
The DNA here is from genome assembly GCA_018857735.1 of Alviniconcha marisindica. Classification (NCBI taxonomy): domain Eukaryota; kingdom Metazoa; phylum Mollusca; class Gastropoda; family Provannidae; genus Alviniconcha; species Alviniconcha marisindica. The sequence continues at coordinate 814,595 of JABMCL010000813.1, forward strand.
CTTGAAGTACTTAAACAGTGCCATCATTTTATTTGCTTTTAGTTTTCGTTTTACTATGCCTCTTGGTGCAAAATATGAGACTTGACAGCATCCTTTCCCATGATATATAACACAGCTACAAACATTATGATCTGCCACCATTACAAAATCAAAATGTGGATTTAAAATTAAACATGTATTTGTTCCAAACAAAGCAGGAATTTGCACAATCCATCACCAAACTGCTACAACTGAAAGCTCATTCTGGGATTTGTCTGGCTCATTCTTGGTTCATCAGCACTTTCTATTGTCATACATGATGGCCAGACACAGCAGGCCAAAAAGCACAAAGACAAGCACTCTGAACGTACTGATCCATCAAAGAGATTGAGCCATACCAGAAAAAAGTTATTTCACTTCCGTCATCATCATAATGACCTGTTGCTCTTTCACATGCAATGTGTTTAAGTGGTCGATAAAGATGACTGACTGCATGAATGGGAGCCCAGTAACACCTTCAATGTATCAGTCAGTATTGCAAAAGCAGTAAAACACTGTTGAAACTTAGTATGGATTGAGTGCTATTCTAGTTTCTTTTAATTTTCATGTTGACCAACTACTTAGCAATGATACACAGAGAGAGAGAGAGAGAGAGAGAGAGAGAGAGAGAGAGAGAGAGAGAGAGAGAGAGAGAGAGAGAGAGAGAGAGAGGCATAGACAGACTGAAAGAAAAATGAGGCTAACCTGACAAAGCCACAGGGATAGCTTCTGACTGAATGAGAGTTGGGGATTTCCATTTCAGCTGTTTGCACGCTTCGCACAGCTCATCAACAATCCCCTGTGGAAAACAAAAACATCTGGAAATAATAATAATATTAATACATTTAATTACTCTGTCAGCTACTGTCACAACTGTGCAAGACCAATTTTTGTTTTTTGTTGTTGTTTTTCTCTACAAAGGCAGTCTCAAAATCTACCTTTTCTCAGATTATCACAACTTAACTGTTGGAATTCTGCCTCACACTTGTTTTTTCTTGACTGTGATCACAACTTGTTTATTTGCTCTTCTAGCTCTGTGTGTATATAATTATAGTTACAAATACAAGTTTATGTGCATTTAAATCATACTGATAAACATATCATAAATATAGTAAAATCACTGATACATAAAAATAATAATAATAATAAGGAAAAAGACAGAATTTGAAATCACTTGTGGTATTGTTTGTACTTGCACTTGTAGTTGTAGTGAGATTTTAATGCAGTTTTGAAGGGAGAATTGAATGTGACAGATGTCAGAGGGTCAGGGTGAAGAATATATCATATATACTCATATAATTATATGTATCATACCCTACATATTATTATACTATTGCGGAGAAAAGCCCCTCTATTAAAGTACATCGGGTTACCAATGCCTTAAAAAAAAAAATCTACATTCAACTTAAGTCAGACTGTTGGTGAAATGGTCTTTGTAAGTTCTGAAGTTGAAAAGATGAGAATGTTTTTAGTTCAGTCAAAATAGTTTGTTGGTGCTGGGTCTTAGTGCGGTCGTGGGATGCAGTAGTCTCCTTTCCCGTGTGAAGGATCGTTTACAATTAGCGCCGGTCAGCTGTAGACAACAAGCCTCCCTGTTCATGCACGGGCATGGAAGAGCTGCCTTCCCTATTCTGTTACAAATTCTTCTTTTATTCCAAATTCTGGGCCACCGATGCCGTATTTCTGAAGGTATAAAAGACCCTCCATTTTAATCCCCGCACCACTCGCCCTCACAGAAATTTAAGGACCGTGTGCCCTCTTTTGTAGTCATTTTGGCAAGTCTCCAGGTCAGTCTCCAAGTTTGTCTCCAAGTCAGTCAGTCTCTAAGTCTCCAAGTTTTTCATTCGTGCAACTAGAGTTTTGATTTAGACCTAACTTAATCCACATTCAACAGGCTGGTTTGTCTAACTTTTACCTTCCTAGTTTTTGGACTAATGTTTTATTGTTGTAGTTTTTTGTTTTTAATGTTTGATCTTGCCGTAAGATCTGGTGTCGCTGATGTTTCATTATTTTTCACGTTCGCTTAAATGATTAAGTACTGGGGCCAGCTTCATGGTAGCCACGAGTTGTTCCAAATATATTGGTTATAACACTTCTTCTTTTTCATTTCATGATTGATGTGTTGAATCTTAAACTGTGTTTTGCTACAGATGTTCTGACTGAGAGGTCAGGTTCATTATCTGAGCCTGGCTCCATTTTTTCCATTCTGATCTAAACCTCCTAATGGAGTTCCTTTATTTTACTGGTTAGAAAAAGCCTGTTCCATGTATCCGTGATTAACAGGTTTGACTTTTCTATTTAATATTAAGTGAAAAAGCCAGCTCTGCGATTAGCTTTGGTTAGACTTTTCCATAAATAATTCTCTTGTGTATTCCATCTTCCACTATCCACACGACTTGGAAGATAACTTAAAATTTTCTTCCATAAATTCTGTGTAAGACCATACTGAGAAATTATAAAGTGAGGCAATGTTTTTGATGATACACCGGTTGTGAACTGTCTTTTCACAGGTTTGTAGCTCAGACTTTCGTAACCAGCATAGACGATTTTGTGTTGACTTAATTGTTGTTTATGTTAAATTCTCTGGGAATGAGACAACCAGATAAAGTTTACCTAGCTATATTGGCTTCTCAAACTTTTGTGCCTTCTAACCCCTTCTTTTGTCTGCTTATGACATGCTTGTGACTTATGTTTTTGATTCAATAATATTTGGAACTTTCATTCTCCACTTGAATTTGTGTCGAAAGAGAGGTGGGAGTTGAGCGAGAAAAATAGAACGATTTTGTGAGTGAGTGAGTGTGTGGATGTGGGTGTGTGTGCTGGATCACTTTCTTATAGTCATGAGATGCCACGTGCAAGTAATTAACGCAGACATGTTTATAACCTCACCTGCTAGCATTCTCAGTTGCGGTGGCCACAGAATCGCTTGACGTTATTTGATCGTTTCACGCACTAGAGACGTTACACTAGACTTCTCTACCACCTGCACCTGGTGGGCATTCTTTACTGCTGACAGTTCTTTGGAGATGGTTGCCCAGATTTTGTTTGCCCACAATCTATGTCCGGATGGTTAAATTCACCATGCATCCATCCATTGTATTTTTTTTTTTATTACTATTATTACCTGTGTGACGGGTGGGGGCAAAACGGCCAGCTTGCATGAGGACCCTCTCATGATACCCTTTCTAGAGTTCATTTGGGGTTAAATCACACATCAAGAGAGAGAGAGAGAGAGAGATCCGGAGCCATTGCAATAAATTAATCGTTGACCTTTGTCCTGTACTCGGATTGGTCGGAACATAAAAACCTGCTGAACGGCCCTAATCTGGCCCGTAACGTGAGCAAAACCGACGCCATTTTTTTATACTAATAAACTGACAATTTTATCGGACCTAAAGTTTACTGACAAGATACTTCAGAACAAATCTATAGTAGTAATAGTACCAAATAATAAATAAGAGCGAGAATTTAAAAAATCAAAATGGGGATTTGTTTGCTTATCAGATGTTTCCTCCCTTTATGTGGATTCACGGCAGCTCTCGTGTATTGTTTGCAAGCAACCTTTGAGTTGACAGTGCTGGGAGGGAGGCGAAAGACGCTCAAGTTTGCTCCGAAAAAGGATTGCATTAATTGCCTTGTCTTGATATATGAGCAAAGTAAACAGGCCTGGTTTATTAGCCCCGTAAACTGAATCTTGGGAGGAATGTAAATTGCAATACTGAAGAAGCTGTGACTTGAGAGGTGACTACCTTTTCCTGTGAACTCTCTCTGCCTGTCTCTATTTTTGTTCTTTCTTTACCTCAAGTCAAAAACAAAAAAATGATGAACGACAGACACCGGCATTTATTCTTTGTGTAGGTCACCATTGCTAATCACACCTTAACTAAGGTTAAGATGGTCAGAGTCATTTTGTGTGTGAGCTTGGTTGCTGAAATCCAAGAGGGCCACAGTGTATAATTTAACAATAACATCAAACATTCAATGTTGTTCTCAATGTCAGCTTGCATAGATCTAGCGCAGTTTAACTCCATGCATGTTTGCACTTTTGCTAGTTTTAGATCTATATCTGATTAATGATATCTTTGTTAACTGAGCAGGTGTAGCCATATTAGACTTAGAGGCCGGGAAACAAGAATGACTGCTAGCATTCTAAAACAAAATCCAAGTTACACATGAAAGGTTAAAAAGAATGCTTATTTATTAGGACACAAACACACAATCTATAACTTTTCAGGGTAATCCCCTTTGTTAAGCCCATTCTTAATTGGGTGAATGTTTGTTCATGAACTTAGTTGGAAACATTCGGCGAACCTAGTCGGTTCTTAACTGGGCGAACTTTTCTTTGTGAACCTAGTTGGGAGTATTCGTCGAACTGCGACGAAACTATATTCGGGGTCCAAAAAACTTTGCTCAACATGTTCTGGGAACATTTGCCCTATTCGACGAACATTGCCTCTGATTGGCTGAGAGCAGAGCTCTCCTGTGGATGAAGAAGAAATAAAAATAAAAATGGGTGACGGTGTCGCTAGCTTCTTCACTCGCTTCGGAGGGAATTTGATTATTTGTTGACTTGTGGGAGGCACAGCCTTGTCTCGGGGACCCAGAATGAGATAGTAGTTAGTTGAATTACCCTGTGAGGGATGATTAAAGTACACTGACTTGACCTGACTTGACTTTAGCCTACATTTTTGATCATGCTGTCTGCTGCGCGTCTGCCGCAAGTTCGGCCGAAGCTTGCATCTCATTACAAGCCAGTTGAGAACGAAGTAAAGTTCGTTGAACTGTCCAAACCATGTTTGGCGAACTAAAAGTTCAATTAAGAAACGAATCATAGTTCGTCAAATTGTCCAAAGTATGTTCGGCGAACAAACATTCACCCAGTTAAGAACAGGCTTTAAGCTACAAAACGACAAACAATAGTTAAATGGTTAAATGATGAAAAATGAGATGCACTTATCTTTTTGGGTTGAGCTATGTTGTTTTCCTGTCCAGTGTTCCAAGCACTGGACAGGAAAACAACATAGCTCAACCAAAAAAAAATAAGTTCATCAAATTTTTCATTGATTTAATCATTAATTTAACTGTTGTTTAAGTGTCATTTTGTAGCTTACCTAGCTTTTGTAGATTACCCCAAAATTTGCAGATGGTGTGTTTGTGTCCTAAAAAATAAGTGTTCTTTTGAACCTTTTATGTGTTGAAAAACTGTTTGGATCTAGACAGACTAGAGGCCTGATTTTGGCAGGACGCAGGCCTAGAATTTTTCCCTTTTTTTCAGGCTCACAAGATCATCATGTTGAGCAAAAGGACATGTGTGAAGACTGTCACTGTCAGCCTGCTGGCTGTGGCTGCTCAACACATTACACAGCTTGCGTGAGTTGCTGTCTCCATTTCCATTCTAATTTTTCTTTGCTGAGTACTAATAATAATGTAACTGGTGTAGGATTTGTAGGGTAGTCATGAGATGCCACATGCAAGTAATTAACGCAGACATATTTGTAACCTAACCTGCTGGCGTTCTCAGTTGTGGTGGCCACAGAATCACTTGACATTTGATCCCTTCATGCAATAGAGACGTTACAATATTAATTGTTATCATAGATTTGTTCATTTATTGTAAAGCTCCTAGGGCCATAAGGTAGGTGCTGTATAAGCATACCATTATTATTACCTACTTTTAGAGATTGCTAAACCTACCAAGAACTTGAACAATTGAAGAAGATCTGATAAGTTCCCAACAAAAACATATTTCTTCACATTCACATGAACTGAAGAAGAAAACGCCCATGAGCAAAAAAGGTAGACACAAAACACAGCAAAGACTATTTTGTTCTTTTACTGTTCTAGAGTCCAAAATAAAAGAAAATTATTGCTTTTAATATTTCATGTCTGAATGCCATTTTACCTCAAGGGAAAGTAATAGTCTTTCTTTGTGGAATGCAGTCGGCAGGTTTTTGTCACTGTGACTGACTGTTGTCAGTTGGGGGTCTGCATAATTTTTGAATATTTTTTTTAAAGACCGGTGTTTTTTTCTGAAAGGCTGCCACGAGTGTTTTTCTTAGTCAGAGATTCAGCCTTAATTTGCTGTTTGATATTATTTCCCACTGTATCATAGTGTATCTACCATTTTGCACTGTGATTGTGAATGCTGGAAGATGGGCGAAACTACCAAATCGGTTCCGTTAAGGGCATAAAATATGCGTTCAATAAGTAATACTAACAGTAACACAAACAATGAAAGTAACAGTTATTAAAATTTAAAGTAAAAATCAGAAAAACACTTGCTTCGTGAGGCTTAACATGAAGTGTAAAAAATCAGCTGATGGAATAATTTAGGACTTTAAAATAGAAAATTGCCAACAATAGTTCAAAACTACACTTACAAGTGCTTGAAAAGTCGTATTCTCGTTAATAACAGCTCGCACATCCTTTTCCTCGTGGTCGGCCATGCTGATCCTTTGCCATGTGTAGTTGGTCATGTGATCAAGAAAAGCTAAATTTAGTTTCAAAACCTATAACCGAAATTTAACGAGTCCACAAATGTTTTAGAATGAATGGTTATTATTCACATTGATAATTTATTGCCGAAGAATGTATGTTTGATGACATACTAATATTTTGTTGTACTTTATTTTTCAAGAAAGACAGTATTATTCCCTAAATGTTGTGTTCTTGAACCGTCACTTTCCCGTTTGTCTCAATGCCATTACCGTAGAATCAAAATGGCGAAGCATCATCCCGATCTCATTTTTTGTCGAAAGCAACCCGGCGTGGGTATGTACTTATATTTATAATCCATTTTATTTGACAACAGGCTGTATTGCACCAACCAACAATGCTTGTCTTGGGGGCCTAAATTAGTGGACAGATGCGCTCTATGCCATGCAGACCCCCCAGAGTGACAATACCGATTGTGGTTGCTTTACACTGTAAATTACAGTAAGACTAAGAGTAACACTAGAATTTCTCCCTGAAACTTTTCCGGACCAGTGGATCACAGACCTTTGTCCTCCATGATTTTCACTGGTCAACGAAAACGAGCGAACCACCACTGAAGGAGAGACATAGCCCAGAGAGAGATTGTTTTTGGTTTGGGGGGGGGGGGGGGGGGGGGGGGTTTACCCCAGACCAGTACAATGATGAAGTGATGCTTAATGTCCTCAGATGTCAGTTGACATATTAGGGACAAGTTGTGACCAATGCCGAAGCATGGTTCAATAATTCTTTACGTCCACGGAAACCAGAAGGCTCGTTAGGACGGACAGCTCAGGACAGCCACCTCAACTCTCACACAGCTCCTGAACTATGTCCAGTACAACAGAAAACACCCCCAGTTATAGGCGTCAGAATAATCGACATGTTGATTGTGGGCCCGTAAAAAGTTAAATGAAGGAAGAAGAAGAAGAACCATTGAACACTTCTGTGTTTGTTATGTGTTGTGTTCAATTTCGTCACATTAGAGTCTTCTTCTTCCATTAAGTGACGTCTCCTTCATCGTATTGAAGATCAGGTCACAGTTAGTGTTACTTTTAGGGGCTGCACAGCAGTAAGTGGGAAACAGACACACACACACACACACACACACACACACACACACACACACATACACACACACACATTGTCAGTGTAGTTGAATTAGAGTTAGAACGCTAGCATTTATTCTTGTTCCAGCTTTTCATGTCTTTAACTAGGCCAGTCTGGTTACCACAGCAGTCACCAGGGGTGAACCCAGACCGGCACAATCCTAGTGAAGTGAGACTTAACAGTGGGACAGGGGCCAAGGTCTGTGGTAGTGATTTTGGAAGAGTGATCAGAAAGGCTGAAGGGTGGGTGCAGAAGCGGCATCCTCAGTGAGGTCATTCCAATCAGCCACTGCCCTTCACTTGTTAAAAGTATACACTGGGAAGTGGGCAGCATAGTTTTTATTTTTCCTCATAAAGACATTTTAATTTACATTGGTATGGGCTGAGAAAATGTTTGACAGTTCTCATAAAATTTACTGGTCCAGTGTACCATTGGAAGAAGAGTTCTGCTGGTCCAGTGGCAGTTTTATTGTTGGTTGTCATGGACCACTGGACCAATGGGAATTTTGAAGACTGCTTTTGTAGTGCAGACAGTTTTCTGGATAGTCTGGGAGGCTTTGCCATATATGGAATGCAGGATGCACTGAGGAGAAATTGAAAACTGTGAAGTGTAAATTATAATAATTGTTTCTTTGTCTTTGTTTGTTTTGTTTTGTTCATACCCAAAGCCTAAAAAGTAAAATTAGTAGAGAGAAAGGATATACATTAAAATATGCTGGAACTTAGAGGCTAGGCTAGCAAAAGTTCTTCTTTGGTGTGTAGAAATTAGAATTGGGTTAAAAAAGAACATTACGGCTCAACAGGTTTGGGCAGCGACCTCATCTGGGAATCTGTTTCCATGCTCAGAACTTCAGCTATAGGATTGTTCTGGGGAAGAAACTGTGTTTTTCCTGTCAGTATTGTGACTTGTGAGATGGCAGGTAGTAGGACTAGGAGCTGAAATCATCAAAGAAACATGAAAACACCAAACAGGAACACCAAAGCCAACATCAACATTGCACTGGTTTGCCCCCATTTTACAGCAGCATGGTCTGGAGTCCATTTATCAGTGATGGACAAAAGAAGATCAAAGCTAACTGGCAATGTTCTACAAGATTGTCAACAATCTCACTAACATCCCCCCAGAGCAGTATCTCTTCCCTTGACCAGTCAGGACCAGGTCAAACTGCTCTTTAATATTTCAAAAGATTTCCACAAGAACAAAGTTACGAACTGCTTCAAACTCAAAGATAGCTTTTCCCCCAAAAGGTGCCACTCTAAAACACTCTACCTGCATCCACAGCTGAAGCTCCCCACCTTGGAAGCAGGAGCTCAGTTCTTTCTTTCTAGGGGTAAAACTATTAGCTAAAGTTGAGTAGGTGGTGGCTAGAGCTGTTTGTCATTGCTTTGATCTCACACAGGGGGTAATACCATGAAATCTTGTTGCTTTGCTGTTGCCACATGGCATGTGGAACTGTGTGTGTGTGTGTAGTGGCTATAAATAGTATCATGTTGCTGATGTGGGCAGCACTTAGGTGGCTGGTAACGGACACCCGAAAGTACTAACTTACTAAGCCTCTGACTCACTCTTTAGTGGGCAATATGACTCACTCTTTAGTGGGCAAAACTGCGCTGTAGTCACAGAAAATCTGTTTTGACTTAGTTTTCAAGCTATCATTTTTAATAATGATGAAAATAATGTATTTGATTTTGAAGTTGTGGTGCCCCATTTTGGGTTAGTCCAGTACGCTTACAGCTTAGGCCTACAGATGTGTGCATTTCATCGCATTCACACACACACAAGCACAGGTGCATACACAGTAACAATTGCTATAGCACATATGTAACCCTCCCCCCCCCCCCACACACACACACTAACAGTAACACACACACACACACACACTCCAGTACATGCATCAATCAGTTCAGCTTGTTTTGGTTTCACTTTCAGTAACTGTAAGTTTTAATTTAGGCCACTTGGAGGAATTTCCATGTCCAGGTGACTGGGCCAAATAAAAAGAAAACAAACCAAAGAACAAGAGAAAGAAAGAAAGAAAACCTAACTTAATATTTGTATTCATAATTATTAACCTTTTAGTAAAATATATTACATTATTTTTATTTGTACCAAATTGATGAAAGTAGTTTTGAATTCCAGAATATGAAATGAATTTGATTAACATTGTCATCATGTTCATATTTCATAACTAAAGTACTATTTTTGTTCCTGTTTCAGCTATTGGCCGGCTTTGTGAAAAATGTAAGTATGATTATAAATTATATAATACTTTGGGTTGTTAATTATCAGTATAATGAAAACTTTTCTTTGGGTGTACCTGTCGTAGAGTTGTGTGTATATACATCATTACATGCTTATGCATGATGATAACTGAAATGCACACGGTAATTAACTAACTAAAAGAAAATTTCAAAAAATGAACATTGCTGAGCAAATAACTAAAGTTTTACTGCACAAGCATCATCAGTATTATGATACTGATTTCTGTTTGTGTGTGTGTACACGTTATATGCTTGCTTCTGTGCAGACTTATAGAACTTACACTGTTACAGGTTATGTACCACCCATGATTTTCTACAGGCATGCACAGATGCTCACTCAGACCCCTTTCACTTTTTGAAATGAAAATGTTGTTGAATGTCAGATTTTCCTTTGACACAAGGAAGAATTTTCCTTTATTGCATTTGACGCTTTTTGCCACTGGTTATGGCCACAGCCACACTGGTATATCAATGCTGTACTATGAAAACTTCATACCAAGGTTTACCCATGTACCAGTAATTCCATGCAATATAGTGTAATAGGAAGTGTTGGTTATTATTAGTATCACAGTGACAAAATGGTTTCATATGGACAGTCTGGTACTGTTAGCTGAAGAACTACAAGATTTTCTTGAACACTCTCTGGAAACAAAAATTCTTGGCATACCACTTTACCAGTTCGTTAAAAAGAAAGAAGAAAAGAAGAAAAAAGGTATGAAAACACCTAATCACATTGACAACATAAATCTAACTTTTTATTGTTCTTGTTTTTTGTGCACCAAACCATAGCCATTTTCACATTGCCTAGACAAAAGCAGATATGGGGGGGAAATTGTGCATTGTTTTGTCATAATATTAAAATTACTGATTTTTAAAATGATCTTTTGTGTGTTTTGATCCTTATATATATATACCACTTACCAGCACATAGTCATGCCTTTGGTTCTTGTGCATGACAGTAACCTTTCATTTATACGTCTGCTTACTGAAGTGAAAATCCTGTGCTCATTTTGAATGACAAGAATGAATGCCTTCTTCATATAGGTAATTAATATGCGTTGCTCTTTTTCACCTGTGTATGAATGCTATGGATTTAATGTTTGTTTACATTGTTTTGTTCTTCTGTTCAGGTGATGGCAAGTGCGTGATATGTGATTCATATGTACGTCCCTGCACTCTGGTTCGGATATGTGATGAATGCAATTACGGGTCATACCAAGGTCGCTGTGTCATCTGTGGAGGACCTGGGGTTTCAGACGCCTATTACTGCAAAGAATGTACAATCATGGAGAAAGACGTAAGATTTAGTCATCAATTGTTTTTGTATGTGGAGGGAGAGGTGCATTTGTCCAAAAGCAAATGTTTGTTGCAAGGGGTGTGTGATTTAGGCAGTGGTCAAATTTTGCAGGAAATTGTATGCACTGGTGTTTGTTGTGGGATACCAGCATGTACCAGTTCTCTATAGTTCCAGTGAAGTGAGGTATCTCTGGTGTTTTTAGTGGTATTTGTTTTCTTGTCTCAAGTTATCAGCATCCATTATATTTAACAAAATTCCCAGTGGCAGATCAGCATGTGACCTGTGGCTGCCCAGTGCCATTATAATTAACAAAATTCCCAGTGGCAGATCAACATGTGACCTGTGGCTGCCCAGTGCATTAAATGATCCCAAGGGTAGCTGTTTTTGGGATCTGCATTCATTAACTTTCTAGGTGTGAAAAGTAGACTATCATTGTCACACTGAGCAACGCTTGGGCTACATTGATGCCATTTTAAAAGTTATTGCTTGGTCAATAGGTGGAGACACAATTATGCATGAGCGAGGGACATAATGTATTGTGCAGTATATTTGATCATCAAAACAAGGAGGTGGCTTCTTAGTCTGTTGGATAGGTGTTGTGTGCATGGTGCAGATGGGATGCCTTTTCCTCCCATTGTAGACACAGCAGAAAACTGTGAAACAAGTGGAGAGGTGAAGTTTCCTCTGCTGAAGACAGTTGCTGATCTTCCCAAATCTCTCTCAGTTTCAGTTTGATAAAGGGCACTTTTCCTGACATATTACGTTTTCTTGTCTTCTGTTTGGAACATTGGTCATTGTGAAATGCTTATTTTTCCCAAGTGTTCAGACATAGGCCCATGGCCAGGTCCAGTAACAAACTTAACATGTATGGGGAGAAAATAAAATAAATAAAAACTTCAATTTATTGTGAAGTTTATTAGTGTGTACATAATGATAATGACTGTAAATACTTTCTGTTGGCAGAGAGATGGATGCCCAAAGATTGTGAATTTGGGAAGCGCCAAGACAGACCTGTTTTATGAGAGGAAAAAATATGGTTTCAAGAAAAGATGATCCTACCAGCTTCAACCAAGACTTCATCACTCATGCTTTTTGTTGTTGTTGTTTTTAGTCCTTGTCATTTGATAGTAATTTTATCATAAAACATGTTGCAAATTATATGATCAGATTTCACTTTCATGTCTGAAATGGCAAGAGTAGTGAGAGAGAAAGAATGGGAGAATGAATGAAAGGTGAGATTGGACACATTCGTGTGTATTACATGTCAACTTTGAAGTAAGATAATTGTCAAGGCAGTTTAAAACAGCAAAAAGGCAGGCAGGTACATACACACACACACACACACACACACACACACACGATGAACTAAAAACCCACAACAACAAAACATTTCACATAGTACATTAAATGACTGTAGTGGCTTTTATTTTAAAAGATTTTAACATAATATTCACAAGGCATGGCATAAAATCTTAAGCATGCTCCAGATTACAAATGTTGTAAAGACTTGTGGAATGTGTAAGTCTTCTAAAGGCACGAAATAAAACATCTGCTGTTGTGATGAAACTGTTGACGATATTACTGAATTCATAAAAACATACAAATTTATTACAGACTTGATTGTGATTGCGAAAAGCAAAATGATTCAAAGTTGTTATTACTCAGTTGATCCTGAACAATGTTTTGTTGCAGTGAGCTGCTGCACAAATTATTAAAAAAATTAACCAGCGACCAAACTACCTGCTGCACTTTCATGGAAAAAAACGTTCATTTCTTTAAAAAAAATAGTTAATAGAATCAGTCTGCTCCAAAAAAAGTTTTGGCTACAGGTCCTCAAAGAGACTGACACGAAAAACAAAAGTTTTTGTTATAAAACATGTTATTGATTTTATTTTGCAATTGAAAACCAGATTTTGTGAGTGAGAATTAGCAGGACTGTCTGTATGAAATGATGACAAGCGTCCTGGCTCACCTGTCGCATACAACTGCTTCTTTGATGTTTGGCACATGTGCATGCTTACCTCACCTACTCACTTTATCAGTATGGCCCTCTTAGGCTCAGCCCAGCTGTAACACTCTGACCGGACTCTTTTTTTCCTGTGCTGCTCTTTCTGTCTGGAATTCTCTGCCTTGTGAAATCACATTCAGTCAACAACTGTATTTAAAACTGCTACCAAATACAAAATGGCAGAGTTCACAACTGCGTTTTCACAATTTTCAAGCATTAAAAACAAAGAAGACTGTAAATTGACCAAAAAACAACTATGAGTCCGATCTTATTCCATTATGTCCTCCTGGCTCCATGACAGCAAGTGGCTGTTCATGCTGGTAGGGTCATAATTTAAAAAATTGTTGCGCACGCAATCCCCTCATCCTATGAAATACACTTGTTAAAGTACAACTGCATATATACTGGGTGACACCCAGCACATTCAGCTAGGGAATGCTACAGCAACAATTCCATTCTCAACAGGGCGTGTGATGTTTCTTCACCTGAGGTTCCCTTTAAGTTACTCCTGAAGTAATAGTGCAGCTGCCTGGATAGCTGGGGGCACTGTGTGTAGTATACTAGTAATGCTACACAATAGCAGTATTGAAATGCATATACATGCAAAATCTCAAGCAGCTGTTTCCTATCACTGGTGTGTGCTGCCACAAGTATAATTTTTGTTGTAACAGAAGTTTTGTCGCAACAAAAGTATGCTTGCCACAACAAAACTTGTCGCGACAAAAATGATACTAGTGGCAGCTCCCACCAATGATAGTTTCCAAATTGAAACAGGAGAATGGCAACCATAACTTTGTTAACAATACTGGCTTATTGCAGAGATCGCTGGTCCTGAGGCTGCCGGTTGTTTGATGTGCATAGTAGATAGAAAGTCAATACAGTGATGAAACTGACAGTAAAGAAAGATCATACCATTGATTTGCGTTCATAAATGCATACAAAATGCTTAGGTAATTTAACCTTCCACAACTGATTGTTCTGCGCTTGGATTGAAGTGGATCAGTAGCTCACCTTAATGATTACCAGAATACCATCCCCCCAAAACACACCAAAAAAATCACCCCCTCTCTGCCCACAGAAGATAACAAAAGAACCATACCCCAAAACAACAATCACAAAACAAACAGAAACATATGGTACACACTTGGCAACAATCAGAAATAATAACAATGTATTTTATGTGCTATTTTTCCAGCTGGAGCACATGACCAATTATATGAAGTAAAAACAAGGACTTGTAAATAGTTTAAAACAAAACGACACACAAAACTGCCGTGATAGTGTGAAGGATGTCCATTTTCCCAGCATGGATGAGAGACAGTAGTGATACAGTGTAAAGGATGTAGTCCATTTTCCCCCGGAAGGAAGAGAGACAGTAATGAGTAAGTTTAGATGGTACCACAGACCAATATGAAGTAAAACCAAATGCATGTCACTGAAAAGTGATAAGGCACACAAAATGGATAAGGCTCTGAGGTGAAATGGATGGACCAAATGTAAAGATTTGTACAACATGCATGTGCAGTAGATAAACTTCCACAAACAGCCAATTTTTACAGCAGCATTGTATATGGATGAAATGGGTAAAAAAATAATACACCACCAGCCCATCTACACCTGAAGTGGGAAGATAATAAAGTCTTATCAGATTCAGTTCATCCTCCTGATGACCACTAAAATTGTGACAGAAGTTTGGCTCTGGAAAAATAAAACATCACCTAAACTCCTTTTTCAACAGGATCTGAGGGCACTTTGATTTGATATTATTACAGACTAACCAAAAGAAAGTGGGAAGGTGAGTGAGAGAAATCTACCCCATTCCTATGAAATGGTCAGAGTGAAGAGAGGCTGCTGCTGTCCCAGGCATCTCTTCCATTATGTCCACATTCACTGAAGCGAAATGCTCTTCATGGAACATGTTTCTTCTTTCAGTTTCATGCACAGATGTCAAGTATTCACCCAAACCAAGAGACGAGAAAAAAAAAAGTTTTGCAGATGGCCACTGTTCAAGCATTTCTTTTTAAACAAAGAAAAAATCCAAACAAAAATGAAAAACTTGCATTAAGACCTGAACTCATTGTTGCATACAGAAAGTGCACAAATGGGCACTGAAAACAGTATTAGATACCAGACAGTCCAAATTCTGCCAGGCATACTTCCTTATTTACATCCAACTCCACATTTTGAAGGAACCAACTTTCCTGACTCAAATTTTGTCCAACTTCACCAAGACGGCCAGCCTCTCTGCACCAGGTCGAAGAGATGCTGGACACTTGGAAATGAAAGCTCAAATTCAGGAGTTTGTCTTAAAATGCTGCTCATGTTATTTTTGATTTACAATCTGAATTGTGGCAGTTAGCAGGCCTGGCAAATGTCACAGCTGACTCAAAAATGCTTCCCTGTTGCCTGTGTAGCACCGTTTCTCAGGCATCGCGAGCATGAAACATGTATGTCTGGTAATAAAGTGGCAGTGAGTGCAACATGGGTGAGCTAGGACACCTGTGTCTCACCATTCCTGTTATTCACTGCCAATAAAACTTGTCGCCAGTCCCATTATTCACTGCCCATAAAGCTTGTCGCCAGTCTCATTATTCACTCCCAATAAAGCATGTCACCAGTCTCGTTATGCACTGCCAATAAAGCTTGTCGTCAGTTCTGTTAGTCAAGCCAATAAAGCTTGTCGCCAGTCTCATTATTCACAGCCAATAAACCTAAGTTTAGAAACCGACAATAAAATTAAGAGAGCACTAAAAGAAAATCATTGATTTCATGAAACAGGGTTGACTGCCAGTGTTCTAAAATTGCCATTCTAGAACAGTTTAACTCTCTTTTTCTTTTCTTTTTGTCGCTTTTAAAAAGGGACATACCCCCAAAATTTGCACATGATGTATTGGTTCATTAAAAATAGCATGTCTGTGTGTTTGCACCTAGATTTCATGTTGAATTTTTGTCTTCTGCCTGTTGGTTGAAATGTGTTCTGAGCAGACTAATTCCCGTAAAACTGATTACAAACTTAAATGACCCAGCATGGCCATCCCTGGCTGACCCAATACCCCAACTAGGCATAGCACAAAACAAGCAACACTAATGACTGATCATATATTGCGTTTGATAGGTTCCCTGCTGCCAGTCACTTGAACAGCATCAACCAATCAGAACATGATAATATTACATGCGAAAGAACCTGAACAGTGGCTGCCATGCTCGCCTCACAGGCTAAAGAGTGAAAGACTGGCAGATTCCGAACAAAACCTTCAAAATAAGGAATGGTGCACATTCACCAATGACAGAAATATCAACTACACTCAAATGAAGCAAATTACATTCATCTGAATGCTGGACTCACTCAGATAATCATACGTTCCACCAGTCAACACAGGTCCCAGTACCAAATGGTAGACTACTGAAAGCTCGTGAAGAGGGAGGCAGAACTTAAGAGCTCAGCACAAAACCCTCTATGATTTCTCTGTACATTGTGGTGTACATGATGACAGCAGCAAAGACTACCTCTGGACATGTGGCAGACTTGACAACAGTCTCCTCTCTGCCCTCTAACATTTACATAACCACTGGACGCAAATCCTTGGGCAAAGAGAAAATGTCAACACCCTATTCCAGTTGTCTGGCTGATTAAGTATAAACAGCAGCAATCTACAAACAATAAACTGCATGGTTTGTAATGGACCTTTGTACAGTTGTGTTTTTTTTAAATTACCACTCACCCTGATATAACTGCACTGGTTGACTGGGCATAAAACACCAATTTACTTACTTACTTGATTACCACACTGGTGACTACTGCTTAACAATACTGTGATGGCTCTTCACTTGAAGTGCTGCTTCCTGTTACACCCCCAACACCTCTTCATTATTTGCACACTTTCTGTGACATCATTAAAGGGGAAACTGAACCAAAAGCATAAGGTGGCCTAATAAAATAGAAAATGTGCTAAAATTTAAGTCTACATGCTTCATCTGGTTTTTCTCTCTATCAATATTTGTACAAAAAAGTACCTTGCTGCTTTTAATTTGAGCTCCACATGGTGCAGTCATGATGGTTTTCTCCTTACCAACCAAGAGCAGAAAAAGGCTGGTTCATGATGTATTTGATCATTTTGCCACACATTTCGGCCTTGTTCATATCACAGATACAGACTGCTGACACAAAATGGCAACACTTGTGATCACATTTTCCCAACCTTCAAATGTCAAAAAAATAATAATAAAAAAATGTACCAGAAATAATGAAAAACTAATGTGTTTATTTTGCTTTCATAAAAATTTATTCCTTTCAGTAGGACCCATGCTTCTCTGCTACAGTTTCCCTTTAATACTGAATTGTTTTATTCTCTGCTTTAGTTCTGCTTTAACACTGAACTGTTTCAGTGATGTCAGCCACAGCATAGGGCTTTAATCTATTTTAACACTGAATTGATTCATTCTCTGCTTTAGCTCTGCTTTAACACTGAACTGTTTCAGTGATGTCAGCCACAGCATAGGGCTTTAATCTATTTTAACACTGAATTGATTCATTCTCTGCTTTAGCACGGCTTTAACACTGAACTGTTTCAGTAATGTCAGCCACGGCGCAGGGCTTTTATCTACTCTAACACTGAATTGCTCATTGCTCATTCCCCTCTGTGAATGTTTCTTTTATGGTCCTAATATGAAGTACATTTTTGCTTGATGGTAAAAAAATTGCAACTAACAGGGAGAGAGAAAGAAGAGAGAGAAAATGTACACCTTCATTTAGTTGCCAATTAAATTTTGTGGAGCCCACAATACTGAATGGTCCACAATGCTTGGGTGGGCATATGCTTATGGCACTTAAATACGCAATATTTCAATTAGAATCATATGGACAATTTATAGTTTTCACTTTGATAAACACTGACAAAAGTGAAGTCCACAGCATTAATGACACAAGATGTGTAGTGATTTAACTTAAGAAGCCCTCTCAGTAATGGCACACCATCCCTCAGAACATTCCAATAAGTAAAATATACATGTCTGCATAAAAAGCTAGGGGGATTTTTTTTTCACAGGCCAGATTTTCAATGTGTGTAAAATGCATGAAAGTAGTCCATAAAACTACTCGGACTAGTTTTAAAAAGCATCAAAGAAGCACCTTCAGCATGTAACTCTATGGCCTGGGGCAACTTAAAATCACATTAGCTATACATTCCCAACCCTGCTGTAAGTTACCCATCATATACCTGTATACATGACTTATTTGGTTCCCACCACCGAGTAATAGATTCATAATTAACAGGGTGTACAGCAACTCTATCATATCAAAGTGCAATGCAGGGTGACACAGAGTCGACAAAAAGTATCATACAATGAGTTATTCACATTACACACACTTAATATGTATTACAAAATCATGAAATGTGAAGAGGGTACAAACTACAATGTGAACAGAGCGCACAATTATATTTTGTTCAAGCACACCCCACATTGCTAAGGCTAAATACACATTCTTCATTGCATTTGCAACCTGGGCAGAGCAGCATCCTTACAGATACATGCACCAGCAGAATCTTACAATAAGCATACTTTTTTTAAATTTGATATTTAACACTCAAATTCCCCATGACACTATCATCTGCTGGCACCCTCTCTACCTTTAAATCTGCAGCTGAGGGTTGGGTGAGGTCTGCTCGCAGAATCCACCCCCTCTGACATCTCTTTTACCCATTTTTCTGAACTAGCTGTGACTCTATTCTATTCCTGGCATACACCGTCTTTGATCTTGTCTGCTCCATACATTCCATTTCTACAAACAGGGCACATAGTGTGGAACACTGCTCTTGTAAGGGGTTGCCACTCAAGTAGGAAATGGAGAAGGAGGTCACAACAGAGCATAACTCAAGTCATTAAACCACAAGTAAGTCTCAGTTACTGTTCCAAATGCAATGGGGCTTCAGCACATGTATCTGGTTTTAAACAGCAAACACTAAAAGTCAGCTAGAAATGTTGGGTTTGTGTACACCAAAAAGTCCTCCATACAGAACTATACAAGTAGCATCGCTGCAAGATCTAGGAGTTCTGCCATACATTGGTTCTGTTCTTTCATTATTCAGACTAAGTTTGCATTTGTGTTATATATTTAATTAACACCTTTCATCCTTTGAGAAATTACTTGAAAACATTGTATATAAAATATCCATGCATGTACCTGAATATCCACAAATTGTGTGAGTACATAAAAGGTGCAGATACATAAAGATGCTGTTCAAATATTCTATATAAAATGTTTATGTTTTTATTATGTATTTATTTAACATCATTTTTAGTTACATTATATACACCTTTGAGAACCTATTGTTAAAAAGAAAAGAAAAAAAGGATTAAAATCTGGCTGGTACAGAGGCATAAAGATGCCGCAAAAACCTTTTGTATAAAATATCCAAGCATGTACCTGGATAGTTGCAAATTGTGTGTGAGTACATACATGTATATAAATTCATATAATATTCAAAACAGTAAAACATTGTAGCAACCTGGTTTTTGAGGACAAAGGTACAAATGTATAATTTCCTAGAAAGCACTTTCGTTGCATGGCCCCCCCCCCCCCCCAGTCAATTTCCCAAATGCTGGCATAAACTGATAAAGTGAAACTGAATGATGCAAAGTTACACCAGGTATAACAAACTAAAACTCCTAGGCGTAATCATTTGAAACAAAGCCTAATTTGCTTTCCTCAAAATAAATGTAAACTGTTAGTATTAATTAAACAAATACACACACACACTTGCTCACCACCACCCCCACCCCCCACCCCCCCACACGTATATAGGCATATTATTATATATATATATGCAACATACAATTATACAATTGCACTTTGTACTACAAATATTTTTTGATTTTGTTACTATTTGTGATTTAATGCTGAAACATAAACTTTTGTGGGGTATAAAACTACTTGGGTGCCGTAAAAATATAACCAAGAGTAGAAACATCAGAACGTTTTTGCTCATACGTGTGTGTCATTAATATGTACTGTATTCATTGTTATTATATTAATAACATGAGCTAAATACAGGAAGTGGAGTTTCTTCCCCTGAACTGGGAGTCTGGAGTGGCCTTCCCTTCCCTACAAGATGGTCGAAGCCTCTTCCCTTGACACCTTCGTCACAATGGTGTCAATTATTCCCACCTCTGAATTCAGTTGTGTTTTTTAACCCTCTACATCAACCTCCAGACTCCCCCCCCCCCCCCCCCTTCTCTTCTTCAAGGAACCTCCATAATAAACACTAGTCAGAGTCTACAGGTTGACTTGTCTTTGAGAATAAAATGGAAGAAGAAGAAGAGGAGCTAGCTACTGGATTTTAACGTGAAATCATTAGATCATTATTTGAAGTATCAGAAAACTTGTAGCAGTAGCATTATTGTCTTTATTTTTCTTATAAATTATGCAAATTGCAACAACCCATGGCACAGACATAAATAAAGTATACCCACTGTTACTGTACATATGATAGGTTAAAAATGCTTCTCTAACTTCAGTGATTGAGATGCACCACTCTGATACTGCCAGTACTATGCAGTGGTAAAGAAATCAAATAAAGTCTGGCTTGTAATTATAATCTGGCAAAATGGGATCATCACAAATTCTTTTATCATTACTTTAGCCAACTCTGCCCTCCTTGATTTGAAGTGGGGAAAGGAGGGGGCAGTTGGGGGGGAGAAAGACTAAAAGTTGCATTATTTAATAAATTGCAGAACAGCAAGAAAAGTGCAAAAAAATAAAATTGTGTCCATCAAATGGAATAGAACTTTATCGATATAATAGCAACATGGTGATGGTGACTATTTTTTCACTGGCAGATTTTCTTTTGTTGTAGTAACCTTTCAATCCATGACTGGCCTGAATGTGTCAGTGCACTATAGTACTTGGCACCATGACAAGTTCCCTACAGTGCATTTGCCGCTTGGTAACAAAGCTGTAGCAGCTGTATGGATGTGATACTGATGATGAATGAACCAACACCAAGAAATATTCCCAATACCTGTTACTTGGCAAAAACAGAATTCTTGTCTTATATTACATGGAGGAGCAGAGATAGCCCAGTGGTTAGAGCATCAGACTTGTAATAAAAAAGGTTGTGGGTTTGAATCCCCACAGTAGGTGGCAGGAGAATTTGCTTCTCCAGGGTCAACCTTCTCCGCAGACTCTTATTTTGGTATCAGTTCCACCCTTGTTTTACTGCAGTAGCACAAAAAAGATCTCAGTCAGTCTGCCACAAGTGCAGGAGGCAGTTACAGCTAAATACACATGCACCCTACACATGTGGGTTTGAATGAAATGAAACTGTAAACTGGTGCATGGTTGTATGGTGTACACAAAACGAGCACTGAGATGGCAGCAGTTTCACATGGCTGTAACCACATAGCACTATAAATTGTGTAAGTAGTACACCACTTCAATGGATATTCAAAATGTGCTAAAAAAGAAAAGAAAAGAGGCTACAGTCACATGTATTCAGTCACATGTGACATAAGCACAGTGAATTACTTATGCAGCCCTGACCTGTGCAAAGCTATTTAATTTGTAATAAGCATGTCACTCTTGTCTCTTGGCTGTCCATAGAAATGTAGCAAAGCGAGTGAAGAACCTAGCGACACTGTCATCCATTTTTATTTTTATTTTTTCTTCATCCACAGGAGAGCTCTGCTAAGAGCCAATCAGAGGCAATGTTCGTCGAATAGGGCGAATGTTCCCAGAACATGTTGAATGAAGCTTTTTGGACCCCAAATATAGCTTCAGCGAATACTTCCAACTAGGTTCGTGAACAAACATTCGCCCAATTAAGAATGGGCTTAAGATAGCCAGCTTAAAACTATAATGGCATTATAAACAAAAACACTGTACATAACTGTTTCAAAAATAAATTAAAATATAGATGAAAAAAAAAAATCCCCTGTATAAAATGGGGGAGTCAAAAAAAGAAAAGAAAAAAAAAGCAGGAAAAAAAAGCATGTGGTTTAGTGAGATGTGTGAACTCTCATAGCTCTCAAGTTGTTAACAACCTGAGGAAGAGACCTGTATTTGCATGCTTGCGTGCATGTATACATACATAATACATGTATATATTTTAATGTAATGTCATCTATGGGACCAGATGATTCATCATTACATGTCTTACAACACAACCCGACTAAAAGAGAGAGAACAGCAATCAGCTGTGATGAACTCTTGCAGTCAAAACCCATGCTGTGAGAAATACTATTACTAGCCATAGAATATTATTCCTCTTTCTCAAGTAAATGTCTGAAAGTGAAAGTGGCTTACAATCAGTCTCTTGGCCTTTCCTCATCTTCATCATTGGCGGCGACGATTTTCTTCTAGGCACCAATTGATTTGCTTTACCCACTCCATCATGTCCTGAGGCGTAGTGGCATACAGGTAGAATGTTCTCCATTTGAAGACCAACTTGAAAACGTTAGTTTTCTCTTGGTGGTTTTTGTGTTCCTGGGCACACTCACTGCACTCATTCAGATCCAGTACTCGGATGGGGTTCTTGCTGCATTTTTCCTTAAAGTACCTCAGCTCATTTCTGTACAATACAAACCAACGTGTTTTCCATGTTTTGAAGTGCAGGCCGAGCTTGGTGAGAAAGCCTTCCTTTGTGTTGAGAGAGAAGTTGATATTGCCATCCGTGTTTTCTGCTGTGCTAAACTCTGCATGCACTGTGACCGATTCATACATGTTGGGTTCTTGTACATCTCTGGGGTATGCCACCTGTACACATAATTAAGGATATATATATATATAATATAATTATATAATAACATTATAACTACAGTAGCTTCTCTCTGGCCAGACATACAGTTTCATGGCTGGCCTCACACATGCTTAGCCTACTAAAAATATTTCATATATTTCATATCAAATATATTTCATATATTTCATATCAAATATTTCATCCATATATATATATACATGTATTCTTATCAGTAAAAACTGACTGGATAAGAAGTTTTATTCTTGAGAAATTAACAAATAAATTCAGGTAACAATTTAACCTGTGAAACATGATTTCCTTTTCTTATTTAACATCTGTTTTTATCTTATACAGCTGTCAGTGTCACTCAGTATATATATATATACATACAATGGGAGCTTTAATTTTAAAGAGAGGAACACAAAGGATTCTATTCAGTCAGTAACAGAAACCACCCCACGTGGGGCTCAAGTCACACTCCGAATATCACTTTCCGGCACTCTCCTCCAAACTCTGCCAGATTTAGTTACGCCACTGAAGGGGCACTCTTTATCTCTGTGCAGCTGTCCAGTGACACGGTCAGCGCCCTCTGAAAGGTTCCGGTACTAATATGACTGTAGAAGCAACCTAGCGCCAAAGCATGCACATAAACATGAGACGCATCCACCCTGGGTAAAAAAAAAGAGTTCCATCTCGATTTAAACGATTGTGGTTTTATTTGTGTTTTGTAAACTTTGTTAGCGGCTATAAATGACCACCTTTTTTTATTTGAATTGTTTGTAACAAACTTACTACTGTTTGAGCATCAACAAAAAACTGCTCGTTAGCTGACAGTTTTCTAGACCCTATAGCATAACTAAATACGGCAGTGGTTGAAGGAAGGATGTCGTAAACCAGTGCTTGGAGTTTGGGCTCAAGTCAGATCTACATGTCTCTACATATACCCATCCATTTGTGCTAACTCAGTAACTGATAATACTATCAGTTATATTTTTATAATGTGGCACAGCAACTGGAGTGGGGGAAATATTGTGATCCAAAAGTAGTTTTGTTTGTTTGTTTTTTACAGTCATAAGGCAGAGAGTAAAACTGAAAGTGATTAACTTGATGCAAAATACTAAAAAGGGAAAGATTCATCTAAACTTTGAAGAGTGTTGTTCTACTTTTTGTTCTTCTTTATTAACTAAATAATCAATTATATAAATTATACTCTGATCATCAAGGAACTGACTTTACAGAGGCTGCAGGCAAAGCAAATTAAAGGACAATTTAACAAGTCTACATTGTCATTGAGCTGGTGGAAGAAAAAAATACTGGCTCAAAAGATCACCGATTCTGATTGTCTTTCCACGTGATGGCAGAGGTAAAGATCCTTGATTCTGATCATGATTAGGCCTGTCCTTTCAACTCCACTCAGTGTTGTATTAGCAGGAACACTAAACTCCTTCAAAAACCTTTCTTGATAAGCATTGGGAACAAAATATATACCACAAGATAACTGATAAAAACAAGCAAGGTCAATACACACAGCACTCTTAAAAAGAATGATGTTGACCATAATATACATCAAAATACAACTCAGCAGGCAAAAGGCTAAAAAGTGATTAAAGTTATACAAGGAACTGGTCTTTTAACAATAACATACATTTCAAAAATCAAGATAACCTGATAAGCCACGAGGAGTTAAAAAATAAATAAATGTGTAATTACCTTCAACAGGACAAGCTGGCTGGACTCAGTGCCAATCAAAGGTTTGTTTTTGAAGTGCTCCACGAAATCACCAATATTTTTGAATGTGCCATGACCAAATGTGATGTTAGCGCCGGTCCACACGATGTTGAAATGCTTGACAGAATGTTCTAACTTGACAGACAATGCGTACTCTCCGCCTCCCTTTGAACTGGGGCGCAACAGATAAGTTCCGTCTTCACCGTTTTGGAGGAGAATACTTTCTGCTGTATGTCGCGTGAGGTTTGGGTGAAACCAGTCCAGTGATTCGATATTACCACTTTGCTGCGACATGACTACCGTGCCGTGGACAACACTCGTCTGACTGGTAGTTGACGGTCTCTAAAATCAAACAATGTGGTTTACTCGCACTGAGCGAACTGCGAGCGAGCCAAGTGTCTTCTGAAGTTCTGTGATTCATCGAGGCATTTCCTCAAGGCGACTGTCATCTGCATGGAATCCCGAGAGTGATCTCCCTTCAAATGTATGTTTGACGTACTTCCGGTTTTGGAAGCTCGGCTGCTTGGCAGAGTACTAAAAGTGACAAAAATGGGGAACACTGACACCAAGCTCAATTTTAGGAAAGCTGTCATACAACTAACAACAAAAACACAGGTGAAGAATGCTGTCCTTGACAAAGAATGTTTGACAGTTCTGATGTAACATAGATCCAGGCTGCATTTTGTTCTGAGGAGCCGAATCGTGTAATTGTTGACACCAAGGGGTCGTAGAGATAATGTCTGAAGCTTTGCATTGCGATTCAGTAGAAGCAGCTAGCGTGGGTTTAACCCCTGGCGGAATTATTGTTTTTCTGTTATCGTATGATAGCCATGTTTAGCACCGTGTTGTGTCTCCGAGGAGAGTTGGTGGCAGGGACTAAGTCCACCATAGTGTGGCTTGGGAGGGGGTGGGGGTGGGGGGTTTCCCTAATTAATTCCTCGCTGTCACAACCACAGTAATTTTGCATTATAACAGAGACAACGGTATAGGTGTCTCGTTGTCTGTCATTTTCATGTGATTTATTTGAGGATTGGGACAGAAGTGATCACAACTTTTGAAGATGATCATATATCATGAACAAATTCCGGATCCATCGGCTTATCACAATATCAGTCTTTCAAGTGCCTTACAAGTTACCGCTATCCCAAACAGGTCCATATGGACCCCTAGCCAAGTCAGGTTAAGAGACATTTTCACTTCCTCTAAGCTGATGGAGATTTAGACAGTAATGAGAATCACTAACGTCTGGTTAACTACTAGGAATTCAGCTTTACAAATTTCTGCTTTCCTCATCCTGGCTATGGCTTCAGACAAGTTTGCTTCATTTTTTTTACTCCACTTCTTTTCAATCTGACAATCATACACTGTTATTATAGCGTTAAACTTGTAACATTTTGCATGAAGTATGATACTTGTGATTCCATCTTTTGCTGTGCAAGTCAAACATCACACATCCTCCAATCCTCAAGTGAGAGGCTGTTGAAAATCACTATTATATAGTATTAACATAACTTGAAATCTTTTGGTGAGTGCTCTTTCACTAGTTTCAGTTTGTAACTCCATCTGCCTGAAATTTGCTGCCAGCCAATCTGCAAAGTCTTTCCCACTTTCAAAGCTCAGCTGAAGATTTTTCTGTTTGTATAGGCCTTTTGAGTTTCCACAAATCATTTCTGTGAGCATAGATTACATTAAAGGTGCACTATATAATATAGGGCTATGATTATAATTTACATTTGTACTGTGTCACTAACTGGTATGTGGTAGCGCATTGCGTTTTTGTTGTGCAGAAAGGTTTAAACCATATAAAAACCATCCATTATTATTGTTGTTATTATTTGATGATTTGTAATTGTATCATTACTTCAATGTGACCCTTTGGAGTTGACTGATTGTTACCTTTGGGGTTGACTGAGTATTGAGCGTCGAAAATCAAACAATCATTCCTGTTTTGTTTTTTGTTTTTTTTTCAGCCGATAGAGGCCAATGATGAGGCCTTCTGGGAGCAGTTTTGGTCAGAGAGCGTCACCTGTGTTCAAGATGTCTTCACCCTTATTCCTGCAGCTGAGATACGAGCGTTACGAGAAGAGTCACCATCAAATCTTGCAACGTTATGTTACAAGGCTGTTGAAAAACTTGTGCTTGCTGCAGAAAGTGGCTGCCCTTCACAAACTGAACAGCAAACAGGTATGCCACTTGGTAGCCTTTGCTTTTAATTTTGGACTTGTAAAAAGTTGTATAATAGCATAGGCTACACTGTTGTGTTGTAATTTGTATGAATGTTGTAACAAAATATGTTGTTGTTGATCACTTTTCTATACAGCACTATTCTCTGCTCTTGATCAGACTCACCCAGTCACTGCACTCTTGTTGCATATGGTTCTGAATGAATGTCTGTAGCCTTTTACAGCATATTAAAAATTAAAAATAATTTTTTGTCCAAAGCTGCCATCTGAGCGCATGTTCTATGTACACCATACAACCATGCATTGGTTTACACTGTCACTTCATGCACAGCCACATATGTAGGGGACGTGTGTTTAGCTGTAACCTGCTACCTGCACTTTTGGCAGACTGACCGAGTTCTTTTACGTACTACTGTGATAGCACAGGGGTGGGACGGATACTGAAATAAGAGTCAGCACAGAAAGTTGACCCTGGAGAAGAAAGTTCTCCTGTTGGGACTCAAACCTGCAACCTTTCTATCACAAGTTGAATGCACTAATCACTGAGCTATCCCCACTCCCCATATGTAACATAGTTTCTTAGTTTTAGAGAATGAATAGTTTTCATGTCATGTACATCATTACATTATTAAATATAAATACATACATGTATGAAATTCACTTTGGACAAAACATTGAAAATCTGAACACTATTTCATTATCTGGCTAGCATGAGTTTACAAATTCTGTATACTTTATGAGTTTATCTTTAGTAAGTAAGGAAGTAAGTAAGTAAGTAAACATGGTGCTTAACGTCCACAGAAACCATAAGGCTTATTAGGGATGAGGAGAAGGGTGGGAAGGGGGTATGGAGGTGGGGGGAAAGGGAGATTATATACCTATCGCTACACTGTCACCACCAGAATGATTCCTGCATTCAGATGGGCAGCGATGAGAGCCATTTTACTTTTTCAGTAGGAAGTGATCGACAAAGTCACAAGACAGTGTCCACAAACCACAACCTTTTTGAAGAGAAAGGAGAGCCGAAGCGGTATCAAACCGAGGTCCTTCCGCTTACCAGCCTAACGCCTTACCGCTAGGCCAAACCGGCTCACACTTTATCTTTTTTTATGTAATTATTTTTATACTGTGTAGTTTCAGTTATGCAGTACATAATGATCACACACTTTGAGGCTAACACAGGGATTGGTAAAGATTTCATTTCTCTACTCTCGTAATAATAATGAATACTTATCAGCATCTCTTCTTATAATAAATAATTATAAGAGTGCTGCACACATGCACTCAAATACATTAGGTCCTAGACTCAGAGTTTCACTCTCTTTGTCCGTTATGTTTGGTTTTGAATGTTGGGAGTCATCTGCATGCTTTCATTTTTTTCCCTCATCTTCATGGTTTCAGTGTTAAACTGTGTGCGCCTGCTGACGCGAATTCTGCCCTATATATTTGAGGACCCGGACTGGAGAGGGTTTTTCTGGTCTACCCTACCTGGACAGTCAGAGGAAGGGGAGGCAAGTATCTTGTTAGTCTTCTATAAATCTGAGATACTGAGATAATTCATGTCTCGTATTTTCTACCCTGCCTGGAAAATCAGAGGAAGGGGTCACAAGTATCTTGTTAATCTCCTTATTTGTAGAACTTGTGAGATAATTCATGTCTCATATGTTCTACCCTGCCTGGACAGTCAGATGAAGGGAAGGCAAGTATTCTGTTAATCTTGTCTGTAGAACTGAGATACATGTATGTGTTGTATGTGCTGTGCTTATTTGTGTGGTCTTTAAAAAAAAATAATTCTCACTGCCTTCAAAGCTCACCAACAGCCCTTCGCAACAGCCTTAAATTATGATGGTGTGGACTTGCACACATTCACAGTATGACGGATTGTTTGGCTGGATGAAGCGAAAACCTGGAGTATCTTGGGGAAATAGTGCTTTGGAAAAGAGTTTTATTATTATATATATATATATATATATATATATATATATGAAATGGAGGTGTGATGTAAAACTGTTGCATTGCATTTTTTAATTTTTTAACAGGGTTAAGTGTCAGGCTGTTTGCTGACCATCATTATTCATGATCACATGTGAAAGTGTTGCTTTATATGTGTGAAGATGTCTTGCTGTTGTCTTATGAATTACAACAGCATTTTACATAATTTAAGGTTTTGATGTTGTATTGTCCCCAGAATGAGAGCCCACCTCTTGCCCAGTCATTGCTGAATGCTGTATCGGTAAGTATTGATTTAGCTACATTTCCTGTGTTTGTTTGTGTGTGTGTGTGTGTGTGTGTGTGTGTGAGAGAGAGAGAGGGTGTTTGTGTACTTGCGCATGTTTATATTTGTGTATGTGTGTGTGTGTGTGTGTACATGTGCTTGCACATGTGTGTGTGTGTGTGTGTGTGTGTGTGAAGTATGTGTTTGTTTCACCAAATTCAAAGAAGCCATCATTTTGCATTGCAGGACTTGCTGTTTTGTCCTGACTTCACTGTGTCATCAGCAAGAAAAAGTGGACCAGTACGTAGTCCTTTGTATAATAATGTTTTTTAATATTTGTGAGGATCGGATTGTTAAGTCAGTCCTTATATTCTGCATTTGATACTGTCCAGTATAATTCCCTACAGTAACTGTGGGTGCTGACAGTCTCTGCAGTGGAGGAACTGTTGTTGATGAGGGCAGTAATACAGGTTGGGGGGAGCAGGAGAAGGGTGCGGCAAAGAACAGGGGTGTTGGTGCTTTGATAACCTCCCACCTTGATTACTGCAATACCGTCTTAGCCGGTCTGCCTGTGGAACTGATAGGTTGACAGCAGTTCAGAACTGTGCAGCACAGCTTTCTGAAGAAATGAAAAATGGACCACATAACACCCCTGTTATCGGCTGCCTGTGAAATTCTGCTGCGATTACAAGATGGCAACTTTTGCGTATGGCTACTTGGACTGTACACTCCATGCTTACCTCGTGGCTTTGCTCTGCACATATCAAACATCATGCACTCTTTGGTCCTCAAATGAGAAGTTTTTGATGTAACTTGTAATCACTTGGTGAGCACTCTTTCAGTTTCATATAGAATCTTCCCACTCTGTCTTGAGTTCAGAGCTCAGCTCACAACTTTCCTATTTAGATAAATCTTTTGCACAAATCTAGGTGGATCATTTTTGCGAATCTAGATCATGTGTGTATATATATATATTATATATGTGTGTGGATGAAGACAGCAAAACAAGGCTCTCTGTATGTGTGTGTGCATGTGTGTGTGTGTGCATGTGTGTGTGTGTGTGTGTGTGAATATAGGCATAAATACTCTGTGCTAATGTCTTGAGTTTTTGTTCTGTGGAGGGATTTGCACCATGTAACACCATCCATTGTTATTATTATTGAGAAAGTCAACAGCTTTGGAATTTGAGTGAATGATGCTAGCATGGAATCAATCAGCCATGAAGAAACAGGAATCCTGTTGGAAAATGGTGATGATGAATTAAGACAAAAGTTGTGTTGATGTTTTAGGACAACCCTGAAGACATCAGCACTATAGACAGTTGCGAGTACATCTGGGAGTCGGGTGTGGGGTTCGCTCATTCACCTCCGCAGAACAGCACCCATGACCAGAACCGCACTGAGCTGCTGAAACTCTGCCTCACCTGCTTCTCGGAGACCATGTACCTTCCGCCTGTTGGTCAGTTGGCTTTGTTTGTTTGTTTGTTGGCATTCCTCAGCTACACCTGAGGTTCACCAAGTTGGGTGAGACAGTAGTGTGTGCAGCTTGTTTCCCCACACCTGCACATAATTAATAATAATAATAATAATGAATACTTAGAGCATCTGACACACGCAGGCCCTAAGCGCTTACACGTTCTTTTAAAATACATATTGTCAGAATTCAACGCAGACAACATGAATGCACACACACACACGTACAATCATAAAGGTAAAAGAGAGGTTGTTTTTGGTAATGGGTCCATTTTCACGGATGTGTATTTATGAAGAGAGGAGTCACTTGACAGTTTAGTCTTGACGGGTCTGGTTAGTGTAGTGGTTCATCATTTGTGTGTGTGCCTGCGTGTGTGTGTGTGTTTTGCATTTTTGACTATTATTTTGATTTGATAATTCCCCTGCTTGTTTCATTTCAGCTGATGCTCACAGTACTCCAAACCAATGGATCCAATACTTCACATCAACAGAAAACAGGTGTGAATCACTCGTGTGTTGATTTGAAATGCTTTTGTTTATGTCGTTCTTCTCTTATGTTTTGTTCTTTGGCTAGTCTGTCTTTTGAAGAGGCAATTTACATGCAGTCTTGCATTTCACATTGTTGTGCCAAAGTGTGTTTTGATATTTTTTTTTACACAGCCTTTTAATAATAAAATTGTGATGCCCTTGCACATGTGTTCACAGTTACATTTAAGTGATGTTTGTGCTATTGTGGAAAGAGTAACATTCATTTCTGATAGTGATACATTTCCAGTCTGCTTCTCTCTGTGCAGGGCACCCTCCGTTGGGGTCTTTTGTCACAGTTCAAGTGTACAAAGTTGGATCATTTTCGTCTTTTTTGATAGTTTAAGTGTACTAAGTTGATAATTTGTGTCTTTTGTTAGTTTAAGTGTAGAAAGTTGATCATTTTTGTTTTTTGATAGTTTAAGTGTAGAAAGTTGATAATTTTAGCAAACTGTCCCAAATGGGATCATTTTCATCTTTTTTGATAGTTTAAGTGTACAAAGTTGATCATTTTCATATTTTTTGATAGTTCAAGTGTACAAAGTTGATCATTTTCATCTTTTTTGATAGTTTAAGTGTACTAAGTTGATAATTTGTGTCTTTTGTTGTAGTTTAAGTATAGAAAGTAGGTCATTTTTGTTCTTTGTCATAGTTTAAGTGTAGAAAGTTGATAATTTTAGCAAACTATACCAACATAGGATCATGCTATTCAGATCAGGGTTCATAATTAAAACCTTTATAAATTTGAAAAACCAGAGATGCCTTTTTCCAGGACTTGGAAGTTTGTGGAAAATAAAAATTTTGGCCACGTTTTTGGACAGTTTGTGAAGTTCATGATAGTGGTCAACAAATCATCTGCAGAAAGGGGATTTGGAAAAAATGGGAGACCAAATAAGGGATGAGAACAGGAAATATAAAATTATTTAACTTGAAAACCCTTTCAGACCTGGCTTTCATTGATGTGTCATCAAAGTGATCTGTCAGTTGTGTGTGGAATTGAGCAGTAACTTGGTCTGGGAAAATGCTCTTTTAGTTTGGAAATTGTGCAGTCACGATCCTGTATGCACTCTGCAAATGCTCAAATTGAATTATTGTTGTCACTGAACAAAAGATTCAATGCCCATAGGGTGATGGTTAAGCAGAAGCATGTCTGTACAGTATATATATATATATATATATATATATATATATATATATATATATATGTGTGTTTCCGTTAATTCCAGACATGCCTTGCCCCTGTTCACGTCTCTGCTGAACTGCTTGTGCTCTTACGACCCTGTGGGGTACGGCGTGCCCTACAACCATCTCATGTTCTCGGACCACCGTGAGCCGCTGGTGGAGATATCGCTGCAGGTGTTGTGTGTAACCATGGAGAACGACACAGGGTCCACCGCTGTGACCGTGGATGGCACCAGTGGGGGAACTGCTATGGACCAGGGCAGTGATGTAAGTAGCCAGGAGGTTTCTGTACCGAAACACTTCTGCCAAACATTTCACTGTGAGTAGGTAATACTAATAGACCACAGCATTAGCATTTGTAAACAGTTTGGGGCTATAGACTAGGGCATTAGTGTTTAAGCAGTTTGGTGCTTGTAGAAAATGGAGGGGATGTTGCAGTGGAGAGAAACAGTCAGAGTAGAATAGCAAACACTGTTGGATGTGAGCATTTAGGTGTTTGGTAGGGGTGATGTTACCATAGACAGTGACAGGGTCTAGTGCTGTTAACAAGTCTGAAGTGCTACATGTGCATCAATCCTTTTTCAAAGTGCTACATGTCACAGGGTCTAGTGCTGTTATCAAGTCTGAAGTGCTACATGTGCATCAATTCTTTTTCAAAGTGCTACGTGTAACGTATACATCAATTCCAGGCTGTCCTTTTATGAGTATTTACAGTTTTTCTCAACGTTAAACTTACAGTTCAGATTTCTCTTGCAGGCTGGTGGATCGGACAACTTGTTCTTGAACTACTTGTCCAGGATACACAGAGAAGAAGTGAGACACAATTTAGTAGTGACTTAGATATATATGTATGTGTGTGTGCGTATGCGCACGTGTGTGTGTGCGTGTATGTATGTGTGTGTGTGTGTGTGTGCGTGTATGTATGTGTGTGTGTGTGTGTGTGTTCTTTTTCTGTGTAGTGTAACTGCCATGCGGTTTAGGGAACAGGCAGTCATTTCTCTTCCTTTCTTCTCCTTTTTATCCTTTCTCCATTGTTCCTTGTACTTTTGAGTAATTAATTTTGTCAGCAATTGAATCTGTGTCCCTGTGCTTTAGAACCTTGCCAGAAAGTCTCTGCTGTATCCATGCTGAACCCCATCAGTTCCATTTACTCAAACATTATACACAGGCATGATGCAGAACACATTTATACAATTATAGGAAGCTGGTCATGTCATAATAGTTCACACTTGTCAGTTCCATTTACTCAAACATTATACACAGGCATGATGCAGAACACATTTATACAATTATAGGAAACTGGTGTTGTCAAAATAGTTCACACTTGTCAGTTCCATTTACTCAAACATTATACACAGGCATGATACAGAACACATTTATACAATTATAGGAAACTGGTCTTGTCAAAATAGTTCACACTTGTCGGTTCCATTTACTCAAACATTATACACAGGCATGATGCAGAACACATTCATACAATTATAGGAAACTGGTCATGTTATAATAGTTCACACTTGTTAGTTCCATTTACTCAAACATTATACACAGGCATGATGCAGAACACATTTATACAATTATAGGAAACTGGCCACACCAAATAGTTCACACTTGAAATCCATTCTGTTTACACACATGCATGTGCGTGCACATGCACACAAACACACATGCACATAAACACACGCACATAAACACATACACACACACACACACACACACACCACACACACACACACACACACACACACACACACACCAACACAGGAACAACACACACACACACACACAGAGGCAAACTAACACATGCACACACACACACACACATAACACACACACACACACACACACACACACACCACACACACACACACCACACTCACAGGCAAACAAGTAAACACCACACACACATCAGGCAAACAAACGGTAAACACACACGCAACACACACACACAACACACACACACACACACACAACAGGACACACACACACACAACACACACACACACACACACAACATGGAAACACACACTGACCACACACACACACACACAATATATATATAATATATATATATATATATATATATATTATATATATATATATATATATATATATATAATCACACACACACACATGGACAGACACACACTGACCACACATACACACACACACACACACACACACATGGACAGACACACACTGACCACACACACACACTCCGACCAGCTTCTCTGCTTTCTGCCTGGGTACAAATCGAATTGTGTAACAATGACTTGTTGTTTGTAGGACTTTGCCTTCCTGCTGAGGGGCATCACAAGACTTCTGAACAACCCTCTGACCCAGACCTACCTGCCGGGCTCCTGTAAACGTATCCAGTTCTACCAGGAGCTCTTTGTGCTCTTCTGGAAAATGTGTGACATCAACAAGGTAGGACAGTCTAGGTATGATCAGATGTACAGATATATGCTGGCATAAGTGCATATATATTATGTTTGTGCCGGCACCTGCTTACACACACACATACAGACAGACTTGTAGGCGCAGGCAGACATATGCCCCCCCCCCCACACACACACATTTATGCTCACACACACATGCACCCTGCACAAACACACACCACACCACACACGCATGCACACACACACACATTTATGCTCACACACATACACACACATTTTTGGGGGTTAATTTGTCAGTGTCTTGTCTGTTCCAGAAATTTATGTTCTTTGTGCTGAAGAGCAGCGATGTGCTGGACATTTTGGTTCCCATCCTCTACAACCTGAACGATGCCAGAGCTGACCAGTGTACGTTTTGTGTGCTGGTCCTGTGGGGGTATTTATGTAGACCTGTGGTATGGTGATAGGCTTTTATGTGCTGAGCATTTGGGGGTATTTATGTAGACCTGTGGTATGGTGATAGGCTTTTATGTGCTGGTCCTGTGTGGGTATTTATGTAGACCTGTGGTACAGTGATAGGCTTTTATGTGCTGAGCATTTGGGGGTATTTATGTAGACCTGTGGTATGGTGATAGGCTTTTATATGCTGGTCCTGTGGGGGTATTTATGTAGACCTGTGGTATGGTGATAGGCTTTTATGTGCTGAGCATTTGGGGGTATTTATGTAGACCTGTGGTACGGTGATAGGCTTTTATGTGCTGAACATTTGGGGGTATTTATGTAGACCTGTGGTATGGTGATAGGCTTTTATATGCTGGTCCTGTGGGGGTATTTATGTAGACCTGTGGTATGGTGATAGGCTTTTATGTGCTGAACATTTGGGGGTATTTATGTAGACCTGTGGTATGGTGATAGGCTTTTATGTGCTGGTCCTGTGGGGTATTTATGTAGACCTGTGGTAGGTGATAGGCTTTTATGTGCTGGTCCTGTGGGGGTATTTATGTAGACCTGTGGTATGGTGATAGGCTTTTATATGCTGGTCCTGTGGGGGTATTTATGTAGACCTGTGGTATGGTGATGGGCTTTCTATCCTGATCCAAATATTGATCTTCTTCCCCATGGTCTTAACTATGATATATCCAAGACAAGCTTACTTTATAGATTGTCCCTAATATGCTTTTAGCATCTGAGGACATTAAACAAAAAGAAAGAATGAACGATGGTGATAGGCTTGTATGTGCTGGTCCTGTGGTGGGGTATTCATGTAGACCTGTGGTTACAGTGATAGGCTTTTATGTGCTGAACATTTGGGGTATTTATGTAGACCAGTGGTATGGTGAGAGGCTTTTACGTGTCCTGAACATTTGGGGTATTTATGTAGACCTGTGGTGTGGTAATAGGCTATCAGAACTACACATAGAATTATGCTAGGGGAACAAGCACAGATGGTATTATACCAAAGATACTGTATACGAAGATACCACAGGACAAACATAGATTGTATTATACCAAAGGTATTCTATACCAAGATACCACAGAACCAGCGTAGATGGTATACCAAAGATACTCTATACCAAGATATCACAGTCCACACCCAAACCCTAGGACAGGCAAGGGAGCTACTACTCTTTGTTGATGGCTCAGTGGCTAACTGCAAAGACTTGTATCTGTAGATAACTTAGGGCTGATTGCATGATGAGAGCATATTTACAGTGTCTTTGCTTGAGTGAAAAAATTCAAAGTAGAAAGGGAGTATATGTATGTAGTGTGATTAAGACGCATTTTTCTGGTGACACTTTGTGGTCTGTAATGTTCCTACTGTTGTCGCTGAAGAAGGCTGGCAGAGCCAGTGTGATTCAAGGAAAATCTGTCCTTAGCAGGACGTAAGAAGGACTGCACTATCTTGTTATAGAATACTTTCATTATGCAGAAAGGTGCATTTATAAAGATACGTCATGTGACATCAGGAAAGCTGGATGAGGGATAAGCTTTTACAGACAACAGTGTTAGCTAATGCTGAGTTTTACTGTACTCAGCAAAAACTTTTAGGTTGGCTCCTTCTTGGACACTAAGTGAGATCTTTAAAACTATGCACAATAAAATAACCCCCATTAAGCTACGTGCATTCGTAATTGGCCAGGTTTGGTGACCTTAATTACATTTCAAAATTTCAAAGAGGTCACAGTGGCATCTGGAAACTGAAACTGAAAGTTGTTTTCTTGATGAGCTGTTGTTAAACACTGTATGATTATTACAGATATGGATGTGATCATGAATGCTATACTTTAAGTAACTTATGCGTTTGTTAAGGAGAAATAATTGAGGTGTTCAAAAATATTTTCAGGCCCCCCAGTAAAAATTATAATGTTGGTGTCTTCTCAAATGTTTAAGCAAGATCTTTCAGATTGTATAGTATGATAGTATCGATCAAACTGTACACGTTCAGACCTGTTGGGTGACCTTGGATCATTTTTAAGGTGACATGAAAATCTTTTGGAAATAGAGTTCGTTTCCCATTTTGAATGTGAGTCATCCGTGTTTGCTTTTCTTGTTTGATGGTGAATCGTTTCAGTGAGGCTGTTTTCATTTCATTCACAGCACGCGTGGGTCTGATGCACATCGGTGTGTTTATCCTGCTTCTGTTGAGTGGAGAGCGTAACTTTGGGGTACGCCTCAACAAGCCTTACAGTGTGCGTGTCCCGATGGATATACCGGTGTTCACAGGCACTCATGCTGACTTCCTGATCATTGTAAGTATGCAGGTTCTTCATCTTCTTCTCAGCATCTTCTCTGTTGTAAATGATGCTTGAACTAATCCTGGCTATGAGCATCATTGGAAAAATACAGGCACTTTTTCCAAATTGATGCCGTTTATAATGCCATTTCTCTGTATTTGCTGTGGTCAATATATAAAAGGCTTGATGACAGAGATTTGTTTTGTATTTTAGATTTTGTTTGCTTCATTGTGTCATTGAGGTGTTCTGTGATTTTTAGTTTAGCAAAAGATAACCTCTGACTCTGAGACTAGCGAAAATGAAACAAAAAACATCATGATGTGCTGTACTGTGTGTGCTGTGCTATGCTATGCAGGTGTTTTATGTCCTGTGCTGTATTGTGCAGATGTTGTATGTGCTGTGTTGTGCAGGTGTTATATGTGGTGTATTGTGCAGGTGCTTTATGTAGTGTTTGTGTTTTATGTGCTGTTTTGTACAGGTGTTTTATGTAGTGTGTTGTGCAGGTGTTGTATGTGCTGTATTGTGCAGGTGTTTTATGTGCTGTATTGTGCAGGTGCTTTATGTAGTGTTTGTGTTTTATGTAGTGTATTGTGCAGGTGTTGTATGTGCTGTATTGTGCAGGTGTTTTATGTGCTGTATTGTGCAGGTGCTTTATGTAGTGTTTGTGTTTTATGTGCAGTATTGTGCAGGTGTTTTATGTGCTGTATTGTGCAGGTGTTCCACAAGATCATCACCACAGGGCACCAGAGGCTTCAGCCGCTGTTTGACTGCCTGCTCACCATCATTGTCAATGGTCAGCATCCCCTTTCTCTCTCTCTGTCTGTTGCTCAAATTTCTCTTTTTTCATTCACCTTTGTCTCCCCCTCTCTCTCTTTCTCTTTTTCTTTCTCCGTCTCTCTGTGTCTGTCTGTGTGTCTGTCTCTCAGCTTTTAAGTTTTAGAATGTTATAATATTTGTCTTCATTGAATATATGGGAT
Organism: Alviniconcha marisindica; assembly: GCA_018857735.1. Classification (NCBI taxonomy): domain Eukaryota; kingdom Metazoa; phylum Mollusca; class Gastropoda; family Provannidae; genus Alviniconcha; species Alviniconcha marisindica. The sequence goes on from JABMCL010000813.1 coordinate 852,901, forward strand.
GGGGGTTGTATAAATATGCATTTTCAAATTTGATTGGAATAGAGAAGAATGCATAAGGATGTTTATTAGCATTTTTCAGGTAAAAACCCAGTGTTTACTTAGCACTGCGTGAGAAAGTAGTGTGTGCAACTGTTTTCCTTCACCTGTACATACTGTCATTGCAGCGTTACTTGATGCTTCAGCTGCTGCTTTCGGACTGTTTCAATAATGGAGTTTGTCAAGCGATGAAGATTGCTACAGCTGAAAATAATCCTGACATGGGACTCGTAGCTCAACAAGTATTTTGCTTTAGCTGTGCCATTCTGGCTGGAGACAGTATGATGCTGATACTGCCAACAGCCTCTGATGTTGGCCAGTCTGTTTGGAGTAGGGAAGAGTGCATAAGAAGAAGAGTGCATAAGAATGCTTGCTGTTTGTGTCTTCAGTGTTGCGACAGACTCTGTCCATGGTGGCAAGCACCAAGTAACGTTACTGTTTGTGTCTTAGATTCTGTACCAAGTAACGTTACTGTTTGTGTCCTTTCAGTGTCGCCCTACCTGAAGACTCTATACCAAATAATGTTGCTGTTTGTGTCTTAGATTCTGTACCAAGTAATGTTACTATTTGTCTCATTTCAGTGTCGCCCTACCTGAAGACTGTACCAAGTAACGTTACTGTTTGTGTCCTTTCAGTGTCGCCCTACCTGAAGACTGTACGAAATAACGTTTCTGTGTGTATCCTTTCAGTGACACCCTACCTGAAGACTGTACCAAGTAACGTTACTGTTTGTGTCCTTTCAGTGACACCCTACCTGAAGACTGTACCAAGTAACGTTACTGTTTGTGTCCTTTCAGTGTCGCCCTGCCTGAAGACTGTATGAAATAACGTTTCGATGTGTATCCTTTCAGTGTCGCCCTACCTGAAGACTGTACCAAGTAACGTTACTGTTTGTCTCATTTCAGTGTCGCCCTACCTGAAGACTGTACCAAGTAACCTTACTGTTTGTGTCCTTTCAGTGGCGCCCTACCTGAAGACTGTACGAAATAACGTTTCTGTGTGTATCCTTTCAGTGTCGCCCTACCTGAAGACTACCAAGTAACGTTACTGTTTATGTCCTTTCAGTGTCGCCCTACCTGAAGACTCTGTCCATGGTGGCCAGCACCAAGTTGCTGCATCTGCTGGAGGTCAGTGGAGTTCTGTTTGTCTTTCTGTCACAAACTGTCTGTAGAAGACTATCACAAATTGTCGCAAACTGTCTCAGCAAACTGCTTGTTTGCTCATTCCTCAGATGCACAGGTCAGAAGTTTAGCGCATCAGAATGAATGAATGAAAATTTATATATAACGCATAAAAAACTTCCACACAAAACCTTGTGTGTTCACAGCGCCAGATACACACAGTGCATACATGTAAACTCTCGCAAGCTAAAACTACCAAAGGACACTCATACCGAAAAGTACAAACAGCTCCCAGCGTAGTGCATCAGACATGCATGTGTGTGCGTCATGGTTAACACTGATGATTGCGCTGAAGTCTGACGGGCAGCTAATCTATATTTCTTCTCCTCCTGGGTTATCCACTTTTCGGATCGGCTGAGCATGTGTCCTGCTGGAATGTTAGCTTGAGGCCGCTAGGGTCAGTGGGTCAGGTTTTTGCTCACGGGTGATTTGTGACTTTGCATATGTGAGCGTGTGTAGTTCCTAACTTTGCATACACATGTGCACGTACATGTGTGAGTGAGCATACGTGTGTGTGCTTGTGTGCGTTCATGCATGTGCTTGCTTGTGTGTCCCGCAGGCGTTCAGCACCCCATGGTTCCTGTTTGCCAGTCCCACCCCTTCCCTACCCCCAAACCTACGTCCATTTCCTGGTGGAGGGTCTTCTTGCCATCATCAGTCCCAGTTTGAAAATGCGCAGAGTTTTGGGCTTGCTCACCATTTGAACACAGACCGAAAACCCCAAAAGCTGTTGGGCTTGCTCACCATTTGAACACAGACCCAAAATCCCAAGCTGTTGGGCTTGCTCACCATTTGAACACAGACCGAAAATCCCAAACTGTTGGGCTTGCTCACCATTTGAACACAGACCGAAAACCCCAAAAGCTGTTGGGCTTGCTCACCATTTGAACACAGACCAAAAATCCCAAGCTGTTGGGTTTGCTCACCATTTGAACACAGACCGAAAATCCCAAACTGTTGGGCTTGCTCACCATTTGAACACAGACCGAAAATCCCAAACTGTTGGGCTTGCTCACCATTTGAACACAGACCAAAAATCCCAAGCTGTTGGGCTTGCTCACCATTTGAACACAGACCAAAAATCCCAAACTGTTGGGCTTGCTCACCATTTGAACACAGACCGAAAATCCCAAAAGCTGTTGGGCTTGCTCACCATTTGAACACAGACCGAAAATCCCAAACTGACTTATTTCTGTGTTTAGAATTAATTTTACCTCTCAGAATTCTGCACGAAATTGGGATCACCTGAGATGATGCAAGAGCCAGTCAGAATGCCTAGAGTTCTTAAGGGTGTTGGGTGTGTTTTGCTGGCACTTGGTTTTGGTCATTCTTCTAAGAGGATTACATTCCCCCCAAGTGTCTTTTAAATAACAATAATAGATTATTTATGGTGCCACAACTTGCAAGAGTCCAGAGTGCTTACAAAGACATTAGGAGATGCTGCTCATTTTATCACACACACACACACACACACACACACACCACACACACACACACACACACCACACCACACACACACACACACACACACACACACACACACACACACACACACACACACACACACCACATCCACACACACACACACACACACACACACACACACACACACCACACACACACACACACACCACTCTCTCTCACACCACACACACACACACACACACACAACACACACACACACACACACACACCACACACTCTCTCTCCCACACACCACACAAAACCACACACACACACACACACACCACACAACACACACACACACACACACACCCACCACACACAACACACACCACACACACCCCACACACACACACACACACACACACACACACACACAACACACACACACACACACACACACACACACACACACACACACACACACACACACACACACACACACACACACACACACACACACACACACACACACACACACACACACACACACACACACACACACACACAACACACACACACACCACAACACAAAAACACACAACCACACACACACACACACACACACACACACACCTCTCTCTCTCTCTCTCTCTCTCTCTCTCACACACACACACACACACACACACACACACACACACACCAAATACATGCATTACTAGTGATGGACTGGTAGAATGAGAAGAAAGAAAACTACAGCTCAGTATGCAGAAGAGAAGAGGTGGGTTTTCAGTTTTGACTTAAAAGAAGAGAACGAATCATATGCCTGAAAGAGTGAAATAATTTCCACACCTTTCCTGTCCTCTGTGTCCTGTATTGTTCTGTGCTGGTTGTTGGCGCAGGCAACTCCAACCTGGTCTACACCATCATCCGGAAACGCAACGTCTTCCACCAGCTGGCCAACCTTCCCGTCGACCACTCTGCCATTGCGCGAGCACTCACAAAACGCGGCAAGAAGTTTGCTCCTCCGCCGCTAGACACGCGGGAACCCCAGACCATGGAGGGAGCCATGCCTGCTGCTGAAGCTGAGCCGGGAACCCTGAAAGCCTCTCTGGCTGCAACCCCACGTAAGTTTGTGTGTGCCGGAATGCAGAGGAAAAGAGAGGAACGGAAATTGTTTTTTTAAGCCCAGTCCAAATTGGCAAGACCTTGTTGCAAATATCAACAGATTTTTTCACAGAAGAAAAAACAAATGCGAGGCAGAAAAGAAAACGTTATCATGACGGGGGTGGTCTATAAGGAGGCAGAAGCGGGAATGTAAAGGGTGGGGTGTAAAGGGGTGGTTGTGTAGGTGTAAAGGGATGGGTGTGGATGTGTAATTGGGTAGGTGTGGGGGTGTAATGGTGGGATGTGGGGCTGTAAGGGGGTGGTTGTGGGAGTGTAAAGGGATGGGTGTGGATGTGTAATTAGGTAGGTGTGGGAGTGTAATGGGGGGCTGTAAAAGGGTGGCTGTGGGAGTGTAAAGGGATGGGTGTTGATGTGTAATTGGGTAGGTGTGAGAGTGTAATGGATGGATGTGGGGCTAATAAGGGGTGGGTGTAAGGGAAGGTATGGGAGTGTAAAGGGGTGGGTGGGTGTATATGGTGGGTATGGGAGTGTAAATTGTATGTGTGGGTGTAACAAGGTGAGGGTGGGAGTGTAAAGGGGCAGACATGGGAGTGTAAAAGAGTGGGGGTGGGAGTATAATAGGGTGGGGGTGGGAGTGTAAAAAGGGGATTATAAAGAGGTGGAATGGGAGTGTAAAGGGATGTGTGTGGATGTAACAGTGTGAGGGTGGGAGTGTAAAAAAGGTGGATGTGAGAGTGTAAAGGAGTGTGTACATGTGGATGTAACAGGGTGAGGGTGGGAGTGTAAAAAGGTGGATGTGAGAGTGTAAAGGGGTGTATGTGTGGATGTAACAGGGTGAGGGTGGGAGTAAAAAATGTGGATGTGAGAGTGTAAAGGGTGTGTGTGTGGATGTAACAGGGTGAGGGTGGGAGTGTAAAAATGTGGATGTGAGAGTGTAAAGGGTGTGTGTGTGTGGATGTAACAGTGTGAGGGTGGGAGTGTAAAAATGTGGATGTGAGAGTGTAGGGGTGTGTGTGGATGTAACAGGTAGGGTGGGAGTGTAAAAATGTGGATGTGAGAGTGTAAAGGGTGTGTGTGTGTGGATGTAACAGTGTGAGGGTGGAGTGTAAAAATGTGGATGTGAGAGTGTAAAGGGGTGTGTGTGTGTGGATGTAACAGGGTGGGAGTGTAAAAATGTGGATGTGAGAGTGTAAAGGGGTGTGTGTGTGTGTGGGTGTAACAGGGTGAGGGTGGGAGTGTAAAAAGGTGGATGTGAGGGTGTAAAGGGTGTGTGTGTGTGGGATGTAACAGGGTGAGGGTGGGAGTGTAAAAAGGTGGATGTGAGGTGTAAAGGGGGGTGTGTGTGTGGATGTAACAGGGTGAGGGTGGGAGTGTAAAAAGGTGGATGTGAGGGTGTAAAGGGGTGTGTGTGTGTGGATGTAACGGTGAGGGTGGGAGTGTAAAAAGGTGGATGTGAGAGTGTAAAGGGGTGTGTGTGTGGATGTAACAGGGTGGGGGTGGTGGGGGAGAGTGCAAAGAGGTGAAGGAGGAGTGGTGGAAGGGGATCAGCGGTGGCTGAGTTTTTGTTTTGTTTTTGTTGTTGGGTTTTTCTGTGCGGTTTGAATCTGTTGCTGCGTTTGTTGTGGTTTCCTATGAGTATGGATAACCTGAAGGGCATTTAATGCTTCTTTGAGATTTGTCTTTATGATTTTATGTTTGATCTTGTGCTGTGATTGCTGCTTGTCCGGAAATTGAGTGTGTGTGTCTGTGTGCATGTGCGTGCAGGAATGTGTGTATGTGCATCTGTGTGTGTGTGAATTAGCATTGAAATTTTACTTCATGTGCTGCCAAAAAGCGGAGTTCCATATATTATTTTAACATGGACAGTATTATAATCAACTTCATGCCTTGTCTTAAAAAAAAGGTCATATGTCATGGACAACAGTCTTCTTGTTCAGCGTTTTATTGCATACTGTTTGGTCTTCTTTCATCTTGCATTTTTTTCTGCTCCATAAATTTGACCAGCATTAATGTGCTTTTCAGTTTTTGAGTGTTACACCAAGGACAATTTTCATTTCACATGTAGATGCTAGTGTGCTGTAATTTTTTTCTTTTGCTTTAGTATGGTTTAGTTGAGATTACACAACATAAATTTTCTATGGCGCTATTCCCCCCTGAGTGTTCCTTGTCACTGTTGTGAATTTTTGCTCTGAAGCCAAACCCTTTCTTCATGTGCCCATCATCCACACTTGGAACGTGCAAATGAGACTGTGAAGAAAAACAGCATGGATAATAATAGTAATATATAATATTTAATGATGATAATACGTAAAATAGATAACATAACAATAATAATGTATAATGTGTATAATAACTATGTTTGATGTGGTGTTTCTCCTTTTGTTGTTTGGAGCACTTAGCCCATTACATTGCATGAAAACAAAAACAACTGCTGATGATAATTATAATTTGGATCACATATAATATAACATGGATAATAATGATATATGATATTTTATATGCTGTTTCTCCTTTGGTCGTTTGGAGCGCTTAACCCATTACATTGCATAAAAACAAAAACAAGGAATCATAGTTATATTTAAAAAAAATGGTGCACTGAGAAACAGGCCAAAACTAACAACACATGGTAAATACTTTAACATTGGCCTTTTTTCAGCACCTATATGTGAAAAAGATCTTTCAAATTTTGCACAATGCTGGTCTCTGTTGAGCTTCAGTTTTCTGGGCCAGTTTGGGTGACCATGACCTAATTTTAAACATCTGCGCACCAGCTGTTCATTAACAAGAATAATAATTTGTCAGTATTAGTTTTAATTTGATCATTGGTTACATTTCATTTTTAGCCAGATTCATCCCCCCATCTGCTGAACCAGTTTACTTCCTTTGGTTAGCAAAGAAAAAGAATAGTAATTTGTCAGTATTAGCTTTTATTTGACCATTGGTTACATTGCATTTTTAGCCAGATTCAGCCCCCAGTGTGCTGAAGCAGTTTACTTCCTGTGGTTAGCAAAGAAAAACAATAGTAATTTGTCAGTATTAGCTTTTATTTGACCATTGGTTACATTGCGTTTTTAGCTAGATTCAGCCCCCAGTGTGCTGAAGCAGTTTACTTCCTGTGGTTAGCAAAGGAAAACAATAGTAATTTGTCAGTATTAGCTTTTATTTGACCATTGGTTACATTGCATTTTTAGCTAGATTCAGCCCCCAGTGTGCTGAAGCAGTTTACTTCCTGTGGTTAGCAAAGAAAAACAATAGTAATTTGTCAGTATTAGCTTTTATTTGACCATTGGTTACATTGCGTTTTTAGCCAGATTCAGCCCCCAGCGTGCTGAACTAGTTTCTTTGGTTGGCATGGAAAGGCTTTTCGTGCGCTTCATGTTTTGTTTTGCTACTTACATTTCAAGAAGAAGCCATGGGTGATGGAGATGAACCTTTTTTCAGGGACTCTAATACGCCCCCTTGTTGAACCAGAGTACCCTCCTTCTCGCCCTCGTGCAGGATTCGGTATTGGTCCCAGCATTCTCACTTCTTGTGCATACTTTGTTTAGTCCCCTCATTCTGTTCTGGTCTTCTTTTTCTTCAGTGGGCACTGACACTAATGGCACTGTATCGTCTTGACATTCAGTACTAGCTGCTGGAGCTGTGATCATTCACATTGCTTTCTAATACATAGTAACATACCCACATACTCTGCAGACAGCGCTACTGTTTTTCATGTTACTCTGCAGACAGCGCTACTGTTTTTCATGTTACTGCCTTCTAATACCTAAATACAGACAAAAGTGACTTTCAGTATTTTATCTGTTTTGGATAAGATTTTCCCCCACCTCTTCTGCATTCCTCATTTATGGAGGTAGCACACCTGTCTTTGAGAGACGGATTGTGTATGTGATTGTTTTTAAGTCCCCTGCCAGTCAGGCAGCCACATTCCATTCCCTTGCCACTCGGACTGCCACATTCCATTCCCTGGCCACTCGGACAGCCACATTCCATTCCCTTGCCACTCGGACAGCCACATTCCATTCCCTTGCCACTCCGACAGCCATATTCCATTCCCCTGCCACTCGAACAGCCACATTCCATTCCCCTGCCACTTGGGCAGCCACATTCCATTCCCTTGCCATTCAGGCAGCCACATTCCATTCCCCTGCCACTTGGGCAGCCACATTCCACATTGAGGGTTGACCTCGTGTGTGCTGTGTTTTTGTGTGTCCAGTATCAATTATGGAGACTAGTTGAGCACAATCAGTCAAAGCGCAGGCAGTTCACTTGAAAGTTGATCACACCTCAGCTGAAGCATACCTTTGGTTAACACATTTCTCTCTAACACACAGATGTGTAAGTAAGGGAAAGAGAAAAAAGAGATTCATAGGCTGGTCTCAGCTGGACTGTAACTCTACTTTTCTTTCCTCCTCACGTCTTACTTTGCGCCTAACTGAGAGAGCTGTCTCCTCAAGGCTGTTGACATTTGACTGATGGTTGACTGTGTGGGATACACCTTTTTACTGGTGTTTGCTTTGTATCCAAACTCTTTGAAAATGTGTATAGTTGACTGTGTGGGATACACCTTTTTACTGGTGTTTGCTTTTCTTTGTAGCCAAACTCTAAATTCAGCAGGTGTATAGGTGACTGTGGGATACACCTTTTTACTGGTGTTTGCTTTGTATCCAAAATGTAAATTCAGCAAACCTAGCAAAACAATTTGCAAGTTTGACATAACCCCCCCCCCCCCCAAAAAAAAGAAAAAGAAAAAAAAGAAAAGAGAATTAAATAATAATACATCAAAAACATTGATTTTGTATGGCATACATTGTAATAAACTTGCCGGAAAATATTTCTGCCAGTTATAAGAATAAACATGTGAAATGTAAACATTGAGGTATGCATATAATTGACCGCTTTGACCTGGGTATGTTTACTCTTGACCATGCTGTGCTCAGAATGTTGAGCCAGTGTTTTACTTGTGATTTGCTGCCTTGTCTTTGGAACTTGGAACCGTGAAAGATAAGAGGCTGTAGGCTGGGTAACCACCTGTGTCAGTGAGATGGGAGAGTTGCCAGTAGACATTGTTTGACATGTTTATGACAAGAAGTTTGAACATTTGTGAATGAGCGTTGGTCAGATTAGTTTTGCTAATTGTGGTTGGAGGCAAGCACATCCCATTCTTACTCTTTCTTTCTCTCTGTCTCTTTTTCATTCTTGGTCTCTGTCTCGGTCTCTCTCTCTCTCTTTCTCACACTCTGTCTCTCTCTGATTAGTAGTTAGGGTTTGACTGCACCTAAACTATAATCCTAGTCAGATAAAGTTTTCAAATTTGAGTCCTCTCCCCCTCTTCCCTCTCTCCTCCGTGTCTTCGCTTGGCTTTGGTCTGTAACAGATACACGCAGATATATGCATGTATCATGTACTTACTGTGCACACAAATATATATGCATGTGTCAGCCATGTAGTTACTGTTCCTCTGAGCTCCAACCTAGCCGCTGGAAAGCCGGGCATGGTTCGTAATAGTGATGGTCAGCCCCGGGAGAAGCTTTCTTATTATCAGAGTGATCGGAACACTTTCCAAGGTGTTTTGTCAGTCAGAGAAGAACTGACAAAGAACAAACCAGCCTGCCCTGTGGCACTGTGGTTAGTGCTTCAGACAGCCACTCAAGTGTTGTTTGACTTCCATGATAATAATAATAATAATGTACATTTAACATGCACTCATCAACGCCCTGAGCGCTCACATGATACATGTTAACCTAAATATGATATTCTATACACATGTAGAGCATAGTCCGACCGAAACAATTTACATAAAGTATTGTACAAAAAAAGAAAATTTAAAAAAAAGCATTACAAGCACACACACACACACACACACCACACACACACACACACACACACACACACACACACACACACACACACACACACACACACACACACACACACATACACACACACACACAGTGACTGTAGCAGAATCATATGGGGGTTTTTTGGGTTTTTTTTTTAACCCCAATCAAAGCCTCAGCATCAGAGAGGCCATATAAGGGGATTGATAGAGGGACGTAGTGGTGGCTGCATTGTGGAGGGAGACACCAACTCCACCAGGGTCCACAACTTATCCAACGTATTCATCAGTAAGGGGCGCGGCAGGTGGTGTCCTGCATATTTTGAATGGGAACAGGCATCACTGAACAGGCAGTATTGAGTAACAGTGCAGTGTCTCCACTGGATGGTAGCCTACCAGCGATCTGACATCTCCTCCAGTAGACCTGTGTCAGTGTTGCCATAATGCAGAATGGGCCTCGGAGGTGGCTGGGGGCAGGAAAGTGTGGACGCGTGATGTTGCGGCGATGTTCAGAAGTCAGCATAGGTGAAGGGACAGCAGTTACAAATATATATAAAAAACAGAACCCTGCAACACACATGGTTGTACCTGAGTTATTGTATTTTTTATGTTGTATATGCATAACTGCATTTTTTACAACCTTGAAGCCATCAGTGTGTAGTTTGCAGTGTGTATTGTATTTTTCTGTGGTGTGTAAGTATTGTATTGTTCTGTGATATGTACTTTGTAGTGTGTATTGTTCTGTGGTGTGTACTTTGTAGTGTGCATTGTATTTTTCTGTGGTGTGTACTTTGTAGTGTGTATTGTATTTTTCAGTGTGTAATGTATTGTTCTGTGGCGTGTACTTTGCAGTGTGAATTGCATTGTTCTGTAGTGTGTACTTTGTAGTGTGTATTGTTCTGTGGTGTGTACTTTGCAGTGTGCATTGCGTTGTTCTGTGGTGTGTACTTTGCTGTGTGTATTGTGTTGTTCTGTGGTGTGTACAGTGCAGTGTGTATTGTGTTGTTCTGTGCTGTGTACTTTGCAGTGTGTATTGTGTTGTTCTGTGCTGTGTATTGTGTTGTTCTGTGGTGTGTACATTACAGTGTGTATTGTGTTGTTTTGTGGTGTGTACAGTGCAGTGTGTATTGTGTCGTTCTGTGGTGTGTACAGTGCAGTGTGTATTGTGTTGTTCTGTGGTGTGTACGGTGCAGTGTGTATTGTGTTGTTCTGTGGTGTGTACTTTGCAGTGTGTATTGTGTTGTTCTGTGGTGTGTACAGTGCAGTGTGCACTGTACTCTGCAGAGTGTATTGTAGTTTTGTGTTGTAGCAGTACTTGGCAGTGAATAAGTCTTTGCTGTATACTTTGCATAGTTTTGGCCTGTATTTGATACTTTGCAGTGTAGTGGCTTTTTATGTGTTATATTTAAGCATGATGAACTGTACATATTTGTTGTGTGTGTGTGTGTGTGTGTGTGTGTGTGTGTGTGTGTTGTGCATTGTTCTCTAAATTCTGTACGCCTTTGTTGATGCTATTGTTTTGTAATGTGCACTTCAGGCTCACATTAGGTGTAGGCACTTTATAAACTTTCTTTTTCATTATGTTAAAGTTGTGGAGGTCTGTCAAGAACAGAGGTTACCTAATGATATTAACCGGTTTCATTACAGATAGTTGCTGTTGTTCTGTCAACTGTTCAGTCTTTTTCTTTAAAAGTAAATGAACCATTGAAGTAGATTTGTTTTGGTTTTTAAACACGAACAGAAACATGTTTAAATAAACTACAAACTGTGTGTCAGATACATTTTGTTGGTCAGAAAAAATGCTTTAAAAAGAATTATATATCGTAACTGTCATTGGCAGTAAAATAATATACTGTATTACTTATTATTAATGTGATAGGTTGAAGCATGGGATGATGATGGCATACAGAATTCCACTTAGAGAGCTGGGTGTTTTACACATGCATAGACGAGGCAGGAGAGCTTGGACTGTGGTGTGTGTGTGTGTGTGTGTGTGTGTGTGTGTGTGTGTGTGTGTGTGTGTGTGTGTGTGAGAGTGTGTGTGTGTGTGTGAGTGAGTAGAGAGAGAGAGAGAGAGAGAGAGAGAGAGAGAGAGAGAGAGAGAGAGAGAGAGAGAGCATGTGTGTGTGTGTGTGGTGTGTGTGTGTTGTGTGTGTGTGTGTGTGTGTGTGTGTGTGTGAGAGAGAGAGAGAGAGAGAGAGAGTGTGTGTGTGTGTGTGTGTGTGTGTGTGTGTGAGAGAGAGTGTGTGTGTGTGAGAGAGAGTGTGTGTGTGTGTGTGTGTGTGGAGAGAGAGAGAGAGAGAGAGAGAGAGAGAGAGAGAGAGAGAGAGAGAGAGCATGTGTGTGTGTGTGTGTGTGTGTGTGTGTGAGAGAGAGAGCGTGTGTGTGAGGTGTGTTGTGAAATGATGGTCGTTTGTGATACATTTGCAGTATATGCAGTGCCATGACAGGGAATGTTTTGACCAAGTCAGTCTTCTGTTGGTTCCACTCACGTTGCAACTCTTTCTGCCATGCTAAGGTCTGGACAGGATGACGGAGAAGGCTGCTCCTGATGAGGGCCACCACCAGCCAACGCTGAAGGAGATTGCTGAGTCAGGTACCCACAACGTGCAGCCGCTGAGCGAGATTCAGGACCCCATGGCGTCCGAGGGGGGACTGGGGGCCGAGGCTGGTGGCGGGGATTCTGAGGCTGCCAAGAGACCCCCGCTGGAGAAAGCCAAGAGCCTGGTGAGGGAGATGTGTGTGAGTGTGAGTGTGTGTGTGTGTGTGTGTGTGTGAGTGTGAGTGTGTGTGTGTGTGTGTGTGTGTGTGTGGTGTGTGTGTGTGTGTGTGTGTGTGTGTGTGTGTGTGTGTGTGCATGTGTGTGTGTGAGAGAGAGAGAGAGCATAACACACACAGAGAGTGTATGTGAGAGCTAGAGCTAGATGTGTGAAGAGAGAGAGAGAGAGAGAGAGAGAGAGAGAGAGAGAGAGAGAGAGAGAGAGCGTAACACACACAGAGAGTGAGAGCAAGAGAGTGTGTGTGAGAGCTAAAGCTAAATGTGAGAGAGAGAGAGAGAGAGAGAGCATAACACACACACAGAGTGAGAGCAAGAGAGTGTGTGTGAGAGCTAGAGATAGACGTGAGAGACAGAGAGAGAACTTTGATCTCAAACTCTAAAACTTTAATACACCGGCATAGTAACATACATAGAAAGAGTTAGAGCAAGAGAGAGAGTGTGTGACAGACAGAGGCGGGGACCCTGATCTCAAACTCTAAAACTTCAATACTCCAGCATAGGAACACACATAGAAAAAGTTAGAGCAAGAGAGAGAGAGTGTATGGGAGAGCTAGAGATAGATGTGTGAGAGACAGAAAGAGGCGGGGAGCCTGATCTCAAACTCTAAAACTTTAATACTCCAGCATAGTAGCACACAGTGAGAGCAAGAGAGAGTGTGTGTGAGAGCTAGAGATAGACTCAGCGAGAACAAGGGAGAGACTTGGAGAGAGAGAGAGAGATTTGTGAGAGCAAGCAAGAGAGAGAGAGAGAGAGAGAGATCAAGTGAGAGTCTCAGAAAGAGAAAGTATGTGAGAGCAAAAGAGAGACTTCAGAGAGAGAACAAGAGAGAGAGAGGGAATGTGTGTGTGTGCATGCATGCACATAATTATATGCCCATACATGATTGTGTTTACTTTTTGTACTTTTTTCTTGCTTTTTTGTGTTGTTCGTGAGTGTGTTTATTGCAGAAGAAAGTTGCCTAATCAACAGCAGACTGCTTATAATAGATTGCTTTTGTGACCTGAAGTGTACTTTTGATTTCTGAAGTTTAATTTGGGAGAATGTTACCCATAATATTGACAGCCTTCTGAAGGGTCTGTTAATTATGCTTAATTATTGGGAGTGTCATCTATGATACTTTCAGCCTTGTGAAAGATCCATATTTGATGCATCCTATTTTTATTCACAGACTGCTTAAGTATGGGGAGTGTCATCTATGTACTGACAGTCTTGTGAATGAGCTATATTGTGTACAACCTGTACTGGTGATAGCCTCTTTAAGTTAGGATAATTTCATCTGTGATAGGTGATCAGATAGCTCAATAAAAGATCTGTACTTTTTGCAGCCAGCACTGGTGGTAGCTTCTTTAATGTGGGATAATTGTCATCGACAATGGTTGATGGTGACAGTGCGATAAAGGATATTTACCTTTTGCAGCCCGCATCAACTGTTCCACCTACCTCCCCAACCAACCCAGAACACCCGTCACAGGAGGTGACTGGCCACCGACCAGCGAAGCGTGCCGGGTCTGTCACCAGCCAGCCAGGGACATGGGTGGCCACGCCTGAGTGGGTACGTCAGTTTTGCGGTGCCAGTCCCTAAAAGTTCCAGTTTCACTACCTAACAAGAAGCAGAAAGGGAAACAAAAATCCTAAATGGTGGGAGGGGCATGTTACAAGTTACAGTATTTTAAATGCATCCAGGCATGTTACAAGTTACAGTATTTTAAATGCATCCAGGCATGTTAAAAGTTACAGTATTTTAAATGCATCCAGGCATGTTATAAAAGTTACAGTATTTTAAATGCATCCAGGCATGTTAACAGTTACAGTATTTTAAATGCATCCAGGCATGTTGTAAAAGTTACAGTATTTTTAATGCATCCAGGCATGTTAAAAGTTACAGTATTTTAAATCCATCCAGGCATGTTATAAAAATTACAGTATTGTAAATGCATCCAGGCATGTTTTAAAGTTACAGTATTTTAAATGCATCCAGGCATGTTATACAAGGATGTTACACTGGCATGTTACACAGGCATGTTACACCGGCATGATACACCGGCATGTTACATGGGCATGTTACACAGGCATGTGTGCATGTTGACGTGTAAACACAGACACAGACCAGTGCATACATAGACACGCACACACACACACACCACGCACTACCATCTGTCATTGTACCACATACGAAGCCCAGAACACTAAAGCGTCATTGCCCAGCAACAAGTCTGTTGCGTGAAGACTGTGGCATTGTGCAAAGTCCACTCACTCACACACAGATCCACACAAAGCGTATTGCTCATCACTGTCGTAAGGTGACAAAAGGACCCTGTTCTCCCTCGTCAGGTTCAGTCGTGGAAGCAGAAGCTGCCGCTGCAGACCATCATGCGAATGCTGCAGGTGCTGGTGCCGCAGGTGGAGAAGATCTGCATCGACAAGTGAGTGCACATCGGCGGCTGCTTCTCTGTCTTAGACTGTGGGTGGTGGGGCCTAGATGTAGCTCAGTAGGCTGTGTGGTTGGGTGTGAATGTAACGCTGTGGGGTTGGGTGTGGATGTAACGCTGTGTTTTTTGAGTGTGAATGTAGCTCTCTGTGCTGTGTGGTTGGGTGTGAATGTAGCTCTGTGTGCTGTGTGGTTGGGTGTGACTGTAGCTCTGTGTGCTGTGTGGTTGGGTGTGAATGTAGCTCTGTGTGCTGTGTGGTTGGGTGTGAATGTAGCTCTGTGTGCTGTGTGGTTGGGTGTGAATGTAGCTCTGTGTGCTGTGTGGTTGGGTGTGAATGTAGCTCTCTGTGCTGTGTGGTTGGGTGTGAATGTAGCTCAGTGTGCTGTGTTCTTGGGTGTGGATGTCGCTCAGTGGGATGTGTGGTTGGTTGTAGATGTATCAGTGAATGTAGCTTAGTGGGATGTGGTTGGGAGAGATTCACCCAATGCTGGGTGAGAAAGCATGTGCAAAAGTTTCCCCACAACTGTACATACTGGTGCTGTCATACTGTCAAGTGCATTGTTACCCACCACTTTGGCAGCTGCATTCAGTCTTCGTGGGTTTCAGTAATGGAGTTTGTCAGGTCAGAACAATTACTACAGCTGACAGTGATGGCTGACATAGGATTTGCTTTAGCCCCAGCGACCTGGCTGCAGACAATAAGATGGCAGTGATGACAATGTTAGTAGCCTCTGACCGGGGCCAAACTGGACATATTTTTACATGTTTAATGCAGAATACAAACATACTGGGCATATATGATAATACTCGCATACAGACACTGCGTAAAACATGCTGTTGTGTGTGTGTGTGTGTACCAACCAGGGGTCTGACGGACGAGACGGAGATCCTGAAGTTCCTGCAGCACGGCACTCTGGTGGGACTGCTCCCCGTGCCCCACCCCATCCTCATCCGCAAGTACCAGGCCAACAGCGGCACCACCATGTGGTTCAGAACCTACCTGTGGGGCGTCATCTACCTCCGGTCAGCAGCCACCCTTTTTTGTCTGCCCTGTCTGCAGGGATGGGGAGCTTTCTGGGGGTCTGTGCAGTTTAGTGGGTGTGAGGTTTAAATTGTACGTGCACGGGGGTTGTCGCTGTGCAGAGGGAAACAGCCTGGAGGATGGAACTTCGCTGGTACTGAACTGGCCTTTTGTCGTGAAAAGTCGCAGTCTGAAAGAGAACGAGGCCCAGAGTGCTTGTGCAGAATCAACACAAGGGAGTTAATTAGCGCTCAATAGACGTCACACAAACACAACAACAAAGACAAAGAGTCGCCTACGGTATCTCTCACCTGGCATGTGAGCAAATACAGGGTACCTCTGGATGAGTTTATGTACCCTGTATTTCCTCACATGCCAGGTGAGAGTTACTGTAGGCGAGTCCAGTCTTTGTTGTCGTCTTTGTGTGACGTCTTTTGAGCGCTAATCAATTCCTTTTTTGTGAGAGTCTGAGCCACTTGGAGAAGTTCCAGTGTTCATCAGTCAGGTGAACACTGAAACACCAGGGAATCTGCTAAGAGGTAAGATATAGGGTGCATATGGGCTTTCCTGAACACATAGGATATCATCCTGAAGTGAATTCAACTCCACCGAACCGGAGAAGACGAGTGTCCTTTGCCAGAACGATTGTACAGTGAGGTGGGCAGCAGTGTACGCCATGTCAGCGTCTAACTGCTGCGAAGGGCACAGTCACAAGTCAGTGTTCATGCATCGCGGCTTTTGAAAGAGAAAGGGGAGCTGACGCAGACCTCAAGCCAACGTGTCTGCTCACAGGCCCAATGCTTTACCGCTCAACCAAACCGGCTCACAGTTTGCAGGAGGATTCTGGTATCTGTTGTAAACTCAGGCATCAAATATTTTTGTCAGTTGACGGAATTCCATCAGTTGAGGAGCAGCATGGTCATTCAGGTATTTTTGTCAGTTGACGGAATTCCATCAGTTGAGGAGCAGCATGGTCATTCAGGTATTTTTGTCAGTTGACGGAATTCCATCAGTTGAGGAGCAGCATGGTCATTCAGGTATTTTTGTCAGTTGACGGAATTCCATCAGTTGAGGAGCAGCATGGTCATTCAGGTATTTTTGTCAGTTGACGGAATTCCATCAGTTGAGGAGCAGCATGGTCATTCAGGTATTTTTGTCAGTTGACGGAATTCCATCAGTTGAGGAGCAGCATGGTCATTCAGGTATTTTTGTCAGTTGACGGAATTCCATCAGTTGAGGAGCAGCATGGTCATTCAGGTATTTTTGTCAGTTGACGGAATTCCATCAGTTGAGGAGCAGCATGGTCATTCTTGAGTAGAGGAATTCCGTCTTTGGGGTAATTCTGGGACATTTTTAATTTTATACAGATTGGGAATTTGCTTCAAATTGAATTTGGAGTGAGCCGGGTAATTCCAAAGTTATTTTTTTTTCCATCAGTTGAGGAGCAGCATGGTCATTCAGGTATTTTTGTCAGTTGACGGAATTCCATCAGTTGAGGAGCAGCATGGTCATTCAGGTATTTTTGTCAGTTGACGGAATTCCATCAGTTGAGGAGCAGCATGGTCATTCAGGTATTTTTGTCAGTTGACGGAATTCCGTCAGTTGAGGAGTAGCATGGTCATTCAGGTATTTTTGTCAGTTGACGGAATTCCATCAGTTGAGGAGCAGCATGGTCATTCTTGAGAAGAGAGAAGTGTACAAAGCTGTCTTTGAGTAATTTCTGGGACATTTTTTAATTTTATAACGGATTTGTGAATTTGCTTCAAAATTGATATTTTGGATTGCGATGCCTGTAAATTACCAAAGCTTATTCTTTTTTTTAATTTTTATTCTTTTTTTAACCACTGCATCAGTTGTATTAACACAAGTCTTATAATAAATACAATATTATATATCATACCATAAATACAATGCAATATACCATAAATACAGCCAGAGCTGACTTCTTCTTTGGGCAAAATTACTTGACAAGTTGAGGTCAAATTGTGTTTGTGTATGGCTTTATTATTATTTTCTTAACCATATCATTCTTGGTTTCAGGAATGTGGACCCTCCAATCTGGTACGACACGAACGTCCGGCTGTTTGAAATTCAAAGAGTATAAAAGAACAAACCGCAAGACCTGGCCATGTCATCAAAAGGCTGATGGAGACGTTCCCAGATCTCTGTGTCATTCCACCATTGCTGTTGTTTGTTTAAGTGTATCATGCCACTGAAAGTACTGTTGTGTAGTGTAAAATACTTTTGAGGAATTGGCTTCCTTCAGAGAATGTCATGGACTGCAGGAAATCACAGTTGAAAACTGTGTATATTTATAGTGTGATGTAACAATAATGAGAATAATAGTGTATTCTTTGCTGTGATTAAAATGAGAATAACAATGTATTCTTGGCCGTGTTAGTGCTCTTACTGGAGCACATAGTCCTTCATATGAAAGTAAAAGTCAAGAAATACATAGTACAAAAACAAAAATACACGCAAAAACTTGCGCAGTGAAAAACCAACCAACAAGAATACAAAAAAAAACCACACATACATGCACGCAGGCACACACACGCACACGCACACGCACACACACAATCAGCTGGGCAGCTTGGAGAGATGAGTTTTAAGAGGTGATGTGAAGGATGAGAGGGTGTTAGATGACCTGATTGAATTATGGTTTGATTTTGTTAGAAATGTATTATAATATGTTGAAAGTGTATTGCTTTTGGGGGTTGTGTTAGTTATATTTGAATCTTCAGTCTGTTGTTGAGAGTCTTGTAAGAATTTGCAATCACAGCTTTCAAATTTAGGTTGAGGGTGCTGTGGGTTTAAACGAGTGTTCCTTCCCTCCACAGTATGGCAGAGGTTTTAAGGGGACTGAACTGAAGTACTGTCATGGACGCTGTGGACAGAAATGGCATAAAGAACGCACACAGCAATTTTTCTGTCCTTTCTTGTCCTGATTTTTTTAATTTAAAAGGCGTGAAAACCTGACTGTGAATGCCACCATTTTGTGCCCAGCAGTCTGCATCAGTGAGGTTGCAAACAAAGGCAACACATGTGACAAAAGTGTCAAACACACAATCCAACCTTTTTTTGCTCTTCAGTTGTGATGAGGAAACTAACACGGCCGCTTCCTAGGGAGCTGAGATTTGAAGCAGTAAAGTGCTTCGTGCGTATGAATATTGACAGAACAACCAAATGAAGCACACTAGCAACACTAGTTGCACACTTTCTACATCTTTAGACTGCTGTCCTCGGTTTGGTTCCTCATTCACTTGTGCACCCAATGACTGTTGGATGTGCTTCCATTCAAATGTTTTAGAGTTTTGTGTCAAAGAAATTTCCTGCAAGCAGGACGTGATCATTGTAGGATTGTTGTTTGATGCATCTCAGGACTTACTCAGTGATGGAATGCTGGAATGCTGCACCGCAGGTTTCATTTTGACAGACACACTTTGGATGTAGTTAGTTTATTCAGTTTCTAAGAATGGGAAAGCAGGAAAATTGGAATGGCGCTGTTGGACTGAGCTACGCAAGGTGTGTTGCAATGAACCTTGGTGAAGAAGCCGTGTACAGTAATTAGCTGATAATGCAAACTGATGTTGTCTGAAATTTAAATATAACTCTATTCCTTGTTTGAGGATCGCCTGTCATGGTTGAGTCATATTGGCTGGATTAGAACGAGGCTCTGCCTAGTCAAGGAGTAATCAATTATGAAACGTACAGAAGACATGTGCAAGGTCTTTGCAATTTCATGTATTTCTTTGTTGTGTTTGGTCCTATCATCACGTTCACTAAATACAGGATGTATGAAAATACCAAGTATTTTCCTGATCGCTACAGTCTTGCAGGAATGACTAGTACTGCACAGTTCTAGTATTATTGGTGTAGAAAACCTGGCTTGGTTTAAACTTGAATGCAATAGATTGTGGAGGGGAGTAAAGTCCTGTGTTCTGCTGCCATTCAAAAGGATCTTGGTGAACGTTTGATCAGCATTTATAACGATGCGAATGAATTGCATGTAACATCATTCCGTCTGTTAGCGTGACTGCTTAGGTTTCATTTCTTGTTGAGGAGTTGCATATGTTCCAAGAATATTTTAGAATTTGGTGATCTTGAGATTGTTTTTGTTCTCCAAAACTAGCGTCTTGTTAAGCGAGGATCTGATGTATGTAAACATAAAATGATTGGTAACTGGTGTCGGCGCACATGTTTTAATCCATCACGTAAGTGTCTGTGTGCACATATTTTTTATTTGTCACACAAAACTGGTCTCTGTGCACATATTTTCATTTGTCACTGGTCATGCGGCTAGTGAGTTGATGGTTGTTCTTTCCATCTTCTGAGTGTATTGTGGGAAGATTTTATCGCACTTTTTTTGGTTTTCTCCAAACAAGATGGCTGTCAACGTGACGCATATCTTATCTGCATTTTTATTTATTTCTGTTTTATCCCCCCTCCTCCCCTCCCCATTTTTTTTCTTCTGGTGATACATGCAATCTTGGTGGTGTATTGCGGTCGATACGCTCATGTTTGTAGAACGATGTGAATGGATGCAAGTGTGGGCACATCCTAGGTTTGAAAACTGATAAAGTGGGAGTTTTGTGGTAGATTGGTAAAGTCTGTGGTGAGTGCCAATGGTGGCATAATTTCTTCATTCCATTTTTGTTGTCTTTACTGTCTGTGATTTTTTGAACTTTTGTCACCACTACTAACATGGTACATCAAGACTTGGTTCAACAACACACTGTACATCACCAGTAAACATCAGAATCTATTCTTCCCCCTGTGTGCAATATTCCGGTCTATTTTGCTCTTGAAAAGTAATCCAATGTATCGTCATTGCTAGTTTAGCTGTGGTGTATATTTGTGTTGTGAACAGTCTTCTCATTGGCATCAACTCTGGGTTGGGCCAGGTCAGGTCACACGACCAGTGTCCATTGATACCCTGATCACAGAGATGTGCACTGGAACCTGGGTAGTGTAGTTGCCAGGCATCATGTGGGATGGTTCATGTTTGTGTTGTGAACAGTCTTCTCACTGGCATCGACTCTGGGTTGGGCTGGGCAAAGTCTGGTAGCGAGTGGATGCTGGTACACCGATTTGTGTGCCAGACCCTGGGTACCGTAGTGGGCAGGCATCGTGTGGGATGGTCCTTGTTTGTGGTTTTCTAGTCGGCTGCACTGGATGGAGAAACAGTACATGTATTAACTACTGTCATGGGACAAGCGTGTGGAGGAATAGATCTGTTCAAGTGTCAATGTGTAATTGCAATTTGGAATTGCCAAACTGCGGAGTGTCCATCTCAGTTTGCAAGCGGTGTGAAATCTCACCGTCACGCATCAAGATCTGAAGTAAATGTAAACGGATCCAAGCCAGTTACTACTATTGTTGTCATTGTTATGGATCAGTTCAGGATATGGAGAGTTCAGTGGTCTCAACAATGGACATTTCTCTGTCATCTACACCGTCATTGATGTCATTATTATAGATCAGCTCCATGGAGTCTTAACAATGGACAGTTTCGGTCATCTACCACTGTTGTTGTCATTATTATAGATCAGCTCCGTGGAGTCTCAACAATGGACATTTTCAGTCATCTACCACTGTTGTTGTTGTCATTATAGATCAGCTCCATGGAGTCTCAACAATGGACATTTTCGGTCATCTACACTGTTGTTGTTGTCATTATTATAGATCAATTCAGGATAAGGAGAGTTCAGTGAAGTCTCAACGAGAGACACTTCTCTATCATCTATGTTGTTGTTTATTGTGGACCAATCCCAAACCTGTGTCAGCTGTTGTAGAGCATACAAAATAAAAGATAACAGAAAATACAGATCTACATAGTTGTGTGAATCTGATTTTAATTGCTTGCTTGGTTGTAAAGTTTAAAAATCACACACACACACACACATACACAAATGCATGCATGCACACATGTACACACAAGCATACAAATGCATGCACACACGCACACAAACACATCACAAAAGCTAGAACGGAGCCAATATCTTTTGCAGTAATTTATATTTTGCAAAAGAAAAGTAGAAAACTAGACGTCATACAATGTAATTCAATACAAACCATGTATAAAATAATAAAATAACTAAAAAAAAGAAAAGAAAAAAATGTTGCTGAAGAGATTTTGTTTTTTAATAAACAAGTTTCAGACAGGTTTCTGAAAACTACAAAAAGTGTTTGGTACACTGACAACATCCTGGTAATGTAAAGGAACTTGCCTTCTAAAAAAATTTTTTGTCTGCCAGGTAGAACTGATAAAATGAAGACTTGAAATCAGTGACTTTCTTTTGACATGCTTTGACTTTGGAATTTCTCATCTTAGTTTTGTTAACGATTAATCAACAACAGCAACAACAAGTGCTCAAAAGATGTTACTTGAACCCAACAACAAAGACCTGAACTGCCCATGGTAACTAACTGGCATGCGAGAGGATCAAGGTACATAAACTACACTAAAGGTACATCCTGAATCACATGGTTCAGGAGCTGTGTGAGAGTCGAGGTGGACGTCCTGGACTGTCCGTCCTAACGAGCCTTCTGGTTTCCGTGGACGTAAAGATTTATTGCACTGTGCTTCGGCATTGGTCACAACTTGTCCCTAATATGTCAACTGACATCTGAGGACATAAAGCATCACTTCATCACATCCTGAAATGCTTTGTTAAATTGTTAGTGAACTGTGTTGGCGGGAGCGAGTGGGACAGGCTGAGCAACAAAGGCAAGTGTTCTAGCTCTGCCACACTGCGTGCACTGCCTCTTTGGTGTCAGGTAAGAAAGGTTCATGCTCACGTTGCATGAGGAACAAGTCCAAAAAAGTTCATGCTCACGTTGCATGAGGAAAAAGACCAAGAAGGTTCATGCTCACGTTGCATGAAGAACAAGACCAAGAAGGTTCATGCTCACGTTGCATGAGGAACAAGACCAAGAAGGTTCATGCTCACGTTGCATGAGGAACAAGACCAAGAAGGTTCATGCTCACGTTGCATGAGGAAAAAGACCAAGAAGGTTCATTCTCACGTTGCATGAGGAAAAAGACCAAGAAGGTTCATTCTCACGTTGCATGAGGAACAAGACCAAGAAGGTTCATGCTCACGTTGCATGAGGAACAAGACCAAGAAGGTTCATGCTCACGTCGCATGAGGAACAAGACCACAAAGGTTCATGCTTGCGTTGCATGAGGAACAAGACCAAGAAGGTTCATGCTCACGTTGCATGAGGAAAAAGACCAAGAAGGTTCATGCTCACGTTGCATGAGGAACAAGACCAAACAGGCTGCAGGACCAGAACAAGACCTTGGGCCAGCTGTGACACTTGAGTTTTCTACTGCTGCAGTCTGCTAACCTCCACTTACACAAGAGGGTTCTTAACTGAAAATCAATTCAACAGAGCATTAACAGAAATTCATCTTCTTCTTTTCTTCCCCTGTAAAATTTGTTTTCTTCTATTACCTGCTGGGCAAAGCCTGGCCTACTTGACAAAAAGTTTCAAGACGGCTAGTTCCTTTAAACAAACCAAAAGATGCTCTCTTTTTTTAGGTTCAGTTGCTTTTTTTGCACAAGCAATGTTCAGTAAACCAAAGAAAGAGAAAAAAACAAACCCCAATGGCTTGTATGTCAGAAACATCCCCCACTTTCATTCTTATTCCAAACAACCCAAACTGTGAATGTTATGGCAATAAGCTCACAACCTCTGGCACTGTTGGAGACCAAAATCAAATTGCATGGTGTAAAGGCAAAGCAGAAAACTGCATGGGAATATTCCTCCGCATAAAACAAGCACGTAAGTATCAGTCCTTCCTGTGAACATGAAAACTTCATTGATGTGGTGTTAAGAAGTGTGGGGGGGGGGGGGGGGGGGAGAAGACAACATTTGTAAATATGAAATGAAAGTCACCAATATGGAATCAACCAAGGGATTTAATTAGCACTCAAAAGATGTCACATGAACACAATACCAAGACCTGAACTGCCTATAGTAACTCTAGTCTGGCGTGCATAGGCTATTAATGTAGGTCTTTAGTTGCTGAATTTATGTGATGTCTTTGCAGTGCTAATTACCCCCCGTTGTTGATCTGGCATAAGCACTCAAGGCGCCAGTTTGTTTCAGACTGTGATGACTATACAAAAGAAATTACTCTGAAAAGATAGGGGCTCTCTCAGGCCATGGCGTTTTTGCTTGTACACCAAAGCATTCAACACAACAATCCGCATAAACCCTTCAACTTCAGCTGTCTATGATCACTGAAAAACGTTAACAACAAAGTAACACATACCCCGCCCCCAACTCAAAACCTTCAACAACACAATCTCCCCCCCCCCCCCCCCCCCCCCCCCCCCCCCACCTCTTCAGTCTCCACTTACACATCACAACAAAGACTTCACAAACAAATATGTCATATATCAAAATACCATGTCATATGTAAAAATACCATGTCATGTGTAACTAAGAATACCTTCAACTGATAGAAAACTTTCCTTACCACAGAAAGCCTAAAATCAAATGTTCTGTATGAATGACTGACATTTTGATTCTCCCCAGAGAGGTATCAGCATCAGGTTATTAAAAGTAATCTGCTCACATTTCTGAAAAATGGAGGAAATGTTGATGTGAACAAATTCCTTCAGAAAGCATTTTAGCAAATTTGCTTAAACCGTCAGCACTTCCTGAACATATATGCAAAATGAAAACAAACAAATGAGCATACATCTAAACTATTTACAAGCTGGCTACAAACAAGTACAAATCATGGAAATAAATTAAACAATGATGTGTCAAGAAATAGTGCACAACTATGAAATGATTGAGATAGGAAAAGCCATCACAGTCACTGAAGCACTGAAAATATACAGCATACAATATACATACACATACAACCTAATGTTATGGCCGTTTAACAACAGTAAACAAAGCTCTTCTACACAGGCACTTGATTTGTACAGCAACCTTTGATGCACGGGCACAAAGTATTTGATGTAATACTGTTCTGACACTCTTAGAAGAAGAAGGAAACATACATACATCCTAAGTGGAACTACCTGTATATGCTTAAGTGCATGTGCTGGTAATAAAACGTATTGCTGAAAACGAACCCCACAAATCAACTTCCCTTTCATTTTCTATCAATTGTTTAGTTATTCGATATTAAAAACAAAACTATGTGCTCCACAAAATGTGAGAGCACACACGCACATGTACCAAACAGTCAGAAAAGAGACAAAACAGCATCTGCACTATTTGGATGACCATTCTCTAAAAACAAAATGGGTAGTGGGTGGAGCCTCAGTCTGATCAAGTTGAAAATATCTCACACACATTGTCATGATTTTGATCAGAACTCCTTATCTCTTCATAATTTGTTAAAACTATGCCACACAAATAAAATGCACCAATTTATATCAAGGACTGTGCTTGATCGCAGACTCATACTCAATCAATCGGCAATCCAGATAACAAGTCAAAATCTGCTGAAGATTTGGTCCTCCAGAACTCTAAGACAATTCACTCCTGGCTTCTTTCCGATTCCGTACTTTGGGCTGAAGTGGTACTGGACTTAACCTCTCACCCATAGGTCAAGCCTAGGGTTAGAGTGGTTGTGTACAATTTGCTGCATTTATTGCTCACTCACACCTACCAATAAGCCACAGTAGCCATGGTGTTTATACCTGCATGTCATAAACATGCTTCACAGTTTGGAAATGGGCACTTCTGAAAGTGAATGGCTATCCTGCATGTTTAGGCAAGTCTGATATTATTTCAGTCCAGAACACCGCAACAGAAAAAGTTTGGAATAAAAGATGCTAAAGATGAAATTCCCCAGGTTCCCGCCACTCCATATTCCACAAACAGCACGTGGTGGCCATGGAAAGGAAAACAATTCACTAGCAGTATCAGATCTTCAGTTTCAGAGATTTTGCTGGCAAGCAAAACGCAATTAAACAGAAGCAAGCAATCACCAACCACAAGCTCTATCACTACAACACAACACAAGAACATCCGTGTAGCCTTGCTCCATCAGCAGTGTTCCCAAGAGATCAATCAAAGCATACAAAAAATGTTTTTTTATAAATTATTTTTCGGCAATATCCACTTTTATGTCAGTTCGCTACCCTCAAATGGTTTGAGGACGTGTGTGTGCGTGTGCTTGTGTGTAGCACTGGCATAGTACAGAATGAACTGATATCTGGATATGCCAATGTAGAGCATACTTCAAGTTCTTTCCATCCACACACACACACACACACATATTATCATACCATTTGAGGACAATGAACCGACAGGGCTAAAAGTGGACATTGCCATTTTTTTAATAAAAGGAATGCAAATTTTCAGAACAGATTTTTGCTAGTCAGTCTTCTTTGTTTTAGATTCTTTTTTTACCCATGAGGTATGTATACAAACTAAAGAGGACATCTGCAGCATTAGGCTAGCAAGAAACTTTGACCATGCACATTGCTGTTGGGTCAGCAGACCAAGGGAGGTAACTGGGCTGACCACTGTCAGTGTGCGTAATAAGAAGAAAGACAACCATCACTGTCAGTTAGATTGGTAAACAGGCAACGTCAGTTCGAATCCCAGCTTCGTCCCTCCTTTTGCTTCAAAAGCTGCAGTTTGTGGACACTGTCTTGTGACTTTGTCCCTCACAGTTACTGAAACATTCAAATGGCTCTCATCGCTGCCCATCTTAATGCAGGAATCATTCTGGTGGTAACAGTGTAGTGTCAAGCATAGTTCCCCCTTTCCCCCTACCTCTTGTGATCTCTGTCCCTACTAGTACCTCCCCAGAGACAGTTGACTGGGTGTAAAACACCAAGTTACTTACTTACTCCGGAGACAACTTGATGTAAGCAAGTGTAACAAACAACGATTGCAGTTGTGTCCCTTTTCACGGGTGTCGCATCAACTCTAAATTCCGTGAGCTTGCTGATTCAACACAAGTGGTTTGGGCATTGTTCGGCTTTAGAAACACTTCTGTAACGAGATTTTGAAATGTGTGATGTAAGTAGTGTTTGTTTGTCCTGTGTTGACCTGACATGTAAGACTTTTGAATGTGTGATACAAGTAGTGTTTGTCTTGTGTTGACCTGACATGTAAGAGTTTTGAATGTGTGTGATGTAAGTAATGTTTGTTTGTCCTGTGGCGACCTGACATGTAAGATTTTTGAATGTGTTGTGTAAGCAGGGTTGGTTTGTCCTGTGGTGACCCTATGTGGTAGACGAGAGTGTTAAAATCCAAGGCCTGCTCCTTTGATCAGTGGGAAAAAGGCCTTGAGTGTAAGCCAGTAGACTGGCAACGAGGACTGCCATCTGGAACCCCAGGTATTATGATGCAGGTGAATATATGCATGCAAGCAATAAACTCTTGCCCCATCAATTATGGAAATAGACTGGACTACTTTTGTCTCTGCAGTATAGACTGGACTACTTTTGTCTCTGCAGAGATGAGAAACACTCATTTTCAGCAAACAATATATATATGTATACAATACATGAATCTAGGGAATCTAGGGGGAAAAGCTCAAACAAAATAAATAATAACAACCAACAATATGCATCTATACAATACATGAATAAAGCAAAAAGTTCAAATAAATAAAAACCACTGTAATAATACATAGCAGTGCCTGCAGAAAACATAATGCCAAACAGAACAAAATAGGTTTTTGAAAGCTCTGATAGAATTCAAATTGTAATCATAAATACAAAACAGCCTGCAGAAAACATAATGCCAAACAGAACAAAATAGTTTTTTGAAAGATCTGATAGAATTCAAATCGTAATCATAAAAAAAAAGTTAAAAAAACATGGCAACACCATTTGCAAACAGTCAGCTTAAATTCTCAGCCCATTGTTTTGTGGTGGGCTGCAATTCACAGTACACGGAACCTCTCTTTAAACACCAACCTAAAAACCAAGCAAGAATGGACGTAAAAGAAGGGTGGTCCTTAGTCGGATGTTCACAGGGAGACAAAAGGTTCTAGACAATGTGGCTTCCTGTGGTCCTCTTTTCCTGAAAGCAGTGCACCCATTTTTTAGGACAGGGATTTCGTACGGGATCGTTTTCAATCGTCCTGCTGTTTGGGCAGCTAGGTTCCGTCTTCGAGGGCTGACCAGGTAAATACTGTATTTTCATGTGTCCAAACAAATGTTTTAACACGCAGACAGTTGTTAACGCATGCCGTCGCACATGTATATTATAGTGTATGAACAATGTAAGAGAGTCTGCACTGAAAGCTGACTCTGGGAGAAGAAATCCTTTGCTGCACCAGGTGCTGAACCCGCATCAGCAGCACTGCTCATCTCAGTGCTCAATAAACTCAGCTGCATCCCCACCATGAAAAAGTGGTCTTAATAAGGGCCCGTCTCACCAGGCTGGGTTTCATCAGAGGCTCCATTGTACATGTAACGGTTTTAAAAAAATGATATGTTTATTATTCTCCTTGTAGGAGTTCTCTGCTGGAGCTCTCAATCTCATACAGCAGAACAGCAAGTGAGTTTGGTTTAACACGCAACCCCTTTCCTGCCGGTTCTCTGACAGCACCTTCACTAACAAATAGTTTCACTATTAGCTTCACTGACAAGCAGTTTCACTCATGGCAGTGTCACTAACAGCTTCATTGACAAGCAGTTTCACTGACAGCAGTGTCACTATTAGCTTCACTGACAAACAGCTTCACTGACAGCAGTGTCACTATTAGCTTCACTGACAAGCAACTTCAATGACAGCAGTGTCACTAACAGCTTCACTGACAGCTGTGTCACTAACAGCTTCACTGACAGCAGTGTCACTAACAGCTTCACTGACAGCAGTGTTACTAACAGCTTCACTGACAGCAGTGTTACTAACAGCTTCACTGACAGCTTCACTGACAGCAGTGTCACTATTAGTTTCACTGACAAACAGCTTCACTGACAGCAGTGTCACTATTAGCTTCACTGACAAGCAGCTTTACTGACAGCAGTGTCACTAACAGCTTCACTAACACTAGTGACAGCAGCATCACTAACAGCTTCACTGACACTAGTAACAGCAGTGTCACTAACAGCTTCACTGACAAGCCGCTTCACTGACACTAGTGACAATAACATCACTATCAACTTTACTGACACTAGTGACAGCAGCTTCATTAACACCTTCACTGACAGCATCACTAACAGCTTCGCTGACACTAGTGACAGCAGCATCACTAACAGCTTCACCGACACTAGCAACAGCACCGTCACTAACAGCTTCATTGACAGGCAGCTTCACTGAGAAGTAGCCTTACTGACAGTAGCTTCACTGACAAGCATCTTCATTGACTGTTCACAACTCAAGTGGCTCCTGTCTTCAAGGGTACTCCGTCGTTACCAAGAGAAGTGGGGCAACACAGGCCTGTCCTCAAGGGTACTCCGTCGTTACCAAGAGAAGTGGGGCAACACAGGCCTGTCCTCAAGGGTACTCCGTCGTTACCAAGAGAAGTGGGGCAACACAGGCCTGTCCTCAAGGGTACTCCGTCGTTACCAAGAGAAGTGGGGCAACACAGGCCTGTCCTCAAGAGTACTCCGTCGTTACCAAGAGAAGTGGGGCAACACAGGCCGGTCCTCAAGGGTACTCCATCGTTACCAAGAGAAGTGGGGCAACACAGGCCGGTCCTCAAGGGTACTCCGTCGTTACCAAGAGAAGTGGGGCAACACAGGCTGGTCCTCAAGGGTACTCCGTCGTTACCAAGAGAAGTGGGGCAACACAGGCCTGATGAGAGACCTGCTGCCCACAAGCCCAGAAAGTGGCCCATACAGTCAGTACCAACACTCTGCCACTGTGCATTCAGTACCAACACTCTGCCACTGTGCAGTCAGTACCAACACTCTGCCAGTCAGTACCAACACTCTGCCGCTGTACAGTCATTACCAACACTCAGCCGCTGTACAGTCAGTACCAACACTCTGCCGCTGTACAGTCAGTACCAACACTCTGCCACAGTACAGTCAGTGCCAACACTCTGCCAGTCAGTACCAACACTCTGCCACTGTACAGTCATTACCAACACTCTGCCGCTGTACAGTCAGTACCAACACTCTGCCGCTGTACAGTCAGTACCAACACTCTGCCACAGTACAGTCAGTACCAACACTCTGCCACTGTACAGTCAGTGCCAACACTCTGCAGCCCTTCACTGTGCTCAGTTAGCAACAGATTATTTTCAGACACTCGACCACTGAATGTTCAAGTTCTGAATGTTCAAGCTGTTTTGGGGTCAGTTGCTAGTTTGACTGAAACAGTAAGAGTGTGACTGGGACCCCCCCCCCCCCCATCTACATACACACACATGGAGCAATATTCATCAGTGATGTTTCACACTGATGAATACTTTTGGCATGTGTGGTGTGCTCTTTAACTTGGCTCTGTTGGATTAATTGCCTTTGAGCTGTTTTGAACTGATTTAGTGAAGTATCTATAATACTGATACAACGTTTCACCCTGATATGGTTGAGTGGCCATTAAAATCAGTAAAAGCCAATTAATTACATACTTGCGTGGCATATCCAAGTAATCTCTACATTATGCAGTACTCACTGGAAAGTGAGAAAAGATGATATGATGGCTGAGCTGAGGTCCCATTTACTATTCAGGACCATGGTGTCATCTTCAAACTAACTGGGTCTTTTTATGGTCAGTAAGTATACACGTCTCATTATAGGCCCAAGGCACTTCCTCGCTTTCACCTGTAATCAAGCGATCTTCAGAATCTGATATTCCAACTGAAAAGTCCATGACAAACATTTGACAAGTCAGCTTCAGAATTTGATATTCCAACTTAAAAATCCACGACAAAGATTTGACAAGAGTCATCTTCAGAATTTGATATTCCAACTTAAAAATGCATGACAAAGATTTGACAAGAGTCATCTTCAGAATTTGATATTCCAATTTAAAATCCATGACAGAAATTTGACAAAAGTCAAATCAGTTTTGCTTGGCACTTGGGTCCAGCAGACAAGTTCTGACACTGTGGTGACAGAACCAAGGAGACAGAAACACAATGGACACAGAGAAAAACAAACAAAATTCTCTGCATTTGTTCTCGCTGGCCAGACACCTTGTTCTTTACGGGGACTGAGATCTCGCACAAAAGCAAAAACGAATAACACAGAGCCACCAAAAACCTTCTGCAGAGTGTTGCTGGTTTTTGTGGTTCCTGGGGGAGTGTTTACAGTGGGAACGTTCACTTTTTGAGTAGTTGTTTGCGCTGTTGTTCCAGAAGCCCCTCCAGGTGATCTGCGCGCTTGCAGGCTGCCTGGTACTGACCCTTGAGCTGAGTCACCACCTCCTCCTTCTTCACTATGGCCTGCTTCACCCTGAAAACACCAACAGCACACACATCAGGACATGAAGACCCAGGAAGCACCAACATCAGGACATGAAGACCCAGAAAACACCAACAGCACACACATCAGGACATGAAGACCCAGGAAGCACCAACATCAGGACATGAAGACCCAGAAAACACCAACAGCACACACATCAGGACATGAAGACCCAGGAAGCACCAACATCAGGACATGAAGACCCAGAAAACACCAACAGCACACACATCAGGACATGAAGACCCAGGAAGCACCAACATCAGGACATGAAGACCCAGAAAACACCAACAGCACATGCATCAGGACATGAAGACCCAGGAAGCACCAACATCAGGACATGAAGACCCAGAAAACACCAACAGCACCAACATCAGGACATGAAGACCCAGGAAGCACCAACAGCACACGCATCAGGACATGAAGACCCAGGAAGCACCAACAGCACACGCATCGGGACATGAAGACCCAGGAAGCACCAACAGCACACGCATCGGGACATGAAGACCCAGGAAAACCAACAGCACACGCATCAGGACATGAAGACCCAGGAAACACCAACAGCACATGCATCAGGACATGAAGACCCAGGAAACACCAACAGCACACGCATCAGGACATGAAGACCCAGGAAACACCAACAGCACACGCATCAGGACATGAAGACCCAGGAAACACCAACAGCACACACATTGGAGCACGAAGAGAGCAATTCCTGAAACGTTCTTAAAATTGGGTGGTAATATACAATGAGGATCTACTTCTGTCTCATTCCAAACTCTACCTACTGACAACTTCACTGAAAAGTTTGCCTCTGTCTCATTCTAAACTTTTGGTGTCTCATTCCAAACTCGATCTCTGTTTCATTCCAAAATCTGCCTCTTGTCTTATTCCAAACTTTCCTACTGTCTCATTTCAAACTCTGCTCTTGTCTCAATCCAAACTCTGTTGTCTCAATCCAAACTTTGCCCATGTCTCATTCAAAACTATCTCTGTCTCATTCAAATTCCAAACTCTACCTCTGTCTTATTTTAAACTCTGCCCCTGTTTCATTCCAAACTCTATCTCTGTCTCATTTTAAACTCTGCCCCTGTCTCATTCCAAACTCTACCTGTCTCACTTTAAACTCTGCCCCTGTCTCATTCCAAACTCTACCTCTGTCTCATTTTAAACTCTGCCCCTGTCTCATTCCAAACTCTACCTCTGTCTCACTTTAAACTCTGCCCCTGTCTCATTCCAAACTCTACCTCTGTCTCATTTTAAACTCTGCCCCTGTCTCATTCCAAACTCTACCGCTGTCTCACTTTAAACTCTGCCCCTGTCTCATTCCAAACTCTACCTCTGTCTCACTTTAAACTCTGCCCCTGTCTCATTCCAAACTCTACCTCTGTCTCACTTTAAACTCTGCCCCTGTCTCATTCCAAACACTACCTCTGTCTTATTTTAAACTCTGCCCCTGTCTCATTCCAAACTCTATTGTTGTCCCATCCAAAACTCTACAACTTCTTATTCCAGAGCTCTTAATCCCAAACCCTACTTCTGTTTGACTCATGGCTATGCTTCTGTCTCGTTCCACACGCTTCAAGCTTACTTCATTATCCCACTGAGAAACATATGTGGTGAAATGCTTCACGTATCACAACAGACAAACCCAGCTGACCTTTTATGCACTTCCTCCATCTCTGCATCTTTCACTTGTTTGATATCCTCCACTTCCTGCTTGGCCCGCTCCAGCTCAATGCGATGTTTGGCCCGCAGTTCGGAGATCTCGTTTTTGATCCGCCGGTTCTCCTCCTCCGTGGCAACAATGCGGTCTGCGAACTCTTGTCGGATAATGTCTGACACGTGGCCCCGCTCTTCGCGCATCTTTTCCAGCAACTGCAAGGGAAAACAACGGACATGGATGCATTTTAAGACTGAACCCACCTCGCTTTGCACCGTACAAAGGCATAATACAGAATGGATTCATATAAAACTGGTCATGTCAAAACAGAACACATTTAAAATTCAATCTGTGTTCCCCCAGCCACACACACACACACACACACTCTCTCTCTCACAGTCACACACACAAGCTGAGAAAGAACGGACAAGGCTGAATGCAATCAATGCCCACTAGCTGCACACTTGTGAGGCAGTGTACTCACCTTCTTGATGTCCTTGATCTCCTCTTCCTTCTGCTTGATAATGACCTTGAGGCGCTCATTCTCACCTTCCACTTCTGCCGCTCGTGCCTGGAAAAAGAACAAAGAAAGTCACACCAAAACATGGAGAGGCAGCAATTCACGCATCCTTGCGGTTTCTCTCGTGTGGCGAAAGCACAGGCTGTGACACTGAAGCACAAAGTGTGGCGAAAGCACAGGCTGTGACACTGAAGCGCAGCACACAAAGTGTGGCGAAAGCACAGGCTGTGACACTGAAGCGCAGCACACAAAGTGTGGCGAAAGCACAGGCTGTGACACTGAAACGCAGCACACAAAGTGTGGCGAAAGCACAGGCTGTGACACTGAAGCGCAGCACACAAAGTGTGGCGAAAGCACAGGCTGTGACACTGAAGCGCAGCACACAAAGTGTGGCGAAAGCACAGGTTGTGACACTGAAGCACAGCACACAAAGTGTGACAGGGTGAAGATGCTGGAAGGAAAGATCCATTAAAAAAAAGGTACTTGCTTCAATGCTGTAACCAAACTGTCATTCCTAAGATGTGGAATGTTAGCAACACATGCAAGGATCAGAGAGCAACAACAAAAAACAAAAACCACCGCTGGCCAACTGCCCTGTGATCACAATTTCATCAGTGCATTTTGGAAGTCCACGTGACAGATGAAACATCAACTGATGCAATTAAAACATTGTTGTTGTTCTTATAAAGAAGCTTGGTGCTAAGTACAAAATATAAGTGCACAATTGCCAAGCTTGTGTCCGCAGTGTGATAGGATGGTGCCCGTGTGTTGGGCAAATTTACAGGAATATTTCTCTCTCTCACTACTCTATGATCAAACAGGCCTGTCAGTGAGCCAGAGTTCACAAAGAGAAAATGTTTCTGAACTGTCAAAATTGTGGTGCGTCTCATCTGCACGTGCTGATTGGTTAATCGCAGCCTGTCACTCAAATCTCAGCGGTGCATTAATTATGGAGATGGCAAAGTGGATGAAGGAGCCAATGGCATACTCAGCTGGAACAAAGCACTCCTCCTCGACGGAACTCACCTTGATCTGATTGTACTTCTGGACAGCCCTCCTCTCCGAGTTCTCCAGCTCCCTCGTCTCCACTTCAAACTTTTCCCTCAACCGTCTGAATCAGGCAAAGAAAGGCAGACAATGAAAATCCAATTTTACACACTATTTCCATCAAAGATGCACATCGCAGGCTGTACAATTCTGGTGTCACAACAGACACATTTTGGTCTAGCATTTCTCTTTTCAAGACTGCTGACATCTAAAATACAGGATGGAGCTGCTTTTCTTACAATACAATACAACTTTATTGCCAAGTGTCAATACACCGATTGCACGAGGAATGTTTTGTGGTGCCAAGTACATTCATCACACATTCACTCCAATCATAAAACATTTAATTACAACAGCAAATAAACATCTGGGTAAAAAGTCATTCATAGATAACAACATGAGAAAATCCCACTGGCATCAAGCTGTGCATATCACATAAAATAGAACTGCCACAAAATAAAACTGTGTAGCATATTTATAAATAATGCAGTGCTTCTCTTGTGTAGCATATTTATAAATAATGCAGTGGCTGCTTTCTTGTATAGCATATTTATAAATAATGCAGTGGCTACTTCTCTTGTGTAGCATATTTATAAATAATGCAGTGGCTACTTTTCTTGTGTAGCATATTTATAAATAATGCAGTGGCTGCTTCTCTTGTGTAGCATATTTATAAATAATGCAGTGGCTGCTTCTCTTGTGTAGCATATTTATAAATAATGCAGTGGCTGCTTCTCTTGTGTAGCATATTTATAAATAAGGCAGTGTTGCTTCTCTTGTGTAGCATATTTATAAATAATGCAGCGGTGCTTCTCTTGTGTAGCATATTTATAAATAATGCAGTGGCTGCTTCTCTTGTGTAGCATATTTATAAATAATGCAGCGTTGCTTCTCTTGTGTAGCATATTTATAAATAATGCAGCGTTGCTTCTCTTGTGTAGCATATTTATAAATAATGCAGTGTTGCTTCTCTTGTGTAGCATATTTATAAATAATGCAGTGGCTGCTTCTCTTGTGTAGCATATTTATAAATAATGCAGTGATTTATAAATAATGCAGTGGCTACTTTTCTTGTGTAGCATATTTATAAATAATGCAGTGTTGCTTCTCTTGTGTAGCATATTTATAAATAATGCAGTGATTGCTTCTCTTGTGCAGCATATTTATAAATAATGCAGTGGCTGCTTCTCTTGTGTAGCATATTTATAAATAATGCAGTGACCAGACAGTCAGGCTTAGTTTTTCACATCTTCCACTCAGCATATGCAAAGAATGCTTCTTTACAGCAGTATTTACTTTGTGTTGTGTGAAATCAACCCACAAGGGAGTTAATTAGTGCTCAAAATACGTAACACAAGTACATCAGCATTTTTGAGGATGTACCTCTGGTGGAGTTTATGTCCCTTGTATCTACATGCGTGCCAGGTGAGAGTTACCGTAGGAGAGTCAGGTCTTTGTTGTTGTACTTGTGTTCCATATTCTGAAGGCTAATTAACTCCCTTGTGTGTGGATTGTGCACAAGCGCCCTGGGCCTCATTCCGTTTCAGATCTGTATTGTGTGCTTCATAACAGCACCGCACCTGAATAGAGAATTACAGAACCTCCTCAAAGTGAGCAGCACACTGACCTCATTTTGGTTTCCAAGGCCTTCTCACTCTCCTCCCTGGAGATGCAGGAGTCCTCCTCGAGGCGGGCGATGACCAGCTCGATCTCCTTGTCACGCTCCTTGCGCACCTGCTCCTTCAGTTCCCGCTCCTTTTGCAGCAGCCAGGTGTCGTGCTTCTTCTTGTAGTTCTCCTCCCACGCCTCCTTCTCCAGCTGCAGGCGCTCCTGCAGTTCCCGCGTCTCCGTCTGCGTGACGCACAAATAAATCTCTCTTCATGTCTGGTGTCATAATTGCGAGTTATGTCAACACCATTTTTGATAGTATACATCTTATTTATTGATTGTCATTTCAAAGTATTTTCAATGATTTTGCTTTTCCTGTATGTTTATTACTATTAATAGTGGTAGTATTTTTTTATTTTTTTTATTTTGTTTATCCTGTTTAAATATTAATCGAGTTTGTAAAAAGATTATTTTTCCTTCTTTTTTCTCTCTCCATTTTTCGCTTATTTGGTAGTTTAGCAAGGACTAGTTGTTAGACAGGTCTAAATGAACCTAAACTACAATCCTTGGAAAATAAAGTTTTCGAGTTCGAGTTCAAATGGTTGTTGTTGTGTGTTTCTCAGGTATGCACTCTGGGAGTCACCCGGTACATATGCAACTGTATGCTGACAAATGCATTCCACAGGGTGGGAGGACTGTAAGTATTATTCTGGTGTTTTTGTCTGCATGACACACAAACAACTGTCTTCCTGTCTGGCTGTTGTTGTAGTCCTCCCCAGCAAAACGCTGGGAGTCACCCGGTATACATGCAACTGTATGTTGACAAATGCATTTCACAGGGTGGGAGGATTGTAAGTGTGACTGTTGTGTTTTATTCAGCATCTCTGTCGGCACAACACGCAAACAAATCTCCCGTGTCTGGCTGTTGTGTTAGAGAGTGAATGGGTGGCAGCTGTTTGTGCAAAAACATTAAGCTGAAGCCTGGACCAGACCTGTTTATCCCTCTTTTCAGTTGTCAGTACTTTGGGCAGAAGTTGTCAGTAATCCTAGGTGTCTGTCAGTAATACACACACTCCATTTGTGACTCTTATAATTTTTACTCATATCTCGCACTATGTTTTAGACAGTTGTATTCACAGTTAATTTTTACTCAGACCAAGATTGTAACAAATGAAGGCACAATAGCCTCAAGTTCAAGTGCAATAGCATTTTGTTTAAACTATTATTAGAAACACCAACAGATCCATGGATTGTGATGATTCCAAGTCTTGACTACTAACAAGTCGCACATCATGGCTTCAGCTATGATGATGTCCTGCTGGCCCTCACCTCGCTTTGCTTCCAGAAACTTTAAACAAGACGGCTGGGATTTCTTCAAAAGATTCATAATCTTTGTGGCGAATGGACTTCCACGTGCCTCTTGCAATTGTTTCCACCACCATGTGTGCAAGTGAAGTCGATGCTGAACGAACAAATCGCCTTTTCGCGAACGGAATAAACATGACCACCTCTCATGGTACTCTGGGCGATAACGTTGGATCGCCTTAATTTTTGGGGGGTAGTCAATCCCGAATCTTCAACACATCTTTTACTCATCTTCCCAAAGCACACTTCAAAGATGGCGGCAGAAGCAGGGTTTTAACAATGAGCATGCGCAGTCGGTATTCCAAGGGAAGTAATTTCCTGTCACGACTTGGTTTTGGCCCTTTGACAGTTTCGATCCTGTGCCTGTGGTTTTACTCCAGCTTAAAATGCGGGAAAGGAAAAATCGGACAGTGACCGTAATTTTTGACCCAGCCAGCGTAACAGCGGAATTTGAGGTCTGAATCCGTAGGAATTACGGTGAAACCGTAGGGGTAAACAGGTCTGCTAGACTCACACAGAGGAAGTGCCAGACGATTTTCCTTGAAAGGATGAGAGAGGACCATCACTAATTGGCACCGTTTTGAAGGCAATGTTAGGGAAACATCTGAGAGATAGGTTTTTTCTTAGTGCATAGATACCATCTTGAACTAACTAGACTCACCGCATGCCGGCGCTCCTGCTCTTCTCGGGCCTTCTCAAACTGTTCCTTCATGGCTGACAGCGCCAGGCGGTGGGAGTCTTCCAGCTGACGGCGCAGAGCGTCCAGCTCTTGTCGCTGGCGGGAGGCGTTACTGGCCAGGCGATCCTTCTCGTCTTGCACCTCGTTGTACAGGCGGCGCCGCTGCTGCTGGAAGGCCTCTTCCTCTTGCTGCAGCTGCTTCTCGTATCTGTGAGATAAACACAGGCAATCAGCTACATGCCTTGGTGCCAGTGATCCCTGAAGACACAATGCAGCTGCCTCCTGTATCTGTCAGATAAACACAGGCAGACAGATACATGCCTTGGTGCCAGTGATCCTTGAATACATAATGCAGTTGCTTTTCATACCTGTGAGATAAACACAGGCAATCAGCTACATGCCTTGGTGCCAGTGATCCCTGAAGACACAATGCAGCTGCCTACTGTACCTGTCAGATAAACACAGGCAGTCAGCTACATCCCTGGAGACGTAATGCAATTGCTTTTTGTACCTGTGTGATAAACATAGGCAATCAGCTGTGTGCTTTGGTACCAGTGATCCCTGAAGACACAATGCAGCTGCCTCTCTTACCTGCAAGACACATGCAGGGAATTAGTGGCATGCCTTGTGGCAGTGATCCCTGCAGACATAATGCAGCTGCTTCTTGTATCTGTGAGATAAACATAGGCAATCAGCTGCATGCCTTGGTCCTTGAAGACACAATGCAGCTGCCTGAGCGGACAGGTGACTCTGCACTCAAAATAGTTAAGACAGCTGGGAAAATAGCTGATAATCTCCAAGCTGATTGTAAAAAAAAAAGAAAAAAGGAGAAGACAAATATATAGCAAACACCATCAACAATTGATGACATAACAACAAATCACTTCCGGGGGAGTGGTGGGGGGGGGGGGGGGGGGGGGGGGGGGTGGGGTGATACTACTTTTACATCAAAACAGTATTATCCAGCCTCCATTTGCCTTTCAACAAAATCTAGCCCTAGATTAGTCATTCTTGCCTGATTTCTGTCCTGCAAAAAGAAGTCTTCACTGTATAACTGCATCAATAAAAATGATTTAATTTGTACACATTTACCTTTGTTATGTTGAATTGTGTAACTGGTGTTTTTCTGTGTGGAATTTGAGAGACCCAAAAGGCAAATTTTTGTTTGATGCGTTTATTATGAATAATAAAGTTCTTTTGTTATTTGTAATTAAATATTGTAATTAAAAAAACATCTCCTGTCCCCACCTTTCTTTGGCCAGCTCCCTTTCCCTGGCAACGGCAGCTTCTTTCTCATGAGCAAGCTGGTCCCGCAGTTCCTCCGTCATTTTCACGTAGCGCTGCGCTGCTCTCTCATCCGACTCCAGGAGCTCTGCCTCGTGAACCTGCTTCAGTTTCTTCACCTCCGCCTTGTGCTTGGCGATCAGCCGCTGGATCTCTGGCTCCAGCCCTTTCACCGTCATGTCCTGGGTGAAGGCACAGAAAAGCAGATCAGAAATGAGACGCAGACAGGCAGATCTCAGAATCGAGACAGAGGCAGATCAGACCCAGGACACACAGAGGCAGAAACGAACCAAGACACAGACAGGCGGGCTAGAACTAAGACACAAGCAGGCAAATCATAATTAAGACGTGGATAGGCAGATCCGAACTGTGATACAGCTAGGCAGATCAGAACTATGACACAGGGAGGCAGATCCGAATCTTGACACAGGGAGGCAGATCAGAATCTTGACACAGGGAGGCAGATCAGAATATTGACACAGGGAGGCAGATCAGAATATTGACACAGGGAGGCAGATCAGAATCAAGACTCTGAAAGGCTGACAGGAATCACAGACAAGCAGATCATAATTAAGACACAGAATGGCAGACACTTAAGGCAGATCAGAATAAAGACACAGATGGGTGGGTCAGAATAAAGACACAGAAGGGTGGGTCAGAATAAAGACACAGAAGAGTGGGTCAGAATAAAGACACAGAAGGGTGGGTCAGAATAAAGACACAGAAAGGTGGGTCAGAATTAAGAAACAGAAAGGCAGGTCAGAAATAAGGTCCAAAGAGGCAGATCAGAAATAAAGACACAGAGAGGCAGATCAGAATTAAGAAACAGAAAGGCAGGTCAGAAATAAGGTCCAAAGAGGCAGATCAGAAATAAAGACACAGAGAGGCAGATCAGAAATAAGACACAGAAGTAGATCAGAATTAAGACACAGAGAGGCAGATCAGAAATAAAGACACAGAGAGGCAGGTCAGAATAAGACACAGAAGTAGATCAGAATTAAGACACAGAGAGGCAGGTCAGAATTAAGACACAGAAAGACAGCCAGAAACATGGACACAGACAGGCAGGTCAGAATCAAGACACAGAAAGGTAGGTCAGAATTATTACACAGAAAGACAGTCAGAAACAAGACACAGAGAAGCGGGTCAGAAACAAGACACAGAAAGGCAGGTCAGAATTAAGGGACACAACAGCAGAGATCACAGTTATCTGCGGCAACTCGCATGTGAGTGAATACATTGATACAGACATGTTTAATGCCTGTAAATACATCAATACATCCATTTTTGATGCCTGTCTAAATGACCTGCCTTTATTTTCTTGGTTTTCTCGTCAATCCATTTTTCTCTCCTCAGCTTCTCAGCCGCCGCGTGGATCTCTTTGAGCTTCGTCATTTCCACTGTGTGGCTGCACGACAACAAAAACAACATAAACACGCTTTAATCAGCATACTAATGAGTTCTGTGCTTTACAATCACATTACTTCTTCTGAACATCACCAAATGTAATAATATTAACAGTAATAATAATGGGGGGGGGGGGGGGGGGGGAGAGGGGGAAAAAAGAGAGAGAGAAAGTGAATGCCAAAAAAAAAAAAAATGAGAGAGAGAAATCTGTCATGCTGGTGACCCACTGAAGATGGCAGCTCTATGCTATCCTGAGGTTCCATCAACAAAAGAAAAGTCATCTTTGATTTTCACCGAGTTTTAGTGAAACACCTTTAACTACGTGCTTACCTTTTAACATGCACTGAGTTACGTGAAGGAACGGGAAAATGGGAAAATTACACATGTGTTTGCGGGTGTATGTTTGTGGAAAAAGCCGGGGCGGGCGAGAGGGGGAGAGAATGTGAGAGTGAGATATATATATTTCTTTTACGTTTTATTTTATTTAATTTTAATTTTAAATGGACCTTCTTGAGTCTTGAGCCCATGTGTCAAAGGAAAATGTTCATTTTTATGCTTTGTATATTGATGAATAATAAAGATTGATTTGATTTGATTTGAAAAGGTCCAGGATCTTTTGTTCTACGTATCTTGCATCCCATAATGTAAGAATAAAGACCATGCCCAAGTCTAAGCAAGTTGTTGTTGAGAGCCTGAAACAAGCAAAGAACACTGGGAAATGTAACACTCACTTTTCCTCCATACTCTTGATCTTGTCCTGGTATTTGCGGTCAATCGTCTTCAGTTCTTTGACAAGCTGCTCACACTGCTCCGTCAGTCCCTTTTTGTCATCAATTAACTGGAAGGACAAATGAGATGGTTACTTATTACATCACTGATGTGAAGGAAAACTGGAGATGGTAATTTTTTTTAAAGCCTTTTAAGGAGAACAGTGGAGAAGCATCATGGGCCCTATCGTTGTGGGGCGTTTAATCATATAACACACATCCAATGCAGTAACATGTTCACACACTCATGCATACTTCATTCTACCTATAAAAAATTATAAAATAAAAAAAATGTACACATATACTGACTGTTCATGAGCCCTACTGATAATAATGAAATATTTGTAAAGCATGCGCCTCTAACATAAAAAAAAACAGAGCTAGGCTTGCTGTAAACAATTCAAATTTAAACAATCAGGTTGTGACACCACAAACAGAAACTGACAAACAACAATGACTACAGGCAGTTCAAACCACAAGAAGCAAAACAGCAAGACCTGCATTGTACGCACACACACACACACACACGCACACGCACGCACACACGCACATGCACACTCACACCCACACACACACACACACACAATCAATCAACTGAAATAATCTAAGAACAAGCTGGGCCAAGGAGGGGTGGACAGACAGTTTGCTGCAGCAGGAGTAGATTGTAGCTAGATGGGTCTTCA
Source organism: Alviniconcha marisindica (assembly GCA_018857735.1). Lineage (NCBI taxonomy): Eukaryota > Metazoa > Mollusca > Gastropoda > Provannidae > Alviniconcha > Alviniconcha marisindica. The sequence goes on from JABMCL010000813.1 coordinate 895,094, forward strand.
GTACGTAAACTGCTGTTTTACGCCCAGTCAACCAGCTCGGTTGTATCAGGGCCAGATGGGTCATCAGAGTGGTTTTTAATGCAGCAATCAGTATTAAAGTCATTTAGTGATCTTATCATTCTCTTCAAATGCATAAAACTGGTTTAGAACTGGAGTAAGTGGCTGGAAATTGAAGGCCTTGCCTGATCAATGAAGGAAAGGTGACGTTTAATGGCCTCTTCATATTCATTTTTCTGAATGTCCAGATGTCTCCTCATCTCCTTGTCAGCCTCCCGAGCATGACGGACTGTCAGTTCCCTCTGCTGGTTCTGCACACAGCAAATAGCATTTTAAATCTTGGGCTGAAAATGGTCCAAAGAAAAGAGAACAAAATATGTCACAAAGACCTCTTCACGACAACCACCATATCACAACAAAACAAGAACTGTATCCAAGTTACGACATAAAGATGTATTGCTACAATGTACTGGCTTGGTGTACCGTATGAGTCGGAGGCAGAACTCACAGAGCTGTTTCAAACTTTGGAAAAAAGGCTTCTTTGGTTTTCACTGAGCCATATTATTGTGCAGCTTTTTAAACTTAGTATCACAAAGGTTTCGGACATGAGCCAGAGCAGTTTATACAAGTTTACATGTTAATCCTGCCCTGGTTATCACATCCTTGCAGTCTTGGTTATCACATTCCTGTAGTTTTATTACTGTACTGTTTTCTTTGCAGCCTGAGAGCATGAGTCCATTGTGAGTGTGCTGGAATTTTGTCTGCTGAGCAAAGTAAACCCGATTGCTGTACACTGAATCTGCTGTGTTTCCCTACAAAGCCTAATTGCTTTCTCTGCTGCCCCAGTAAACATGCTGGATCCAATTCAGAAGCATTTTGGCGATGGCCACTATGGCCAGCGTGCTGCCATAATTGGGCTGGACTGCAAATATGCGGAATCCAACTTCAGCAGATGGTCTGTTCAGGTTTTGGACGCACGGATCTGGTCCGGAAGCAAGTCAGCATGCGAGAATCATCAGGCCCGGTTCTGACAGTTTGCAAGCAGCCCACTACCAGTTTCCCATTTTCAGACTCGGCTGCATTCTTCCACAGATGGCCCGGATCAAGAATCACTGGGGCCGCTTCTAGCCACTGCTTCTGAGCCGATCTGCATCAGATGCGAGTCAGATCCGGCTTGTTTACTGGGACAACTCTGCACTCCACCACGCAGAAAATAAGTGGTCTTGAAAGTAGGGTGGTCCCTGGTCAGGACCCCCCCCCCCCCCCCGAATTATGCAGCGAAAGATTTCATTAAAAAAAAGTTTCTAAAAGATGGGTGGCCTCTGGTCTCTGATCAGGGGTTCTACTGTATGCAAAGGGCAGGCAGACAAGTGACGGGGAAGGGGACAGATGTTGGGGTCGGTCTTCCGCCATACCAGCGCCTTCTGCAGCATGGACACTGTGCGAGCTTTCTCGTCCAGCTCCAGCCTTTGAGACAGCACCGTGCTGGTGACCTCCGACGCCATGGCCTGCGCCTTCTCAAGCTGAGCGATCTCCTCGCCGGACGGAACCAGCCCTGCTGGTTTCTCCAGCTCTTCGTTCATTCGGTGGATTTCCTGGGTACAGAAAAGTACCGATGAAAGAAGCTGTGTGTAGAAAGAGCCTGCATCCTCTGGACAATGCTGTAGCAATAAATGGCATGGCCATTCAATGTGGGATTAATTTGTGTGTGTGTGTGGGGGGGGGGGGAGGAGGTTGTACAGCAACCAGTGTGACACCACATTCTCTTTTTCAAATCACTGGATTTGCTAGATTTTGTTGTTGTTAACTCAGACACAGACAGGCAGATTTTGCTTGGCTCCTCAACTGTAGCTGCAGGTGTTGTGCCTCATGCCATGTTCACACTGCCACAATAAGCCTGTGGTCCTATGTGCAAGTGTGTGTGAGTATGTGTGCATGCTTATGGGTGTGCATGCATGTATGTGTGCGCTTGTATGTGTGCCTGCAGGCTTGTCAGTGTGTGTGTGTTAGTACACGTGTGTGTGTATATGCATAAATCACTATCAGTGCATGTGCCAGGATGTATGTGTGTGTGTGTGTGTGTGTGTGTGTGTGTGTGTGACAGAGAGAGATATATCAGTTTTTCTTTGTCAGACATTTTTTTCAACAACAAAAAAGATTCATGTGTTTTTGGTTTTCTCTCCCATAAACCAAAAAACTTACAGTAAACATGATGAAACAGAGCCCTGTTACTTAATTCTTTGGATAAAACTTCAGTCCTAAACATAACATGCAAATGGGCACAAAACAGTCAATACATATATCCCCCCCCCCCCTCTTCCCCCAACCACCACCACAACTATAAAAAAACAAAAACAAAAACTTACTCCAATCATAGTTCAGGAGCTGTGTGAGAGTCTAGGTGGCCGTCCTGGGCTGTCCGTCCTAACGAGCCTTTTGGTTTCCGTGGACGTAAAGCTATATTGAACCATGCTTCGGCATTGGTCTCAGCTTGTCCCTAATATGTCAACTGACATCTGAGGACATTAAGCAACACTACCTACCTACTGACCCCAAAATAAGAAGTCCACAGACCAATAATGCACAAGGACAGGAAGCCACTCACTGAGTCGATTTCACTGAGTCGGTCAGAGACTTGCACTTCATCCAGAAAGGACATGATGCTCTTCAACTTGTTGTCCGTCAGCACGCCGCTCTTGGACAGCCCGTCCTTGGCGGCATTCAGCTTCTCCAGGTTCTCTGCCGTCAGGTTAGAGCCATCTTCTCCTTCCTGGTCCTTCTCCAGCTCATCCACTGGAACGAAAGAATGTTAAAACAATGTCGCGATCAGATAAAACAGAGCTCTGTATAGCACTCCATCTTCCACATAAAGCTGAGTGCAGAACGCTTTACAATAGCTTTAGCAACACACACCACCTGCACGGCCCCCAGCCCCTCCTCCATATTTTGCTGCTGTTTTGTGGTGGCGTTTCTATAGCTACTGCATACCTTACACAATGGAAGCGATCTGTCCACCCTAAAATCAAGGAGAGAGGAGACACATAGATTAGAAAATTAGTTTTTAGCATCTGGTTAGGGGTGGGGATAGCTCAGTGGTTAGAGCGCCAGGCTCGTGATTGAAAGGTCGTGGGTTCGAATCCCTGCAGGAGCAGTGGGAGAATTTTCTTCTCCAGGGTCGACTTTCTGTGCTGACTCTTATTTCAGTATCCGTTCCACCCCGTGTTACCGCAGTAGCACGTAAAAGATCCCGGTCATTCTGCCAAAAGTGCAGGTGGCAGGTTACAGCTAAACACGCATACACCTTACGTATGTGGCTTTTGCATGAAGTGACATGGAGCATGGTTGTATGGTGTACACAGACCTTGCGCCGAGACGGCAGCAGTTTCATGTGGCACCAGCCATGCCAGCGCTGTAAGTACACCACTTCGGTGGATATTTAAAAAAAACAGAGTATTCAGTGCTGAACTTGCACAACTGAGGTGGTTAGACAAGAACCAGCACTTACACTGTCAAGTGCTGTCAGTTGAGATTGTAATAGTACACTAGAAGTGGTTTAGCACACTGTCTATGAAAAGAAAAGAAAATCCAACTGGCACTTACACCATGACGTTTTCTTGTCGCCTCGATGGGTGGGGAAGTGTTCTTCTTCCTCAAGCCTCCTGAGTGTGTCGTAGAGGTCGTTGAGCGTAGTTCTTGTGCCAGTCTGCGTGGCTGTGTCACCCGGTCCATTTGTCTCCCTGTCTTCCTCCACTCCCGCGGCAGCCTGAATAACAGCAAACAGTGCACCAGCATGTCATGAATATCTCCGCTCACCGGCATGTCATGAATATATGCTCACCAGCATGTCATGAATATCTCCGCTCACCAGCATGTCATGAATATATGCTCACCAGCATGTCTTGAATATATCTGCCTACCAGCATATGAATATCTCCGCTCACCAGCATGTCATGAATATCTCTGCTCACCAGCATGTCATGAATATATCTGCCAACCAGCATATCATGAATATCTCCGCTCACCAGCATGTCATGAATATCTCTGCTCACCAGCATGTCATGAATGTCTCCGCTCACCAGCATGTCATGAATATCTCTGCTCACCAGGGGGACAAATAGTTCAACCGTAAAAGGTTGTTGAGCAAAGGACTATTATACAGACAGATCACCTGCAAAAAGTCATTGAGTGAAGGACTACCATATCAGGGTGACAGACAGATCACATGCAAAAAGTCTTTGAGTGAAGGACCATCATATTAAGGCGACAGATAGATCACCTTCACAACGTTGTTGAGCGAAGGACTACCATATCAGGGCGACAGACAGATCACCTGCAAAAAGTCACTGAGTGAAGGACTATCATACCAGGGCGACAGACAGATCACCTGCAAAAAGTCGTTGAGTGAAGGACCATCATTTCAGGGCGACAGATAGATCACCTGTAAAAAGTCACTGAGCGAAGGACTACCGTATCAGGGCGACAGATAGATCACCTGTAAAAAGTCACTGAGCGAAGGACTACTGTATCAGGGCGACAGATAGATCACCTGTAAAAAGTTGTTGAGTGAAGGATTATCATATCAGGGCGACAGATAGATTACCTGTAAAAAGTTGTTGAGTGAAGGACTATCATATCAGGGCGACAGATAGATTACCTGTAAAAAGTCGTTGAGTGATGGACTACTGTATCAGGGCGACAAATAAATCACCTGTAAAAAGTCATTAAGAGAAGGACTACCGTATCAGGGTGACAGACAGATCACCTGTAAAAAGTCGCTGAGTGAAGGACTACCATATCAGGGTGACAGATAGATCACCTGTAAAAAGCCGTTGAGTGACGGACTACCGTATCAGGGTGACAGATAGATCACCTGTAAAAAGTCATTAAGAGAAGGACTACCGTATCAGGGTGACAGACAGATCACCTGTAAAAAGTCGTTGAGTGAAGGACTACCGTATCAGGGTGACAGATAGATCACCTGTAAAAAGCCGATGAGTGACGGACTACCGTATCAGGGTGACAGATAGATCACCTGTAAAAAGTCGTTGAGTGAAGGACTACCGTATCAGGGTGACAGATAGATCACCTGTAAAAAGTCGTTGAGTGAAGGACTACCGTATCAGGGTGACAGATAGATCGCCTGTAAAAAGTCGTTGAGTGAAGGACTACCGTATCAGGACGACAGATAGATCACCTGTAAAAAGTCGTTGAGTGACGGACTGACTCCACCCACAGCTCCTGCTGCTGCTCCCTGCCCCTCCTCGCTCCGTGGTGTCACACCCTCACTGCGTGGCTCTCGTCTCACCGCTGCTGAGCCATTTTTAGACCCAGTCGTCTTCTTCCTGGCTCCCAGGCTGGTGTTGGAGGGAGTCTTGGTGATCCTGCCGCTGGCCTGAAGAAACTTCACCTCCTCTTCCGCCTTCCTCTTCACTTCGTTCCTCTTCTCTTCTCGCTTCTTCTGCAGTTCCTGTGGTTGATGGACAAATTTTATGAGAGATGGCATGACCACAATGCTAGCTAATAGTTCATTTATTTGACTGTTTGGCCAACACTGACATAACATTTTACAACTGAAGAAGCAAATCCAGAATACAGGAGTGTAGGCTGTTGATACTACTGCAAGATGTATGCAGCAAAACGGTTACAATGTCCATTTTGTGAGCTGGAGCAGGGGGGAGAGGGGCAGGGGGGCAATCTCACAAATCTGTCAGTGGGGTCTCTCAAATAACACCATACACTGGCAGCAAAAGGCCTGACATACCACTTAGTCCCAATTTACCAAACAAACAAAACAACAACAAACAAACAAAAACGCAAGGAAACACACCAAACTATTTACTCTGGATCAAATAAAATAACTACAAATAACACTTTCATTATATTTACAGCAGTTGTGTCACAAAAGGCCACAGAATGCCTGGACAGCACAGTCTGTCCATTTAAACTTTGTCAAGTCAGGGGTACATGCATGTTTAGGTGTAACCTACCACCTGCACTTTTGGCAGACTGGTAGGGGTCTTTTACCTGCTACAGCAGTCACATGGGGAGGGTGGGTGGGGGAGAGGGAGGGGGGAACAGATACCAAAATCAGTCTGCACAGAAAGTCGACTCTGGAGAAGAACGTTCTCCTGCTGCTCCTGCCTGGGACTGAACCTGCGAGTCTGGCGCTCTGCCCCTGACCTATGTACATCCCTGCCCCCGCTGCTGTGTAAAACAAAAGGAAAAAAAGTCTTTAAAAAAAAAATGGCAGAGTGCACTGCATTGCTGACCTGTATGGCATCCAACCTGGCCTGCCTGGCCTTTTCTTCCTTGGCTCTCTTCCTGTCTTCCTGCCGGTGCTGCTGGTCTTCCTGCACCACCGCAGACTGCCGCAGCACATCGTCCCTCTTCTGCTGCAGCAGCCGCCGCATCGCCGCCTCCCCGGCCTGCCGCCGCTTCTGGTGCCGCCTGAACCACAGCTGGATCTTTGTGGCGGCAGCGTTGAGAGTTCTGAGATACTGCTCTGCAGCGCTGTGGCTGGCCTGCACATCAGGATGAAGTGAGAACTTGGGAGAGGCACAGTCATGGCTGAACCCTTGAGCATGTTCAGTCTCATGTCAAGTGTTGCAAGCACTTTGTTTTTGATCTTCAAAATACAAGCATTCTCTCTTGGGATCGGGGGGAGGGGGGTGGGGGTGGGGGGGCATTTTCTTGACTGAATATGCTGAAAGTGCTGTTTTGATAGAAAACTGCATGTGTCTGTTTTAGAATTCACAACCTGACCTGTACCTTTGTGTGTGCATCCACATCACTCAAACCACATAATAATAAGTAAAATAGTTTTCAAGTGCAAAATCTTGTCCATAGAGAATATTCTAAACATGCACACACACACACAACAATGGCACACACGTGCATACTGACTGTACAAAACTTTACACACAACTTAAAATAGGCAGCAAAGAGAGACTTAAGATAGATGAAGACAGCAGCACAGCATGGAAAACATGGCAGGTCTATAGTCTACACACACACACACCCTACATTCTACCATATACACACAAGCACTTGAACCACACACACCACAGGGTATGACAATAACTTTTTTCCCACTTGCCCTGTAGGGCAAGTAGATGAATTTTCTACTTGCCCGAGTGGCAAAACTAGTTGCCCATGCCAGATTCTTAAAATCAACCATTTTGATTAAAATAGGTGATATGTTTGTCAAATGGATTTTGAAGGGTAGAAAGTGTGATAAAAGTTCTAAGTAGACGCACACACACACACACACACACAAACCATCTTCCCCACAAAGTTACATAAATTTGTAACATTGTTACTCGCCAGGTCAATGCTTGAAAGAGATAAAATTCTGTAAAGTACTCAAGCTTATAATAAAAAAATTCTATAGTGCCAGTGGTACCTGTCTCAGTACTAATGGTATCAGCAATGAATCACTGCAGTACAGAATGATAACTCCGCCTCATTCTGTCATGTGTCATGACTTCTGTGAAAGCCAACAGGCAGTTACCGTTCATTTCATTCTAACACTTTAACAGTTCTAATTTCAGAATTGTAATTATTGTTAATATTAATGACCCAAACTGCCATGCATGCCCCAAGCCATGACCAGTGGTTGTATAACACAAGGAACTGTGCCAAACCTGCACCAGATACATTTCTTCATTTTCTGTGTTAATAAAGGATTCAGATTTATACTAGTTTATTCCTGCCTTCATTATCTGTTATTTAAGAATGAAAAAAAAATGAAAAAAAGTTTTGTTTTTAAGGTCCAATGTTTCCCCTATTTCCACGATAAAACAAGATCGCGAGTCGGGAGTAGTGTCCCTTTGCTGAACGGAAATTCCCGATCAGAACATGATTGTGAATTTGAACATTTTAGCGGCCACAATTAGGTCTTTTAAAATGCTCATTGATTACACTTTGGATCTGACACCCCCCTTCTCCCCTTGCCCCTATCCCTCCCCCAAAAGAAAGAGAAGACGAAGAAATGTCTTTAAAATTCCCACTAGTACTGGCATAGTTGTGGCCCATGTCATCATTGCAAACACCCCAAGCAAATTCTTTCGTCTGCACTTGGGAACAAACTTCCTCTCTTTTGACTGGGATCTGTTAGCTTTTAGCTTTTCAAACATATATTTGTTTTCATCTCTCCCCCACCCCCCCATCCTCCGATGCTCCTTTTAAAAAGCTCACAACAAAGCTAACTGAGTAAAGAGCGCTAGCTTCTGACTGGCTTAACTGCACTGGCAAGCCAATCACATGCTACGACACAGAAGTCGGTCGGTTTGATGATGTAAAAGGAAACTGATGTTGCGATTGGAAACCGCAAAACAAAAACTGTCACAGTGACTCGAAATCTAGTGCTTGAATTGAAATATGATACTGTCAATAAAAACAATGATAATGACTTGCCCGGTCGGGCAGGCCACTGAGATCTTCACCTGCCCGACCAAGTAAGTTACCTGCCCCGGGCAGTCGGGCAGTCCTTATTGTCATACCCTGCACCAACGCTCCCCTCCTCCCTCTCAAATCATGAACACAAACACACACGCGCAAACACTCCCACGCAGAGTAGAACACACACACACCAGAATACTCAGTGACAAACCTGACTGCCAGAGGCCGAAGCTGCGGATGAGACTGTGCGCACCTGGTTCACCGGAGTTTTGTGCTTGATATTCTGGTAAGAGTTCTCGATAGACGACAACGAAGCTTTGGCTTTCTGCTTCAGGCCTTGTGAAGTCATGTTGTTTGCCAGTCCATTCACCTGCAAGTCATTACAGGTGGACAGATTCTTAGAAGCACTCCTTGCAGAAATGTCTCTGGGAGTGGGCCCGGCGGACAAGTTCCGAGGAGTGGGCCCCGCGGACACATTCCTGGGAGTAGTGTCTGAGCTTCTGTTGCTGTTGAGAATCTCGGCTGACGGAGATGGAGACTGGGCCTCTGAGTTGTTCTTGTTGATGCCGGACAGCTGGCTCTGCAAGTTCTGCAGCTTGTTGATGGACTGTGACAAGCTTTCCTCGATGTCCTCCAGCTCATCATCCGACTGGCTGAGGGCCGAGTCTGGTCTGAAGATGTTGTGTGGACCTTCTGACCGGTCAGATGCCTGGGCCCCTCCACCTCTGCTGCTGCTGTCAGCACCAGAGCTCTTCTTCATCCCAGTCTTCAGAGGCTGCAAGTGGTAAAAAATAGCGTGTTTCATGAACAGTGAAAAAACACCCCTTCTCCCTGTCAAACTATTATTATTTACTGAGGATCAAAGCTTTGGGGATTCACTGTCAGACTTGTCTGAGCATTCTAAAAATGTATGTACATTTTTCACTGGAGGAAATAAAATACCCCTTGCTCAATTCCTTATAAAGCCAAACATAACACATCTAAAACTGCATTTTTGAAACACAGCAACAACTTAGGGAAAGAAAAATGCATATTCTATGCAACAAAATGTTACTTTAATTACAATGTTTACATAGCTCATATATATATGTGTGTGTATATATATATACATATATATATATATATATATATATATATATATATATATATATATATATATATACCATTTTAATTTTTTTTTACATTAGCACCATCTTATTTCTCTTAAGATGAAATTTTGTTTATAAACAAAGTAATTCTGATGATTTCACTGCATATTTTTCTGCACTGTTTGTTATTCCTGGGCAAAGTTCTGTTAATTTTGGAGGCCCTAACTGCTTTGTCATAAGGGGGGTTATACAGCACATTTGTTATTTATTATCATTGAACTGTTATTATCATCATTATGAACTGAAATAGGCCATAATAATAATAACAATAATACTGGGGGTTAAGTGCATTCTTTCTCAGATGAGCCCTAGACACATACATTTCATAAAAATAAAAAGAGAAAAAAATAAAAACAAAAAAAGACATCAAAACACACAGTATTAACATACACAAATCTGTCATCAAACACCAGCACGCCTCCCAATATAGAGACATGTATACATACATGCATGAACGCACATGTACACACACACAAACGCATTTACTTAAGGCAGGCTGGAGACAGTTGGAAGTGTTAGGAGTAAAAGACAAAGAAAAGGTGAGGTGGCCATAACAGTAGAGTTATCAAAAAACAACAACAGCAAACCACAAACACAAAAGCCAGAAAACACACAACAACAAAAAAGAAGACAGTAATAACACATACACTTTCTTGCCATAACACTTTGACAGCATTTGCAGCAGGCTTCCTGGTTTTAATTGTAGAACTGGCAGTGCTTGACGGGCGCTTGATTTTGGGCTGCACCGTGTTCTCAAACAAGGCAAGGAAATCACTGGAGAAAAAGAAAAAAAGTGAGAACCACACAGGCATGAATGAAAAATAGTTGAATAAAAGAGCTTGTTTCAGTTAATACACCCCTCCCCTTTTTTCTCTGGTATTGCCAGACTGGAAAGTCTTATTACCTGCCCTGGGTCCAAAGTAAACGTTTTAGGCATGTTGTTGCTGGAATATATTGTACTGATGTATGTTTGATGTCGTGACTGATGAATATTTCGTTGTTTAGGATTGTAAAGTGCTTTGAGCCAGTTCATGTGGATAAGACGCTATAGAAATGCTTGTGTTGTACATTACTGCTGCTATTCATTGTGCGGAGCAAAAATGTTGGCCACTTAGTTTATGATTGGTAGTACCCAGAATGCCTCCTCAGAAACTTCCAGACAAGATTATGAACATTACCAGATTCCTGTAAATTTGTTCTCCAAAATTCACAAACTGTCCAGACACTTTGGTGGGGGGGGGGGGGGGGGGGCAAATTTAAAGACCAAATTTGATACATCACTCACTTTGAAATTTAATTTGCCACATATATGTACACCCGTTAACTGACAGTTCAGATGTCAAAATATTGTCATTTCATGATTATAACCTACTGCTGCCAAAGTAGGAAGTGTCGAGCTAGTTATTCTCAACGACATTTATTGCCTTTTTATTCTGACAACATAAGCCAAAATTCACAAGCTCTCAAAAACCTCAGTTGCACTGATAATTTTTAGGAGACATTCAGGGTATTGAAATTTACAGGCAGATCATTTTCTGCAAACTTCAAAAAAAAACATAGAGACCCTGAACAATTTTCCAGTATAAAATCGACAATGCCAAACAACAGAAACATCTGTTCAAGTTCTACACAGCGATGATCACCTTCCGTTTTCCAAATTTCTCAACGGTTTGCCTGCACGTGAAGATGAAGCTGAAGCTGAACTCCGGTGTGACGTTGGGGTGGTTGGCACTGAAACAGAAGAAAACAGGCCTTTGCATAAGCTGACTGCTGTGAACAGATCATAAACTGAACAGAACAAAACTGTCCAAGTCCGACATGAAAATAAGAAAAATGCAGATCAGTGATTCACACACACACACTAATCTGGTGTTTGTCTTTGCTAGGTCTTCAAAAATGTGCAGGCACTTCGTGCATTTTGTTTTTCAATCAATACAAGACTAGCCGTGTGTGTGTGTGTGTGTTTGGGAGGGGGGTGGGGGGGGGGAAGAAGTGTGGCACTGCAATCCACCGTGGGTTCAACTCCTTGGTCAGACTCAGACTGCACCAAAAAGTAAGCAGGTGCTAGCACGCCAGGAGATAGCCGGAACCAAAGCGTGCAGTGCATGCTACTGACCCTGAATCAGGCGTTGCTCCTGCGCTACAGGGACAGGTAACAGGCCTCATGGAAGAGCCTTACTTCAGAATGTTCCCACTTTTCCCAAAATTAAAGACCATTTTTATGGCCCAAGTAACTGCTCAGTTACTCACACAATTTGTCCAGGAGTGGTTCACGTTAAACAATAAAACAGTAAAGGACTCAAAGATACAAGGATATTTATTTGCCAGTGACATTAAAATGCGCACAGCAATTTGTCTTGGTACGTTCCATTCATATAGTGCATTAAAACAAATACACAAAAACATTACAATTAGCCATGCATATATTGTGTATAAAAGTTAAAATCAATTAAATTTAAGATTAATGATGTAACAATCTCATTCATGCAATGTAAGCTACTACACACAAAGACACACACATGCATGCAGACACACACACACACACACATTTACTCAAACACACGCTGACACAAAATCCATCATTTCAGTCACCCAGTTTTGTCTGAATCCACTATCTGCAGGTTATCTGACCATTATCATGAAATTCCAAGACCCTGGCCAAATATTCCATTTTCCCCAAACTTTCCCAGCCTGAATTAAGGCCCTCACTTTCCCCAGATTTTTAAAGACGGCACCAACCGTGCTGTACCTCCAACTTCTCAACCTCTCTTTTGAGGAGGTGGACCCGCTGCTGGTGAATTCAGTTTTAAAGCATCATCACAGGTCCAATGCATTGCTGCTGAGGGACTTCAGTAGTTAAAGTACCATCACAGGCCAAATGCATCACTGCTCAGTGACTTCAGTAGTTAAAGTAGTTGCTGGTGAATTCAGTTTTAAAGCATCATCACATGTCAAATGCATTGCTGCTCAGTGACTTCAGTAGTTAAAGTGACTTCAGTAGTTAAACTAAAGCATCATCACATGTCAAATGCATTGTTGCTCAGTGACTTCAGTAGTTAAAGTGACTTCAGTAGTTAAAGCACCATCACATGTCAAATGCATTGTTGCTCAGTGACTTCAGTAGTTAAAGTGACTTCAGTAGTTAAAGCATCATCACCTGTCAAATGCATTGTTGCTCAGTGACTTCAGTAGTTAAAGTGACTTCAGTAGTTCAAGTATCATCACATGTTAAATGCATTGTTGCTCAGTGACTTCAGTAGTTAACGTGACTTCAGTAGTTAAAGTATCATCTGACATCACATGTCAAATGCATTTCCTCTTAATTTGTTGTCACACTTGGTCTTTTATTGCTTGGACTTGCCGGACATATGCAACACCGTTTTCAACACTATAGTCTTGGACACTTGTCTCTTCTGATTCCCACATTGCTCAGGCCAAGGACCAGTTCTCCTTGCTATCTTGGCCACTGTGCTAGAAGGGAGGGTTAGCTGTACCACAAAACTGAAAGAAGCATTTTCTCATACCTCTCTGAGGCACCCCGCTCTGTCTTTCTCCAGTTGTCGATGGACCATTTTTGTCACCCTGAAAGAAAGAAATGATGAAAAGGAAAAAAGTTACAAATCACCCCCCCCTCCCCCCCCCCATTTTTTTTGTTTTTAAATCATATTTCCCGTCAGTGATGGATCATTTCTGTCACCCTGAAATAAATAAATGAAGAAACGGAAAAAAAGTTATAAATCACCCATCTACCCAAAAACTTTTTAATCATACTTGATGGATAGCCAGAAAGGCAGTGATACAGAATAGAGCAATAAAAGTTTGGTTAAAATAGAATATTCTAGGGAAAAAACACACGCATACACACACTCACTCCTCTGACCAAAAAGTTACCTTTCAGGGGGGGCTGCGTGTGTGTTGCATGTGTGTGTGCACAGGTGTTGCATGTGTGTGGTGTGTGTTCACAGATATATTTATAGGAATGAAAACTTTGTAAGCAATACCTTAGAACCGGGTATGTCAGACAAAGAATTGGGTCTTTTAATTTGTCCTGCTGATCCAGGGCGCCGAGCTGACAATCTCCCTGACAGGATCTGGGACCCTGTCAGACTGAGGTCAAGATCATCTCCTCCAGGTTTTCTCTGTGCCATTGTCTGAAACAGTCAGATTCAAACAAAACTGTGTCGTCACATCGTACTGAGAGAATTGCCATTTGGATTACAAAACTGTTTCCTTGAACCTTGTGTTTGAAAGAAAGAGATTGTTGCCCAAAAAGCATCTTTCTCTTAGTTCTACAAGCAGTCATACTTAATGTTATTACTTTTATGTGAAACTTAAATATGTCATATGTACATGTATACATCTAGAGGGTTAGGTCTCCTTGTCTAACTGGAAAGGTGGACATGGATCTTTAATTGCAAATTTCAAGCACATCTTCTGATCTGGCCCAGATCAGATTCAGAGACACGTACAAGTGACAGTGTCATTATTAGCATCTTACTGTCTCCCTGCCAGGCCAGGGCTTTCAAAGCACAATGGTCAATGTTTGTTGCATTAAGAGCTGCGTGTTATCTTTAGTTATAGTGATCTTCAGGACATGTCAATTTCTTTTACTAAAATCCCCTAAGATGTAGTGCAGTTATCTGAGCACTGTACTAGTATACTGTATGACATGTACCAGTGCCAGGGAACTGTTGCACAGGCTATCTTCTCACCTATGTTGTGTAAGCCTTTGGGTCCTAGCTGAAGAATGCTAACAAACAAAGAAATCCTTTTACACAACTGCTCAAACCCCATGCATTTACTGTACGCAAAAAAATGAAAGACAGGTTTGACAGAATGCATTTCAATTGACACATTCTTTCTTTCTCTGTAGTCGCTGTCTCTGTGATGTCAGGGTGCAAAGTCAATTGCCAAAACATGTTAGCTTTGACAGCTGCCTTTGGAAAGACCAACTGGACACACTTCTATGACTGAAACTGAAGATGCAGGACTATCCAGTGCCTAACCAATGGGTCGGGGAGGGACTCCTGACGCACTTCTGTGGCTGAAGCTGAAGAACCATCTGGTACCTAACCACCACATCATGCAAACAACACTTCATGATCAACACTATTCAAAGTAAAAGTGAATAAGCTGTTAGCTATAATCATTGTCCCGTCGGATGCAATTGTATTACCTAGATGATGAGTAGATCCTGTTTTTTTAATGCATGTATTTCTTACCTATGCATTACGAGTCTAATAAGTGAAGCTGTACTGTGCTTGGAGCTCGTTTTTAGAACTGGGACAGGTGCATTATAATGATAAATAAAATTTATTATTACAAGCTGGCTTGCTAGCCAATGAACAATCCTGGAAAGCAAGGTGACAATATTCCTATCACAGCATCAGGATGGGATGGAGCAGATCGTGCAGAAGCATACACCAAGGAGACAGCTCTGCCAGACCAGATAAAGATTTGGACATATGTATGTCGTCAGTACTGCAAACTGTGTTTGATGTGAGAAACTGTTTTAACACTAACAATAATAATAATAATAGAAACTATTTTCACTGGAGTGTGAACACCCTGGCAATCACATACAAGCTATGTTGGCCAAACAGTCTGACACATTTCTGTCAACAGAAGAACCGTTACCATTTCGCTGCAGTTCAGCACATCATGCAGACATGGTTCAGATGTCTCTTAATCCTACTACAGTCTTAGTTTTACTTTCAACAGTTTCACTGATCAGTATCTCTCAGTGATCTCTCAGTACCAAAGAGACTTACCAGCATTTGCCACACTCACAAACATCACAAGATCAGTAAGGGGCTTTTTGGCACTGACAAACAATGGTCCCTGCTGCAAAGGACCCCAAGAATGAGGCTCGCTGAGATTTCTCCTGGAATGGGCAGACCACTGAGTCTTCAGAAACGCATCCGTTGTTCCAAAGAGCAAGGTGACTTGCTTTATTCCACAGGTCAATGCAGATAAATTTGTTAGCCAAAACTAAAGCAAAAAAATCTGAAACAAGAATGACTGCTAGCATTCTAAACAAGATCCAAACACACACGGTTAAACTTAAAAAAACTTTAAGAAAAATTTGTTATCCAAAACTAAAGCAAAAAAATCAGAAACAAGAACGACTGCTAGCATTCTAAACAAGATCCAAACACACATGGTTAAACTTAAAGAGAATGCTATTTATTAGGACAAAACACAACATGCAAACTTTTGTGATAATCCCCTTTATATAATGAAGCTACAAAACGACACTTAAACAACCGTTATTGAAACACTGGACACAAAACAACATAACTCAACCAAAAGCAGATGAGTGTCCTAGTTCTACATCTCATTTTTTTTACTGTTTAAGTTTAACTGTTGTTTAAGTGTCGTTTTGTAGCTGGATAAAGGTGACTACCTTGAAAATTCACATGTAGTGTTTTGTCCTAATACTTAAATTAATTAGCATTCTTTGTAACCTTTTATGTTTGGATCAAAATTAAGCAATTTAAGGCATTTAAAAAGTATGGAGTGGATTTGGAAAAAATAAAGGTGAATCGACTGCAAAGCAGCAAAGGCAGAAATCAGAATAAATTCCTGGCAGTGACTGAGTTGGGTGAAGCATGCATGGCTATATTCTGACCTCTCTGGACTTTAAAGGGAAAGCATTTGTCAGCTCTGGGTTCTGAACAGGGGGACCTTAAAGCCTGTGCACAGTACCCAATAGTGGGTACATTCAAGGTAATGTCTTAATACTGCTATCACCCATAAAATGTAACTTAGACAGAGTGGCTGTAATGACTGAAGTGTAACATAAAGCTAATAGTAGTATTAATACATTAATAGTAACACTCAAAATACTTGGTGAACATGCACTTTAAGCGCTGGGTATTGGGAGATTCAGGCGGGGTTGTTAACTCCCTTGACTTTTGCCCGGCATCGCTTAAGTCCCTTGGCTGCTTTTACATCCGGTGCGTACTTTCTTCACAATGGAAGGCGGTGACAGTGAATTTAAAAAATTTATACTGCCAACTTTAAAGTTGTTGTTTTTAGGCCCGTAGTCATAATGTGTCTGACAATAAGCAATAACTTGTTGTTCATGCTATAGGATGCCACAAAACGCATTTTTTCTATGAACTCGCGATCTTCTGGTCAGCCAAAAAATGATGCAGACACTTTTTTTCCACCTTCCATCCCCTTTCCACGGTAATTTTTGCAACTGCAACAGTATTGGCATTTGTACTGCTTCACGATTCTAGGTTCAACTTCCATTGTTATACACAGCGTGAAGCAACACCTACTCAGAAATCGGCCCGGAAGTGCGCTGCAACCTCTCACGACTTCTTGTGCAAAAGATTACAAAGCGCATTCACTCTAGCAAACCAGCCTCGCTGAATCGCCCAATAGCAACTGGCAGGCCCAGATTCTGGAAATGATTTGTTGAGTTTCATTATTGCAACATCTTTGTGATTTACAAGGTCATTAGGCATGAAAAAATACTCCCACAGTCAAGTCAGCGACCTACACTACAATGTCATGCCCCACACTGAATATGCCTTGGCTGTCTGGGATCCACACAAGCACAAGTACATCCAACTACTGGAAAAAGTTCAATGCACAGCAGCCAGGTAAGTCACCAACAACTACATGGACAGATCACCAGGCACTGTTACATCCATGCTCAAAACTGAACTACACGGACAGATCACCACTGTTACAACTTACATCCATGCTCAAAAATATTAAGTGGACAAGTATTGAGCAATGAAGACAACATTTAGACAGATCCACCAGGGGCCACTCTACAAAATCAGCAACAGACTTGTAAACCGAGCAAGCTTCTTCCACCACTCCGACCCTAGGACCACAAAGATTGTACCAGGAACAGCTCTAACAGTAACACCCTGTCCACTTTAACTCCCCCTTCTCTCATACAGTCTCTGAATGGAACCTCCACTCTACCGCTATTTCTTTATCCCCTTCTCCCGAGTCCTTCCAGAGTCAACTAGGCCGCAATGTGCACAACCTGAAGAAGGTCCCCACCTCTACATGAACATCAAGACCAAGTATATAGTTTTAATGTTCGATCACCTGTCTTTAAAGTTTTGTTCAAATAACTGTCATAATAACACCCAAGGCACTGACAATGACACCTTTTAAATACACATCGTTGCAGGACTAGAAACGCTCTGACAGCCCAGTCCATGATTGGAACAGTGGAAGAATCTGGCCCTGCCATGCTTTGCACCTAAAGTGTATAATACCGCGTTAAACTGACCTACAAGAAAGAGAAAAGCTTCAAAAGATATGTATGTTCACTGGTCACGTGAAACGATGAAGTGCTCCTCGCTGTCACAGATCTGACAAGTTACGACATGGCTTTCAAGTTCTGCTCTACGACGCCTAATTGGTAGACTGTTGCTGTGAAATACTTCAATAGTTCGTGTCATGACTAAAAAAATGAGCATTATCAATTATTAAATATTCTTAATGATGCCAATATGAATGCCTTGACAAAAACACAAAAACGTTATGAACAGTTTCAGCGAAAGAGCTTCTAATTTCTAAAGCAGTTTGAGTTTAGTTTTTTGGGGCCACGGAGTCTTTTCACCTCAGCAGGCCCGAGACTTGGGGCTCGAATACAAGCCGATTGATTAATGTCATTATCGCTTACATTTCACATGCAAACTGTGTGCACCCGTGTATATTTTCACGTCAGTTTTCTCTGCATCTTCTGAATCCCACCAGTTCCTGTCAAATGGTAAGCATCACACATGAGACTGCTTGCTGCCTAGCCTTGCATACATGTATGTAAACATTTCCTGCAACAGACATGCGCATACTTTTTTTTTGCTCCGCTGAAGTTCCGGTCAATCAGAATATTCTTACGCATAGTCATACTCTTGTTAGACATGTCAATTCAAGCAAAAACAAACCGAACTAAGAACAGAAACAGACAACAGTATTAGTCAAAAGTAAAACTGGTATGATAATCTTTGATGTTTTGTGATCGTTGACAGGAAACAAAATACTGTAGTGCACTCTTTTCAGTTATGACCTCACACATTTCTTTAATGAGACGTTCTTAGGCACTCGAAAGCAGCCATCTTGGTTTTTATGGAATTGTCAGATGAAAGAAAATTCAGCACCTTTATTTGTTCATTCTCTACATTTTCGGGCACCATTGCTCAACTGTAGCATGCACGAATTATCCAATTTCATATTCTTATGCTATGGCTGACAAGAGAAGGCTACAAGGTATGTACTGTGCTCAATTTAAGCTGAAGTACTTTCTGTTTCGGCGTGCAAAACCTAGATCATCATAAACAAAATATTTTTGTGTTATTATTGATTTTGCTTATTTTGGACAAAATAATTCGATATGCTTCTGGCCTGATTTTATTCAGTCGTACGAATGCAAAGTGCATGAAACTCCTGTCTTCGTCTTTTAACCAAATGGTTTTGGTCACCCGTATTGCATTGTCTGGACGAAGTCGGGTCGTGTTTCGTGATGGGATTCATTGCCCGCAAAAATCAAAACTTCTGTTCATGATTTGGTCGTTTGCAACAGGTTATCCGTTTCTTTGAATGCAAAACAATGTGCCGTTTACTTTAGTGCTAGCTGGTCATTGACATTTTTCGACTGACACAGTAACAAAGTTCCTTATTGTTTTGCCATTTCCCGCAAAGCACCCATGGCCATGGTTAACCCCGTTCATGCTGATAAAAGCTGGTCTCTCTCACCTCACTAATTCTATCGATCTCCACAGTTTTTTCACGCAATGCGTTTTAAATATGAAAACTAAAAACAGCACCTAAACTGAATGCCCCAGATGGATCATGTAGCATTGATTTGCGCTCGCAATCGCATAACAAAGAATTGTACGAAATCAGCTGTTCTGACCTTTGAGCACTAGTTCTACTTCTAGCAGGCGTATGTCGGTATGAATTGTCACTATATCTCATTGTTACATGTTCCCCTTGTGTAGGACTGTGCAGGCTTCTGAAGGAAACAATTTGAGCCCCAAGTTTGTTTTGATTTGTTCTAAAGTATTTTGTTGTTGCTTTATTGGCATGATATAAACTGTTTGGGGGCAGTTTGAAAGCATATTCTGCAAACTGGTATGTCAAACTTTCTGCAAGGGTCAAGTCAGAGTAATGTTGTTTTTGTTTGTTTGTTTGTTTTGGTTCGATGTTATCCTAATCCTGTCCATACAATTTCACAATCACAGTTCTTTGAAATTGTATCAGTTTGATGCTGTGGAGCACTTACTGCTATTTTTAAGTGATGTAGGCTTCACTGCTTGAGACTTATTCTTTAAAAAAAACATTTTATAAGTAATAATCAGTGGAGATAGTTTATGTGTCATGGTCAGAGTTGGAGGCACCTGAGTGCACTTTATGGAAGTGGCAGTTGATCTTGAACAGTTGGCAATTGATATGCACTGGGTAATGCATTCACATTGACAAGGTCAAGGAGGATGCTTTGAGTACATCACACATAGTTTTTTTTGTGTGTGTGTGCTTTTAAAAAAAAATCAAAAGACCACAGAAATGTTTTGCATTTGTGTGAGCTCCATGGACAGTAAAGCATTTGATGATAGTAAATGAGTAATGCATGTTAACCACTGCAGCAAATGTGTCAACAATGGACATGAATGCTGTACATTTTGTTTTTGTTTTGTTCAGCCTTATTTGTGAATACTTTAAGGGACACTTTGAAGAAAGAAACGTGGCATTGGCTTTTAGCAGTGTTTGGAATTTGAAAGATTCTAACAGGTGGTTTGTTGTTACTTGCTCCTGTGCTAGTGCTGTGATGTTGTTTGTGATATATTGAGGAGTTTTTTTACAGTTAAAATGTCCATGTCCAAATACACTAGGCACTTGTATTTATAATCTTAAGGGGATTACCTCACAAAACAAGTTCCATTCATCAGGTAGATGAGATCAAATTTGAAAGATTATGTC
Source organism: Alviniconcha marisindica (assembly GCA_018857735.1). Taxonomy (NCBI): domain Eukaryota; kingdom Metazoa; phylum Mollusca; class Gastropoda; family Provannidae; genus Alviniconcha; species Alviniconcha marisindica. Next base: position 915,595 of record JABMCL010000813.1, read on the forward strand.
TGAAAATTCTCTGATGGTTTGATAAATTCAGTTTCTAATTCTAAAGTTCAGTTTCTAAATTTAGTTTTGTTAGTTGCAGATCAATGGACTGGCTTGGTAGCTGCACACAATAATGAAAAGTGTTTTTATTCACCTGTATTGCATTTGCACACATTACACTTTGATATTAGGCATAAAAGTTGCATGCTTGTGTCACCTGCGGAGCAAGACTAAGGCTGCAAGTAGCCACTGCGAGTAGTTCAGTAGTTTGACACTCAACAGTAGTTTGAACAGCCAGTCCTGCTATGACTGACGCAAAACCAGTTGTAAATATTCTATAAGCAAGAAAAATCAATGTGCATTTTCCCAGAACTAGACTTCTCTGATTCAAATCAAATAATTATTACATGCTTGAAGTTGAAACATGAAAAGAAAATGATCTGTAGTAAACTTTTTTTTTTTTTTTTAAGTGACTGAAAGTGGCATTGCTATTGACTTAATAATGGTATTTAAGCTGTCATCATTACTAACACTTTTTGTGCATTTTTTCTTGTTTTGCTTTTTTAGTTTGATGTTGCCAAAGTGTCTTTGATGTGGATAGAATATGACAAGCTATTTTACGTAAATACTAAATGTGATGGAAGAAATTACACATGGTTTTATTATTTTTGCAAACATTTCTTCTTCTTTTCTTTTTTTTTCTTTTCTTTTTTAAACAGGCATCAAGTTGCTAGAGAAAGTGCCAACAGTTTTTGTATCTCTATCGAATGAACTTTTGATAATGTATTACAGTATTTTCAAAAATGAGTGATCCATTGGACCACTATTTTTTTTTAAAGAATTAAGCCTGCAGTGAAGAAAAATTATGTTACACAGAAAAATAGTGATTGAAATAAGAAACATTCATAATTTTTTTTAAATCTTCAGTTGAGCTCAGAAGGATAGTTCCTTTAGAAGTAGAACAGACTGCTTAAATACAACAAGGTTCCCTGGGTCCTTACAAATACTTACAAATTGAATTTGCTAAGTAAAGTCATATGATGAGTCCTTATATTTGCATCACAGTCCAGGGGTTGCGCTCATTGCAAATTTTGCATAAATGTTAAATTTTTCGGGTGCTGTACGCATTTTGGCCTCGTAGCTGCATCACCATACGCAAAATGACTTAACACCGATTGAACAAGTTGTGGCTGCCATGTCACTCAACACTAGACCAAAGACCGTACAGCTACAGGTGTCATCTCAGCTGGGGCCCCGCACTCCTCTCTGTCACGAACTAAGTCCAGTCAGTGAAGGGCAGAATCTGAACAATGACGAAATAAATGTGTAAGCGGCTGTCATTTTCAGACTATGAGGTGATACTTTTTCAGTTTCATCCTTGCACCTTTGTGGACAAAATTCGCATACTTTTCCAAAGAATGATAATTAATTTGAAACTGAATCCTAATGATACCGTATCTGAAAGAAGACTCAGTCTCCGTACCAGAAATCGCATACCTTGCCAAACTGGTTAGTGATATTTTCCGGTCAGTCAATAGAGAACACGGTCCCAGAAACTGGATTTGGAATGAACCAGTATGCCTAGTCATAGTGTCAGCGTATATCAGTGTTTACTTAAAGGTTGAAGATTATGAAACCAAAAACAAAAGTTGCATTGACACTGAATATGAACGAGAGAAAATGACGTGAGCCTCGATTTGAATTTTATCTTGGTACTAAGACCCCACTGTAGATGAGAAGTGGGGTTTACCAACATATCTGCTGCACAGTTTATTTTCAGAAAATGATGCCATGTACAATTGAAACTTTTTGTGAACTGCAAATTCACTGAACATTTCCTCTTTTTTTGTGTGCATGGTTAGACTTTCTTTTAACCCACTTGGCCCCAGACCGCCCATCACTGCCCACTCTTTTGCCTTACAGTGCAACCCAGACCGCATAGTAGCGGCCGGCTAGCAGATGATCCATACTAGCATCTCGGCTTATGCAAACGGGAATGGGATTCTCGCGAGATTGTAGCCTCGTTTCCACTGTTGTTTACTACTTCCGGCGATGACCTTTGTTCGAAGTTCGTTTGATTTTGAGAGACGCTGTGAATTTTCAAATTTATGAGATGGACACACGGTAGATGCATGAAAATAAACAAAAGCCTGACTGTTAACAATGGCATTGGAGCTTCATCCTTTGAGATTTGAACTGCAAATTGGCTCAGTCGCTTACCGTGGGCACTCTAACAAACTCACAGAGCTTCATCTTCGGAATTTAACACTGGAAATTTTTGCAAAGTTGGTTACCCCATAGGTACCCCAAAACCTGACATTCAGATGTGGATATTTTTGACTTGGGATATAGTTTTTATGCTTTTATTTTTGTGTGAAAAAAATCAAAACCTGTTGGATATATAAGAACACTGTATTCGCAAACTGGGAAAAATACAAAGAGAGCCAAAACTTGGTGTTTATTATTGATTTTTAAAGTTGTATACCAGGATCATTTGACACAGTTACTTCCCTTTGCCATGGGATTTCGTAGCGAAAGGGCAGCAGCTGGTCTGAGGCCAAGTAGGTTAACTAGTTTCGTCTGCTCACTTTTAAGACAGCGCTACCTCTGATGGTCCTTACAAGCCTAGCTAATACTAAAAATGCACACGGATAATTGTAAAAGCCTCTCATTTTTCCAAGTCAGTGACACTGTATGGTTCCACTCATTTACTGAATTTTGATATCATTCGAACATAGGTTGAGATGATATCTGAAGCAGACGATGCATTCCTCCATGTTCATTTGGATCACGTGCAGCCAAAATGACGGTCGCAAAATTACACAGTAACTTCTGGGTTAGCTATTTCATTGCAAAACTTAATTTGAGTGGTACAGTCGCAAAAAATTGCTGTAGAACATGATTTCTGTGACACAGAAATTGGTACTTTTGATCAGCATCAAATAACATGAGCAACCAAACATGATGCTACGCAACTGACTGCAGATTTTTTAAAGAACAATCCTGCACTTGTCAGTTAAAATTCAGCCTACTGCAGAATTCTTTGCAAACCTGATACAGTGATAGATAACAGCACTACTTTCATTAGCCCTGAGCTTGAGGAACCCCCCCCACCCCCACCCCCATGATTATGCAGACTAGCTGGCTTTATTTGGAGGAAAAAAAAGTCGCTTGCCCAGAAGACTGAAGGAGTGCATTACTAGTTTACCTTGTCCTTGGTTACAGTGGCCAGTGCTGTGGTGTGGGCCTGTACATTGCAGAAAGGTATTGACCATTTTGATAGTGTCCAGCATTATGCTGCCTGTTTCATCAAACAAAATTACAGACTGGGACACCTGGGCCCTATTACCTCCATGCTGAAAGACCTCAGACCCTGTGGCTGAAACTGAAAGAATGAAACAACCCCTCATCTTCATGTATAGGGTGACAAGTGGGTTGATCCATGAGGCTTGTTTCATCTGGCAGTGGAAGCTTCCTTGTTGTACCATTGGAAAACAAAAGACAATGGCCAGAAAGATCTGACAACTTCCTGACAACAAACATTGTAGATTGCTCATCAAGAAGGAATACCCTTTTAGGCTTACAGTGCTGTTCAAGAAGGAACACCTGATATTATGCTGTTGACTCCACCAAGAAAGCCTTCTACAAATAATGTTTTCCCCAGTGATAGCGCAGACTGGAATAACATTGAAAAAATTGAAGTATGTTGAAAAAATTGAAGTATGTTGAGAGATGTACATACATTTTCCTGTCACTTCTTGACAGACAATCAAAGTTCAGAGGTAGGTAGGTAGTGTTGCTTAATGTCCTCAGATGTCAGTTGACATATTAGGGACAAGCTGAGGCCAATGCCAAAGCATGGTTCAATATAGCTTTACGTCCACGGAAACCAGAAGGCTCGTTAGGACGGACAGCCCAGGACGGCCACCTGGACTCTCACACAGCTCCTGAACTATGACAAAGTTCAGATCTTTTCTTCTTCTTTTTATGTGCTCTTCTTGTTCACCCATTGGTGATTATGGCAGGATTGGGTCATGCCAGTGTATTTGATCAAGATCTGGATGGACTGACTTACGTAGGGGTTAGTTTCTAGTAATGTGTTTACAGCTTAATTGGTATGCAGGTGGTTTGCCACTATTTTAATGCCTATAGAGTGCAGACTGATGAAAATTAACAGACCCAGTAACAAATATGTTACGAGAGGAAAAATTGTGTTTACTGCTGGTGTTGGTATCCTTGCGCTAGTTACACAATACAGACACGGCAGGTCAGCTTCACAGAATTCTAGCCATCAGTTACTTCCATGAACCATTGACTGCTTCTCTGCGCCACAGTTGCACCATGTGTGATTGTGATGTATGTTATAGAGGTGCCAATGAAGAAAAAGAGTTAGTTTTTATAGACAAAGCATGCTTTGAGAATGATGGGTTTGGAAACCATTTGTGGTACTTGATCACAGTAACTTTAGTAGAACATCTTTTTAGCAGGTAGCATTACATTTTAAACCTGTAGCATGGCATTATTATTGTCCATACTGACATTGGTAGCAATGCACCAGCTTGCCAACTAAGATACAAGATATGCTTGATAACCTCAGTGGAACACATAGGAAAGTACATTGGTTTTGATTGCAAGATGGGAGCCCTCCTTTATTGATTTTTTTTCTTTCTACTGACCAACTTTGGTTCTCAGGTAAAAGGTAGACTTGCTGTACAGATGTACACAGGAACAATGTCTTTTCCCCCACCTGCATTAGTGAATAATCTTTTGTGCATTGAATTTGACTGGTTTGATGCAAATCCCCATTTTTCTTCAACTTTTGATCTTGTTGGCAGAATTTGCTTTCAGAGGTTAATGATTTTGTTTGTGCAGGTGAGATAGACCGATGCCTTAAAAAGGTCGCTGAAGGTGTTGAAATCTTCGAGGACATCTGGAAAAAGGTGTGTATTAAAAATTAAAAATAAATTATGTCCATAAAAATAGTTATAATGGCTTGGGTTTAACTGTTCTTGATAAGCATGAAATTGTAAAATTATCTTATTTCAGTGTTGAGTATTACTGTTGATCTGTTCACCCATGGCTGGCTTTAACATAAACTTTTTCTCAAAGGCTGTGTGTACGAGTTCTTTGAAACTGTAGGGTGGTATTGGTGGTTCCAGCATCTATTTTTAATGGTTGCTAAGGTGCACAAAAATAACATTCTGTCTGTCCTGTGCAGTTTTATCCATCATACTCTTCCATTGCCTAAAGCTGTTAAAGTGTTATCTTGGAATAGAATTAAATTGTTGCAAACTATTGGCATCAGTGTATATACTATAATGACTGCTATGCAGTCTGGTAATCCACAGGTTGGAGATTGAGTTTTGTGAGTGCAGAATCGTGCCCCACTCTGCAGTGTGCAATGTGTAAAGAGGTTGTTTTTTGTTGTTGTTTTCAGATTTAAAAAAAAAAGGGGGAATTTGTTAATATGTAGGGATTTTGCACATCACCCATTGTGGATTGTGTGCCCAGACTGTAGGAGTTTGCACAGTATTGTGAAGAAGGAAGAGCATTATTAATGTTACTACCTTCCTGGATGACCAGTTCAGCTCTTCTGTAACAACTCACACATTTAACAATTACATTGACTCTTGGTTTCCTACATTCATCACACTATAACCATCATAGTTGACTGGGGTTAAAAACAACCGTTTATTGATCAGTTTGGTTCTATCAGCTACACAAACCCTGCAAAAAGTACATGTATAAATTTGAGATCTAGGTGTGGGAGTTAATTAGCAGAGCTGTTTTTGTTCTGCTTAAAAATATAAAAAAAGCAACAAAAAACTCATTTCAGCTTTAAAATTTATTTATTTTTAAGTGGTACAAAGGAAACAACAGCATATACCACTGTCTCAAAAACGTGCTAGCAAACCAAAGTCTAGTCTTGTTGCACAAGACAAGGGGATATTGCTGTCAGTTTTTTTAAAAACAGCCACCGTCCTTCCCAACCCCCTGGTTTAGACACTGATATGATTGTTCATTGGCAGCTCATACATCTGCTAGTCCTGACTATTATTATTGTACCATCACCCTGTCCATCTTTATCTGGAATCACCATTTCTGTCCAGCTTTGTCCAGAAGATAATTATTTTCTAAATCATTCAACCTTTTGTAACTAAACTTGGTACCTCGCTGCATCATCTTAAGCTTAAGTGTTACGTGGAACAATTGGGATGGTATCTTCAAGGTCAAGGTCACAATGTGGGCTTATATAATCAGAATATGATAATTCTTTTGCACGCAAACTTAGCTTGATAATAGATTGTTTTAAGCTGAGGTGTCCAGTGAAAATATTGGACTGCTGTGTTCAAGATCAAGGCCAACTTTGTTACTTCTTGAATTTCATTGTCCTGTCAGCCTGCCACATAGGGTCATTTCATTACACCAGTTCAGTATGACGAGTTTGTCTAATTTACTGTTAGTGTTACCACATGAAAAATGCACAATAACATATTTGGTTAAAAATTTCAAGTAATGCTTGTCTGGACAATCTTTCTGAACCACTGAACCTTTTGTAACCAAACTTGGTCTGGTGATGCATCATCTTGAGCCAGAGTAATGTGTGGAAGAATTAGGATGCTGTCAAAGTGATATTGAGAACTTACATAATCAAAATATGACTGTTTTTACAATATCTTCTGAATTAATGATTATTATTTTTTGCAACCAAACTTAATTTGATGGTAGATCACCATAAGCCAAAGTGTCCAGTGGAAATACTGGCTCAAACACTCAAAAATTCAGTTACTGTTTTACCGCTATACCAGATGATATCTACTGATATGTGGGAACCTTTTTAAACAAAATTGGTATGGTGATAATATTGTCATACACCAGAGTCTCTTGTAAAAAATAAAAAATAATTAATGGTTGCTATTGTCAGGGTCAGGGCTGATATAATCAAAGTGTGGCTGTTATAATCTTATATCTTCTGTGTGTGTGTGTGGTTAGTGTTATTGTAAAGCGCCCTGTGCTGCCACCTTGTGTGGTAGATGGGCGCTCTAGAAATCCTCTTTATTATTATTATTATTACTTACGATCCTTTTGCGACCAACCTTTCTTTGATGATGAAAATATTACTCTGCTGTGTGGTCAAGGTCACAGCAAAATTTCATAACCTTTAATTGAATGTTTGTCTGGATGATGTCTTCTGAACGGTTTAACCTTTTGTAGCCAAACTTTGTGTGATGGTGCATCATTGGGAGCCAGAGTGTCATGCAAAAAGATTGTTGTTTTGATTATCAAGCATTGTCAAGATCACAGTGAAGGCTTGCTATCATGAAGGTCATGCTGTCATGAAGGTCAAGGTCACAGTAAAGGATTGTATAATCAAAATATGATCCTGTCTGCTACATCTTCAGAACTGCTGATCCATTTGCACTCACTGCAAGTGAGCCGGTTTGGCCTAGTGGTAAGGCATTAGGCTGGTAAGCGGAAGGACCTCGGTTCGATACTGCTTTAGCTCTCGTTTCTCTTCAGAAAGGTTGTGGTTTGTGGACACTGTCTTGTGACTTTGTCCGTCACTTCCTACTGAAACATTAAAATGGCTCTCATTGCTGCCCATCTTAATGCATGAATCAGTCTGGTGGTGACAGTATAGCGATAGGTATATAATCTCCTCTTTCCCCACCTCCACCCCCCCCCCCCCCCCCCCCCCCCTTCTCCCTGTCCCTAATAAGCCTCATGGTTTCTGTGGATGTTAAGCACCATGTTTACTTCCTATTTTCCATTTGCAACCTAACCTGGTGATGGTTCAGAGCATTGTTTAGTGTTTGTTAGTCCTATATTTTTTGTACTACTCATATCTTTGCAAACAGACTAGGTGTGTGGATGTATAATTATGAGAAAGTAAACTACACATACAGAAGTTTGTAGGATGCAGACTCTGAAGAGAATGTGATTGTGTAATGATTTTCAAACTGTGATTGGCAGACTACAAATTTATATGCATTCAAATAAATGTAAACTGAACAAAAATACAGTTATACTATATCCGAGTCAGACAATGGCTTTGCTATTGAGTGATTCAGCAAAGCTTGTTTGCTAGAGTGAATGCGCTTTGTAATCTTCCGTGCAAGAGGTCATGAGAGGTCGCAGCGCACTTCCAGGATGATTTTTGAGTAGGCGTTGCTTCACGCTGTGTATAACAGTGGAAGTTGAACCTAGAATCACGAAGTAGTACAAATGCCAATACTGTTGCAGTTGCAAAAATTATCATGGGATGGGGTGGGGAAAAAGTGTCTATGTCATTTTTTGGCTGACGAGAAGATCGTGAGTTCATAGAAGAAATGCTTTTTGGGGCATCCTATAGCACGAGCAACAAATTATTGCTTATTGCCAGACACATTATGACTACGGGCCTCAAAAAATGCCTTTAAAGTTGGCAGTGTAAAATTTGCAAATTCACTGTCACCGCCTTCCATTGTGAAGAAAGTACGCATCGGAAGTAAAAGCAGCCATGGGACTTAAGCGATGTCGGGCAACAGTCAAGGGAGTTAACAACCCCACCTGAATCACCCAATAGCTAAAATTGAGAACTTAGCTAGGTTTTTTAGTTGTTTTTTTTGTGGGGGGGGGGGTCATTCTGTATCGCTTGCTCAATTGTGTGTTTGACAGCACGTAGCCACACTGTACCACTTGAATATGTGGGTGTGCTATTTCCTGTGCATATGAACTCAGAGAAGTAACTGTTTCTGGGTCAATCAGTACTCTGTTTTAAAGAGTGAAACTTCATCTTTCAGATGATATCGGGTTCAAATATAATGCCTTCATTCTTTCCTAGTGTTGACGAGCATTACAGACAGCCTGGACCTACCTGTTTATAGCCATTGTAGCTGATTTGCTTCCAGATATTCATGCATGTAAAAAATAAATACTGTCCTAGTAATACTAGCAATAACACAGTTGATTTATTGTAAGGTTTGTGTTTATGGAAAAACAGCAAGCGGGCAGCTATTCCACACTTAGACTGAGTGGGAATTGGGAACCTGGCCCTGAGCCATTTTAAAGGTCACATTAGAGTGAAAACTGATGCAGGCTTTTTCATACTCATAGATGTTTTGACAGTTTGAGTATGGGACTGACTCAGTGACTGAGCATGTACTGTTCTTGAAACACTGAACTACTAAATTATTGCCTCTCACTAGTCTCAGTAATCCATTACAAAAGAGGCAGTCATAAAATTGATTAGTACATTGATAATTTCTAAATTCATTAATACGCTGTGGAGATTTGGGTTGGGGGGGGGGGGGGGGGGAACGTGGTATGCCAACAGATGTTATATTATTGTCTTGTATGACAAGGCAGGTTGGTAATTAGCATATATATATATATATATATATATATAAATGATATGCTAACACCTGTTGCATTATTGTCTTGTATGTTATTTACCATAAATGGGAGGTTGTTTACTACTGTGTGATGTTTCTTTTTGTGCAGGTCCAGACTGCTACAAACAGCAACCAGAAGGAAAAGTATGAAACTGATTTGAAGAAGGAAATCAAGAAACTGCAGGTATACACAGTTTGCACAACTAAAATTTTGGTGTATTAAAATGCTGTCATATTTTATAAGCAAAGAGGCGTATGAAATATTATGGATATTTGCCAGCTTTATTTACCCAGTATCCTACAAATCAGTTGTAAATGACCCTTCAGGCATCCTTTAAGATGGACCTGAAAAGGATAGTCTTGAAAGAGGCAGTGTTTTTGTCGAGATTTATTCTGTATTAAAAGTGCTCATGTACTTTTGTAATGCTTTGGCCAGTAATTGTGTAAATTCATCCCCAAAACAAGGTAAGATATACTGCCATAAAAATTATATAGAATTTGGGGGGGGGGGGGGGGGGGGGGGGGGGCTCTCAGAGTTTGGTAGCTTGATGTGTGCTTAGTCAGTTCATGGCACCAGCTACAGTCTATATTCTGACTTGGGGCAGGTCAGGGGATGGGGTCATTTAACAGGGGTGGTAATTGTGAGCCAGTCCTGTTGTAATGCACTTGGGGCAGTTCAAGGGATAAGTCAATTAACAAGGGTGGTAATTGTGAGCCAGTCCTGTTGTAATGCACTTGGGGCAGGTCAAGGGATAAGTCAATTAACAAGGGTGGTAATTGTGAGCCAGTCCTGTTGTAATGCACTTGGGGCAGGTCAAGGGATGAAGTCAATTAACAAGGGTGGTAATTGTGAGCCAGTCCTGTTGTAATGCACTTGGGGCAGGTCAAGGGATGAAGTCAATTAACAGGGGTGGTAATTGTGAGCCAGTCCTGTTGTAATGCACTTGGGGCAGGTCAAGGGATGAAGTCAATTAACAGGGGTGGTAATTGTGAGCCAGGTCCTGTTGTAATTGCACTTGGGGCAGGTCAAGGGATGAAGTCAGTTAACAGGGGTGGTAATTGTGAGCCAGTCCTGTTGTATTGCTCTTGGGGCAGGTCAAGGGATGAAGTCAGTTACAGGGGTGGTAATTGTGAGCCAGTCCTGTTGTAATGCACTTGGGGCAGGTCAAGGGATGAAGTCAATTAACAAGGGTGGTAATTGTGAGCCAGTCCTGTTGTAATGCACTTGGGGCAGGTCAAGGGATGAAGTCAGTTAACAGGGGTGGTAATTGTGAACAGGTCCTGTTATACTGTGTCAAGTGTAAGACCCATTAGACAGTTGAAAGTCTGCTTGGAAAGTGTGGTTTGCTGTGCTATGTTCAGCGGGTTCACTTTTTTTCTTCTTCATTGTAGCCTGTATCTTAAAAAGTTCTCTATAATTCAGCCATGCAAGATCAGTGTGGGTGTGCGTGCGTGTAGATGCAGGCTTCATGTAATTTAAGTCTTCATTTGCTTTTTTTTGACGAGTGTTATTGTGTGTAGTTTATTGTGTAGCATATGTGTGTGTGCCCTTTACATGATTTTTTCCTGGTACTTCTTAAGTGGGTACAATTTTAATAGTAATGCTCTCATTCATGAAGTCATTATGTAATTTCCAGAGGTTACGAGACCAGATAAAAACATGGACTGCCAACAGCGATATCAAGGACAAGCAGCCCTTGATAGAACATCGGAAGTTGATAGAAACGGTAAACATTTTAGAAATAAAAGCACTATGTCTTGGTCCATTGTGTTTTTATATTGTAGACAGGATGTACAGTCTCAACAGAGGTATTGTCATTCTTTGCTTGGTGTTTGGCCTGAGGTATAAAAACGTTTTATGGCCATTGACTGTCTCAACACTTCTCCTGCTACTGTGGTTTCCTAACCTGCTCTGGCTTTTATAGGTACATGTTTATAATATGTATTGTGTTATGTCAGTGTCGGATATCAAAGGTTCTTCCCTGTGCTTATTTTATGCAGGGTTGAGTGATGATGTGCAAAAGATTTGTTTCTCGTTGTCCGTGCAAGTTTGTCCATGAAGTGTGTTCCTCTTCTTTTGTCTTTTGTGATGAGGAATTTGTATGAAGATGATGTTCTTACAGCAAATGGAGAGGTTCAAGGTTTTAGAGCGAGAAACGAAGACCAAAGCCTACTCCAAAGATGGTCTTGGAGCTGCTGCCAAACTGGACCCTCAGACGAAGGAGAAGTCAGAGATAACTGCGTGGCTATCAGTGAGTGTTCTGCTGAGAAAACTGATTGCTTGCATTGGGGTCTTTTACTGTCTTAGAAGGCTCTTGGTTTTTATTGACTGTCAGGCAGTTTAACAGGGCAGTGCCCAGGTTGTTTGGTTCATCATTTATTATCTTGTAGATGGAGAGTTGTTCACTTCATTTACCACCAACAAAATGATTCTTACAAAATGAATTAGAAATGACTTTTCTGTTGACACTTTTATAATAGTTTTCTTCCTATTTTATATACTCGTTGCTTGTACTCAGTTGAAGTAAGTTTGTATTGCCATCAGCATTTGATGATACCAGCAATATTATTTTGTGTAGACCCAGATTGAAGCGCTAAAGATCCAGCTTGATCAGTTGGAGAGTGAGTTGGAGTCGATGGAGTGCACTTCCAAAAAGAAGAAAACAGAAAAGGAGTCTGTAAGTCTGGGTTTTTGAGTTGTTTTTTTGCTACCAGATATTCATTTCATTGTTTGGTGCAATAGTTTTATTATACAGATCAAGATTTTGTGATTGCAGAGCAGGGAGTTTATGTATATTCCCGGTAGACATAATACCTAACCACCATTAAAACAAAGTTGAGCACTGGTAAACTATTATGTACAACAAATCTGTAAGGCAAATACCATACTTTTGACTTGAACTTATAGTAAGCATAATGAGTGTGTTGTAGGAGTAAATATAAAGGTGGTGAACTTGATGTTACATTTGATTTATTTACACTTTGGTGTTCAGTCACAGCAACTGAAATGAAAGGCATTTTTTGCACTGTCAGGGTCCCCGAGCTGATGGGTTGAAGCAGAAAAGAGATCGCCACAAGTTTCACATAAAGAATCTGGAGATGGCGATGAGAGCTGTGGACAACGATGCCTTGGGGGTTGAACAGGTATGGCTGAAAACTACACAGTAGAAGGCATGGGAATCTACAGGTAGTAGTGGGCAACTTTGGATGCCGCTGACCAGTGATTAGCTCCTTGTGCATATCTGGGTTTCAAGGCACGGGGACATGCTCCATTCAAACATTCGTGTGCAGGAAAAATGGCAGCTGTTAGCAACAGTGATGAGCAAATTCAGTCTGAAGATGGCTACAAATGCAAGGAGGGATTGCCATGACGTTATAGGGGTACACTAGTTTGATTAGTTTGTGGAGGATGGTCAGATTTCTGCTGTTTTAAAAAAGCTTTTGCATAGGCTGGGATGTAGAAACCACAGACGAAGCAGATGATAATAAGTTAAATCTTAATTTTTAGTCAAAAATGAGGGTGAATGAAGTAGTAGAGTGCCATTTTTTTCCCTGTCTTGGTTATGCTGTTAGTGATTGCTGCTGAGAGATGAAAGAGGCATGCATACTAGGTAGGAATGATAAAGACCTAGTGGATATTGACCATCAGTAGCCCACAGGGTGGAAAGTTTGTGTGTTTATTTGGAACTGCTCAAAAGCTGCTGTCTTGGACCACACGTGCATGCTTACGAAAAGGGCCCACTGCACAGGGGGTGATAGGTCCAGCCCTGGTTGACTGATGACGTCACTCCAGTCAAACTAGTCTGCTCCGGCAAACCACAGCAAACCCCTGGTCACTGAGGCTGATGCCCAGTGTTGCCCTGTCTGAAAAACTACCTGTTGTGATGTGTTGTGAAGAGAGTTTACAGGATGGTAGACTGTTCCTTTGCATGCAGTGACAGTCTTGTGTCTGAATATGCATACTTTGTGCCATTTGCCGTTGCTGAGCAGTTCTGTAAGCAGTATATCTTGTTGAAAACTAGAGGGTCAGAATCACATCTGTCCAGACGCAGCATTTTGTTTTTGGTATTTTTAAAGATAAAATTCACGGAATAAATTAATGACTTCAGCGCTTAAAATGTACACACTGCTTCCAGCATGCTTGCAGATTTCATTCTGCAATTTAAATTGACCATTGATTGTGTCTGTCTCTGTATGACAGCCGAATATTTTATACAAGCAGTAAAGCAGGTGTGTGTATTAAAATGCAAACAGCACATGTAGTTGGTGGAAAGCCTCAACAGGAATAAAACACTTTCGCAGGGAACATGATGTGCTGGAGTTATCCATCCAAAACCTTTGAGTGGCAGAGCACTGCATGAAAACTGAACGAATAATAATTTGCATTGTGCCTAAAAAACTTATAGACAAGAATGTGCATGTTTACAGCATAGGGATTTGGGAGAAAGAAGCACACAGTTTCATACATGCACAGCATAAGAAGCACAATGATTTGAACACATACTCACACACAGAGTGTAAAGACAAGCAGGAAGAATTACAAGCCACAATGAAAGAAATGTGTCTTGAGAGTGGACCAGAAAGAATGAATAGTCTGGGTCTCCCTGATGCTCCTGGACCTCCTGTTCCATTCATTGGCCATTGCTTCTGCAGACTGGTGGTGTGTCTCCTGAGGAGGACTTGTGTCAGTTAGGGAAGGGGTAAAATAGGTCCACAAAAAATGGACAGAAGTGAGGAATGGTCTTACAGCCTCAAGCACAGGTGAACTTTGCAGAAATAATAGGGGTCACACTAACACTGACAGATTTGTGTAACCTTACCCAAAGCTCTGTGGTAAGTTACATGTGCAAAAAATGCGTGGTAAATGTTTGACCCCTGCAGAGAGATAGTCTTGGCAGCTAGAATAATGTTTTTATTCTTTGCAGATAGTCTTGGAAGCTAGAATCTTTTTTTAATTCTTTGCAGTCTCCCACAGCCCCCTTGAATATGGCAGTATTTGTCTGTCATCTTTTACTATTGTCAAACAGTGACAGGAAAATATTTCTTCAAATAACAGTAGAATAGACACCATTGTTTGACAAAGGTAGGATGATGTGGAGGACCTTCATTGATGTCCTAAATGCAGATGGGCGTAAAGGCAGTAAGTAAGACAAATGGTGATGCCAGTAATATGTCAAACAGGATTGATAGCACATTATATGTATTACCTCAGTGGTTCATTCTCAAATGGTGGTCTGTGTGATACCTCGCACAAGTAAAAGTAAACACCTGCTAGGCATCCAGAAAATTGCACATATTGACATCAGCAAATATGGTCATGAATTTGATGGCTCCAGTAAATGTTTATTTTGTGTCTTTGCAGATCAAAAACATCAAAGAAGATGTTGAGTATTATGTGGATGACAATCAAGAACCAGGTTTTGAAGAGAATGAATTTCTCTACGATGATCTGGATCTTGAAGACATTGGTGAGTGTAAGTATCGAACCATTTTTAAATTCCGGAGTGCTTTTGGAGTGCTGCTTTACCACTGCACTTACCAGTAATTTCATAATGCTTGTAGATGCCTAGTTGTGAGTATAACACTTACATTTCTGCTAGATCATAGAACTACATTCTGTGCTATTTCATTTTCCATCTTTCCTCTTTTTTTCTACAGTTTGTTGGTAATGCTCTGGGCACTGGATGATTGTATAGCAAATAAAAGTGGCTTAACTCTTGTTGCCAATTTTCTCCTCGGCATATCTAATCCCATTTATGCTTATTTGTTTTTTAACAAGTTTTAGTTGTGTGTTTTTTGTTCTTACTCTGATCTTTTTCTTCTTCTTTTTGTGTGGAAACAAAGTTACATTCGTAATGTACTGAACTGTATCTGCTGTCACTTGCCTCTTACCTGAAGCCATTTAAGTTTGAAATTGCTGCATAAATGAGAAAAGGAATTGTATACAAACAAATCGGTAGTGCGTGGTTTCATTTTAACCCCTTTGCTTGGCAACCCTACCACATCACCCGCAATCTGATATGACTGAAAAATATTTGAGGTCAGGCAAGCCATACCTCTTTGTCTGCCTTGCTTTTTCATCCAGCCTGCAGTATTGAGATCAATAAACATACTGAATTTGGTTAAAATAAGCTTTTTGCTAAAGAGCTTGGTGCCCTAGTTATTTGGTTCCTGATCATAGTTTGAAAGGGAAACATTGTCATGCCCAAAACAGTACTGATGATTTGTTTCTGTTACATTTTGTAGGCCTTCCTAAGAAGCATTGATTTGTTTGCATGCTTGAATGTTTTCATTTTGTAGTCTTTAACTCAGCTCCTTGTTTTCCTAACTTTGTACTGTGTGGTTTTCTTGTTTTGAGAAGAAAAAAAGAGATCGTGGCTCTTTGACTGGCACAACAAATTGAGAATTTATATAATGTTCAGTGTTTTGTCGGAGTGGCGTTGGCAGGAACTATAATCATGTTTTTTATCTTCTCGTGGTCTGTTTTTGGCAAGACCATTATTTACCTTTACGTGAAGCTATACAACTTGCACTGATTTGGATGACTGGGGCTGAATTTGAAGTTACGGGGTCTTGGAACAGCAAGGACATTGTGTTAATACAACATTAACAGTTTTTGTGTCCAGAGTTAAAGTCTTGTTGCATACATTGACAAGATAGGTTTATGCTCATGGTTTGGGTGGGTGATTAATGGAAGTGACCAGCATTTCCAGCCACTGCAAACACAGACTGACCTAAAAATGGCATTGATGTGTCAGTGCAGGTTTTGCACAGTCATACAAGGTAGAAATGAAGGGCTACAGCAAAACAATACACAAAATGGAGAACAAAACAGTAGATTTTGAAGAACATTTCTTGAAAATGCTTTGCAATGACATCAGAATTTCTTGTGGACCCTGTTTACTTTAAGCAAGATTTTTCGAACTCTCCTTGATAAAGTTTTGAATTGCAAATTCCAATGAGCTTGGCCATTTTCAAGGTCACAAAGAGCCTGAAAGAAACAGGGTTTTTATTTTACCCTGAATGTGAGTCTGTTGTCTTTTGCTCTTCCAATTTCAATGGAGAGGATGGGGCATTTTATGTGGTTGAGTTGATCATCCTGTGTGGTGTATGTATTGACATAATTGTATATTGTTTTTCATTTTCTAGAATTTCATGTCCTTTGCTGCAAGTTAAATAGTGATTACTTACTAAAATATCCTGCCTTTTTTGAATACATTTTGTTTCTTCTTTTTCTTTATTTTTTGGGGGGATTTGCTGACAGTTTATACTAAAGCTCATTTTGTCCCCTTGTTAAAAACTGTCTAAATCCAGCGCAGTGTGTTGGTGTTTGTTATAAGATTGTTTGGATGCCTTTTATTGTAGCCTGTTTTGATTGCTGTCACGCGTCTAGTTTCTAACTTTACAGTTTGACTGCTTGTACTATTGGTCTTGATTAGGTAGAATGTGTTTTACCAGACTGATCACTTTGCTTGCGAAGGTAGAAGATGTGTACTGCTGCTGTTTGTTAAGTTGAGATTATGTGGATTTTACAGCTGGTGGCCAGGCATTGGCGGCACAGTTTGATGGGGAGGAACATGACAGAGCAGATATCACCCCGACATCTACCAACTCCAGTTCTCCGTCACCCAGTCCCAGCATTAATGCCAACCATTCCACAGTAAGCGCATGGTTACTTCATGTGGCACATGGGCAATAAGGCCTATAGTAAGCTGTGAATATTACAAAGTGTTATTGTGCAAAGTTAAACAAGGTAGACATTGTAAAGACCATTGCCCTGCATGGTGTGCCTGTTGCTGTATTGTGCTAATTTTTCTTTGCATTGTGTGTGTGCCTTTGTTTTTCTATAAAATGTTGCTGTAAATTGAAATTGCTGATGCTGTTGTAACATTTGTTGTCAAGCAGTTCAAATTTTTGTAGTTTTAGCTGTATCAAGGGCCCCAATGTAAAAAAAAAAGTGGCTCTTTTTATGCCAGACAGCTTTTCCCTTCCACCTGTTTGAGTCATGTAGAGATGAATAACTTAAATGCTCTGACATACTGTAAAAGCATAACATTGTGATAGGGGAACCTCATCTTCATGCACTTGCTTAATGTCTACACCCATTGATCATGTTTTTTTGTGATTATGTGGGGTACTGGAACAAACAAAATCTGATGGAGGGATTTTATGTTGAGGTTTACCAACACCTCAGTTTTAATATCCCACTTTGTTTTTCTGTCACACCAAAGGAAAAGGTTGAGGACAAGGAGAGGAAAAGGCACAAATCCCAGACGGAGGAGGTGTGTGAAAAGGTATGCCAACATTTCACAGCATGGACTGTGTGGGAACATGGGCACAGGTCTTGTGTATCACTGTGTAGGCTGTCCATGAGCACGTTGTGGCTGGGAATACTGTGGAAAACTCCAGCATGTAAGCTGTACATACTTGTGAGTGAAGACAGGTCTGAAAGTTCTGTGTTGTAGCCAGTCTCAGTGTGCGAACATGGATGTTATAACCACGCCGGAGTT
The DNA here is from genome assembly GCA_018857735.1 of Alviniconcha marisindica. Classification (NCBI taxonomy): domain Eukaryota; kingdom Metazoa; phylum Mollusca; class Gastropoda; family Provannidae; genus Alviniconcha; species Alviniconcha marisindica. The sequence goes on from JABMCL010000813.1 coordinate 933,458, forward strand.
GTGAACACTTTTAAAAGTTAAATCCTGTATGTGTTGATTGTGCAAGCGCACAACCCTCCAACTCCTGTGAGGAGGCTGTGATAGTGTGCAAACTCTGTTTTCAAGTCCCGTTGTGTAGGGTGTGTATTGAAGTGAACACCAGTTTAGAATCACACCCTGGAGACTGTTGACATAGGTCAGAAAATCCCACATTGTAGGTTTATCACACAGGCTTCAAAATCCAAACGGGTAGGCCACGTCTCTGTGGGTTGATCTTGATACCTAATGTCAGCTCAAATCTCAGTGACTGGTATACGCTACACCACAAAAAAAATAGGGATGTATTTGGGCTCTAAACTGTATTATGTATGCTGTTAGTACTAACATGGGTCGCAACATATGAATTGATAACTAGGTCAACATATCAAGGTTTTATTTAAACGTCTTTACTTTTCAGCTTTGAAAATGTAGTAGACATATGGATCCTGAACACATTTAAGCACATTGTACTGTTCTTAACTGTGCAGTATATATTTATGAAGTACATTTGAAAAACATTGAGAAGGATAGTGAATGTTTTTGGTGTGCGTTGTAATGAGTGCAATTTTTTTCTGTCCTCCAGAAGAAAAGCCATTCATCAACACCTCTCATACCAAAAAGCCAGAATCCACCCAACAAGCAGTTGTCACAAAGGTGAGAATGTCAAAATTGTGCTTGGTTCTGTTTCATAATACAGCAGGGGTCACTTTGACTTGCCAGTTTGCATCACCTTCTGCAAAGCTTTAAGTAAGTTGTGTCATAGGTAAAGAAAAATGTGTATAGTAAATGTTCAGTCCATGGACTTGCGTAACTGGGGGAGTGTTTTGGCAGTTGAAATTCGCTTCAGCTGTCTTTCACTTTAATCTCCCTTAACCCCTTAATAACAATGTTTGTCTCTTAAGTTTGCCAGATTTTTTTCCTTATGCATTTGAAAGAATGACTCAAACTGAACGGACTGGAAAAAAGTTTTTTTGTTTGTTAATATATCATGGACTAAATGACTGTAAATGTGAAGATAATAATGTGGAGCATTTGTGTTGTGATGTTTTTTGTTTTTTAATACAAAAATGGTTGCTACTGAATATTTGTATAGGCTACTTCAGTGTTGTGATCCCCAGTTTAGACTGACCCTTAGAATTTTTGACAGGGGGTCATTGTGACCCTCACTTAAAATTTCTGTAGGGAGCCTTGCTGAGACATGCACATCATACCTCTATGACTATTTTCCCCATCCTCTTCAATCATTTTTCCTCCTCATTTATTAGTGTGATTTGTGCTTGCTTTAGACCATAAGTGCATGTTCTTTATGTTCACAGCAATTCAGCAGTATCTCAGAACTCGGAGAGCATCAACAGCAATCATCATCCGTCGTCAGCAGCCACACCCCCGCTGACGGCATATGCTGCTGCTGCTAGCAGTCAACAACACAACGCAGCAGGTCAGCCCACATGACTTATTTCAGGTTATATGTATATTGCTCTCCTGATGTTTGAGGCAGAACATGCAAGGTTTTGTGATTTTGTTTTGCTTGCAAAAGGGTACTGGTGGGTAAGGATGTGGGTTATGCCTTTCAGAGTGAGCAAGAGGGTTGGGCTGTGTGGCTGTCAGCTTCCGATACTGTCTTTTCTCACTTTTACAAAAGCATAAAGTGGGAGTTTCAGTGTGACTGTGCTTGGTTTTTTGCATGACATGGCCAGTGCTTGTCCCCATCCTGCTTAAAGACACGGTCAAAGCCTGTTCCCATCCCGTTTCGAGATTTGATATGTTCTGCAACCGAGGCAAAAAGAATTCCAGTTTGAGTTGAGCATATGTATTTGTGTTGCCAGATTCCAAGCCCATGGTGAACTCCGTTGACCACGTTTCCAACAGTATAAACAGCAACAGTGTGCCAGTGTCGAGTGTCAGCAACTCTGTCTCTCTCACCTCCTCGGGAAATCCCTCTGTCCCCTCAGCACCATCACCCCACATGAACTCTGTGGGGTCCACAGCCCCTGTGGGCTCCAGCTCCGCCTCAACAGGGATCAACTCCATTCAGAACAACAGCAGTCGACCTGACATGCCCGTTGTTATGAATGGACCTCACAGTGCAGGCAGCCATTTCATCCTCAAGGTGCGATACCATTACTGAATGCTGTCGTAGGCATGTTTGATAATTCATTAGGCTTCCTTTATTATTATTTTTGGCGCTTCCTTTTTCTCTCTCCAGGGATCACATTAACGCATGTTTTGAATGCTACGTGTGCGTTATTTTAGGTTGTGATGCTTAGTGCAAAGGCAAAAACTAGTAAATCTAGAAAGGACTACAGTCACAGCAGGGCTTGTGCCTTGCTGTGTTTGAACTGTCCTCCCCTTCCCCTAGTTTTCAGTAGCTAATAGTAGCAATCTGCCATGACACGCAAACGGGGGGGGGGCATGCTTTCACACATGTTGTGCATTAACATGCATTGGCTGTATGAAGAGTTCTGCATGCAGTGGGGCTTACTTTTGATGGCAAGGTTGATGGTGAGCGACATGACCCCAAACCATTTTAACATTTGCTGTTTTTTTTCAGAATCAAGATTCCTTGTCATCATTGCAATCAATAGCACAACAAGCTGTGACCAGTGCTGGCTTGGATGCGCGAGTGACAAGTCCAGCGCAGAGGACAGACCCTTCTAGTGAGTGTCGTGTGGAATAGAGAATACTGGTGCTTTTATTTGTCCAGTCCAGGAGCATGTGTAGAATGTACACAAAATGGAACACAGAATTGACATGCTGCACACAGTTATACAGTATGTGTCCCGTTAGTTTTTTGTTTTCAGATGAATTGGTTTCTTTTCACTGCATTGTTATGGTGGTCTATTGTAGGGTGGAGTATATGACGGGAATGTTCACATTGCACAGGGGCATTGTTTGAAAATGTTCTGGACTATTGATCTGTTTTCTTGTATTGTCTCAGATAAATGAAGTATGCTTTGATCAATATGCCTTGGTTTTATGTAATCACCAAAGGATATTTTTTGTATTTTGACATAAGGCTGGGTGCCCGTCTTTATATGTTTTGGAGTCAATTCACAATTTACATGTGATGGGGCATCAGAACCAAAACATTTAATCTGGTTCCTTCCTGCAGGGACTGCAGACCTGCAAATCAAGTGAGATGCTACTCGTTTAGCAGTTCTCTGCTAGAATTAGAGGGTTATAAGACTCATTGTAACTGAACAACCTATGGTGGAACTGTCTTTGGGGCCACATCATTTTTTTCAAATGCAAAAATATTTGAGGAGCTTGTGGGAAATGGGTTGGAGAGCATATAGCCTTCCTGAGCACTCCAATATCTAAACTCGGGTGAACTGAACTCTGCTGTGATCCATGTATGTTTGATTATGGATGGAGCCAGTTTTTCTGTTTGTATAGTTTGTTGGCCATGTGTGGCTCAGTGAAAATGACTGTTCACTCATGTTCACTGTTTCTTCTGTTGCAGGTGTGTTCAATTCTTCACCAGCTCCTCCTCAGCCCACCGCTCCTTCACCGGACAACCAATCAGTGGCAGCGTCAGTGTTAACGTCACAGACTCTGAATGTGTCGCAGGTTAGCGGCAGTTTGAGCTCTAGTCAGCAGAACTCCGCGCCGCAGACGTCCAGCATCCAGTTAAATCCACTTCTGGGTGTGGCCCCATTGGGGCCAGTGCCCCTCATGAAGGAGAACCTCTATCAGCTGACCATGAGCGATGCAGCCTTTCATCACTTGCCTCACCCATCAGACTCGGAAAGACTAAGGTGAAGTGCTGATTTCATTGCATTCGTGTTGTCACGAGAAAACTGTTCAGAAAATGTGCTCACTTTTTTCCTTTTTCGTTGTTGATCTGTTTTTTTATTTTATTTTACTAGGAATTGCATGTGACAGTTTGCGTTGCCGTAAGACATTCTCAGAAGGGGGGAAATGAAGAAAGAGGCCAACATTTGGGATGCAATCCTTTCTTGAATAAAGTTGGACAGGGTATGAAAATTGGGTTCTTGGCAGGAACTGGGATATTTGTTTTCATCATCCAGAAGGATTTCAGATGAGCACTATTTTGTGTGTGTAATTTATCATGCCAATTCTGAAGTGACTGAAAATGTGGCACTGTCTTCCATTTTGTACTTTCTGTGACTACAGTAGGAGGATCATTGGTGATAGTTGAAGTTGGGAGGGAGATAGGCTTTAAGTGAGTTAGTGCACTTGTTCGCATCCCCCTATTGCATGCAGAGAAAGAAAGTGAAACAATCGATAAAAGTTATTTCAAGGATTTTATGCCATGTATTGGATGGTTTAATATTTTGTCAGTATGGGGGCCTGAATCAGTTTGTTGTGGTCTAGTTGGCACATTCAAACTGAACAGTCCTTTTTTTATTTTGTTTGCCCATATGATGAATGTATCAGCTTGTGCCTCTGCAAATGCCCAAACACTGAGTCCGTTCTCAGAGGTATCATGGTCTAAATTGATGATGGGAACTTGACCATTTGTTGGCACAGAGAATATCTGTTCATTTGCAAACTGGATTCAAACATAGCTTCATTTGTTTTCCACCATAAGTGGCGTCAGTCCTCTGTTGGGCAGCTTTAACTGCTGCACAACATTACTGTGATACTGAAAACAGGACCACGTGGTTATTGTCATAAGTGTGTGCAGGCACTACTTACCACGGAACCCTTGTCCAACACCTGTCTACTACCAGCAAGTTCCACCGACTCAAGCAGACTCTCTCGACTTCTTCTCCAAGTTGTCCACAGAAACCCTATTCTTCATCTTCTACTACATGGAGGTGAGTAGGGGGCTTCAAACAGAACACATTTCATCTCTGCTGTTCTCTGGCTTTTGGTTGGTCATTTGGTTTGTTGGTGTGCTGCTCAGACCAGGGATTTCAGTCATGGAATTTCTCACGTTACGATTCCTGTAGCTAAAAGTAAACACTGGACTCTGAAGATTGACATTTGCTGTAGCCCCAGCACTATGGTTGGAGACAGTAAGATGTCAGTAATTTGTTTTTGGTTGAAGAGCAAAGCACCCAGCATGTTGAATGATATATTGAGCAAGGCTTTGATTGAGGTTTCCTTATTGCTTGGTGGCAAATTCTTTGTAAAGAGCCGCATAGTGTGGTGTGGCGAGGGGCACACAGTCGAGATGTAGCAGGTTTGAACCAGTGTTTAGCCATTGACCTGCCCAGTTGTACAGCTCAAAAAATGGAAAATAGGTGTATGAAACTTCTCCTGGTACTTGTCCTTTGTAATTATAGCAGAAAGGCAGTACAAGTCTGCAACAAAAAGGTTATCTCTTTTGAGAAGCATTCCCTTTTGAAGTCCCTGTTATGTAAATTTAGCTCCAGAATATCAAAACAGACTTAAATAAATGATTGCTCTGTGTCCATGTTGTCACTGAAAAGTGTGCTTGTTTGTTGTTGTTTTGCAGGGAACCAAGGCTCAATATTTGGCAGCAAAGGCTTTAAAAAAGCAGTCCTGGAGGTTCCACACCAAGTACATGATGTGGTTTCAGCGCCATGAAGAACCAAAATCAATAACAGAAGATTTTGAACAGGTGAGAATAGACTGCTCTGATAAGGCCTTGTTTGAATGTGTGTATGTGCATGTGGTTTGCTGACACCTGACTGAGCAGAAATGGAGGGTTGTGGGCTGTAGGAGAAATACTCAAATTATGCCGCTGAGTACACTGGCCATACTTTCTTCACAAGCTCAGACATAAAAACGGAGTGGAAGATTGTTAACAAAGCCTTCAAATGATGTAATGGTGGTGGTTCTTTGATCTCTTGCAAGTTTACACAATGCCACCTAGTGGTCAGGTTGAAAGCTTGTGAAGAAAGAGGCAAGGACTACAGCCCAGTGTGGAACTCTGTTGATAAGATTATGTATGCAACCACTTTATGCAAAGGGATCCTCTGTTGGGCGTCATTCTGGTTTTATGGGTTTCCATTTGTAGTGGTATGTGTAAAGGCCTGGATGGAGTTGTTGCCTTTGGTCTGGTTGAACATCTGCCGATGGAGCAGTTCATAGCTGTGCATGCATGCTGTAGTGCCAAAAGAAACTAAGTGTGTGGACCATTGTATAGTTGCAGTTAGGCAGAACTTGCTTTGGTTAACTTTTCTAATGAGGCACCACTGTCTTTTTTTCTGCTTTCAGGGCACATACATCTACTTTGACTATGAGAAGTGGGGCCAAAGGAAGAAGGAGGGTTTTACCTTCGAGTACCGATATTTGGAAGATCGGGATTTGAATTGAGTCTGTGCTATGTGTGTGTGAGCTTGAGGAAGACTGCTAGGTGCAGAGACGCACTCTTATGAGAATCACAAACTGGCAAATGCTGGCCATTAGACATGAATACTGCCGAATGAGGATGGCACTTCCTCGTCTGCGACTGGTCGTCCAAAGATCTCAAGAGGCTATGTTAGTCGGGTCGTCGACTGTCTCCCCTCCAGTGAAGCGTGACAAGTATTGCCGATGCAGTGGGCGTGGTGACTGGGCAGGACTAGCCTTTCTGCAGCTCTGCTGTGGCCGTCCAAGAACAACATGTAGCATGTGCATACAGCTCCACTCTCTTCCTGCTAACCCCAACCCCCTCCATCCCCCTTCACACACACATCCAAAAATAACTGGAAAAGAACAAGAAAGTAAAGAAAGAAGAAAAGATAATCAAAAGTAGTCTCTACCCTGAACAACCTGATGGAGTTGTGTGTGGAGCACAATACCGTGTGTTGCCCGAGAAACATTCATCACTACCAGTGTACACTGCTAGCATGTGGTGTTGTGACCACACCAGTTGGCTGTGCAATTGTTGATTATCATGTATAATTATACTCTGCAAGACACAGGCTGTGATCAGGCATTGTAAGCGTCTTCATCACTTGTATCACTTGCATACACCCCCTAGGAACCTCAGGAATGCAACCTTTTAGAGAAGTGGTATGATGACATACAGGCAAGCTTAAGTTTGTTGGGATTGTGGTTGAACACTTTTTCTCTTGGAGACTGGTGTTTAAGTAGGAAGTTTTTGTCGGGTGCATGCACATAAGTGCTGTGATTTTTAAACTTACTCGCTGTCTCTCCCCTCATTCAAAGGTTGTCTTAAATTGCAAAGATGGGTCTTGTCTTGAGGTGAAAAGGGGCCATTTGTGATGGTATCATGCCTGTTAAGTGTTTCCTTCTTGAAATACTAAAAAAAAAAAGGGGATGGAGCTTTTATTTTTTGCATTTCCAACATTTTCTCTGTGACTGTCACAGATTTTTAATGAGTTGATTAGGGTAACAATTCATTAACAGATTAAGAGAAGTTTTTACTTTTTTGCAGCTGTAAAGGGTGTACAAGACAACAACAACTTTTCTTTTTGTCTCTCTCAATCTTATTGCACATTTTATACTGGTGTAATTTTGGCTGCTGACCAGATAGATTCTATTTTCTCGTGAATGACTCAGTGGCGGCTACAGAACCAGGGAAGTTTATGAAGCTTTCCCGGGTAGCTCCCCTCCCTGTCAGTCTCATCCCCAACTATCGAATCATCACATATCTGCAGAATGGCTTGTCAGCATGGGGTGTGCAGTAAGCCAAGGTGTGAGAGTGCAGCGCTGACTCCCTGATTCGTAGCTGTGTGAACCAGCGAGCGTGTGGGTGTGCGAGCGAGTGAGTAGCATGGAAGGGACTGACTGAGCAAACTGCCTGCCCCTGCCCCCCTGCCACACCCTGTTCTGCTGCTCGTTTGCCTGACCAGGAGCTGTGGGGTGTACATGGACTTTTGGGTGGCTGAACTGTGAAAGCGAGTGCAAACACAGAACAAATCTCTTCACCATGGTGCTACTTGTGCATGTGGCGGGCGACTTGTCTCCTATGCAATGCTGTGATCATCATGGGAAACGCAGCTCTGTGTTTGGAGTGCAGTTTGAAGTGACTTCAGCCATTTGATATCTTTTTATAAGGGTATGAGTGAAGGTGTGCTTGGGTACTTAATACGCTTCGATTTCGAAGAAAACTTAGCGAGGTTGTGCGTGTGGAGAGAAGGTAACAAGTAACAAGCAAACTGAGAGAAACTGTCATTGTCACCTTGTGTGTGTTTTGGCAGGTCCAAATGAGAGTTTTCGCTTCTTTTTTTGTTTCTGTTTTTTGTTTTTGGTGACTGCATTTAAAATGCAGAGAGTGTGAGAGCAAGTTTTGTTTTGGGAATGCAAGAATGAGGAAAAGATCTCTGCTGATTCTGTTGTGGTGTCCTTTGTTTTCTTTGAGCGAGTTTTCTTCCCCAGTCCAGGTAGATGAGTATTGTGTAAATAGACGCAAGAGTGGTATGTGATGCAAGACGCATGAATGGGTGGGTAATGCGAGTGCTGCAGATGGGTGTGTGACAGCAGGGCAGAAAGTGGGTGTGATGGCAACGTAGCGGTTTGTGTCTGGGCGTCCAGCCAGCGTGCGTGGTGTCGGTGATCCTCAGCAATGTCAGGCAGAGTGAGATGTGCAAGCTAATGATCAACTTGTTGGTTTTTAGTCCAGTGCGCTCTGTCAGCTGTGTCCTTATTTTTGTACAGCATGTGACGTGATGTCACTGCACGGCTTGCCTCTGCCCTGCGGCTGGTGGCTTTTTACCGGTCTTGGGGCGACTGTAAATAATTTAAGGGTAGCTGTGACTCAGGTGACATTCATGACTCGTGCGGTAAAAAAAAGTCTTTAAAAAAAAGATAATAAAAAAGCACATTGGTCTGACTCAGAGAAAGTCTTCGTGTTCATTGTTTTATGCATGGTTCGTGAATGGTTGTGAAAATGCACCCACAAGAACAAGAAACAACGGACACGTGCGTGCTTAACCGGATTTTGGGGAAGTGTGCATTGTGGGCGTTTCTTTTAAAAACAAAACGCGTGTGTATTGAGACCTCTCAGCTAGGTCCGACAAAAACGGAACCGCACAGTATTTGGTTTCTGCAAGGGCCAGTACTGATGTGAAGGGAAGGCGCAAAACGTTACAGACTGAAGATGAAGGCTGCTTAGAAAAAGAATGTTACAAGTGCAAAACTTTATCTGGAAAAAAGAAAAAGGTGAACGGCCTGATGATAAAGCAGAAGATCATTAACGGGCTGTTTGGACTAGCACCTCCAATATGGCCCGCGGCGCCCAGCATTTATTTAGTGGATGGACCCTAACCCCCATGGTGTGTCCTTCGAGGCTGACCTCCGACACTGTACATCTCCAGTCCCCTCGCCCGAGAGGGAAATCGTCGGTAGTCGGTGGCAACTGAGAAGAGCTCCATTGTCAGGTGGCACAAAGTGTGAGCTGCCGCCAAGCCTTCAGGAACACTTGCCTAACCAGGCCAGTTTTCAATCCATGCTAATGAAGTTCTAGCTCGTGGACGAGTTCGCATGTGTGCACGTGAAGCACTGGGGGAAAAGGCCGGACAATGAAGGTGTCTAGGTGTACTGATGCGCTGTATTTATGACCTAAGCCGGCAGCGGGAAGGGTCAGAGCTCAGGAGCTGTGTGAAAGTCGGGGTGGACGTCCTGGGCTCCCTGTCCCAAATAGTCTTTACGGTCTCGGTGGACGTAAAGCAACACTCAACAGCGGGAAGGACTGTTCGTCTGTAACTGGCTCTGCTGAGACGGCAATGATGAGGAGGTTACTCTTCGACACTGGCTGCAGGCTGGATAAAGTCCGTCGTGTACGCGAGCAATCTCCACATAGTTCAGGAGCTGTGTGAGAGTCGAGGTGGCCGTCCTGGGCTGTCCGTCCTAACGAGCCTTCTGGTTTCCGTGGACGTAAAGCTATACTGAACCATGCTCACGCATTGGTCTCAGCTTGTCCCTACTATGTCAGCCGACATCCGAGGACATTAAGCATCATCTGAAGAAGAAGAGCAATCTCATTTGTTAAGTCTGGCAATACGTGTGTTGCCTAGCGACTGTCGGACAATACGCGTAATGCCCAGCGACCGTCCGGCAATACGCGTATTGATTCAAGTAATACTCAATCTGTCCGGCCTTCAACGTGTTGCAGGAAGAGAATAATCGCACCATAATCACAATGCATTGGTGCTATCTTTTGGTATTAGTGTAGCCTATTGTTCGAAAAAGCATGAACGGGTGTGATTATTTGCCGAGTTCGTCATTACAGACACGACACACAATCCACCAGCAACACCAATGTCAGATTAATTTGTAAATATTTATTACATAAACTTTACCAAGTAAAAGCTCTGCAATATAAAATCGTGTTCATAACTGACTGAAGACAATAAGCAATGTTAGAGAGGTACTAGCATGCCACCATCAGTGCTGTCAGGAACAACATTTTGGAGGTCTTGCATGGAGTCACCCTGATATAACCGCACTGGTTGACTGGGTGTAAAACACCAATTTACTTCTTACATGGAGCCACGTACAAAACACACTCGCTTCGTGAAGTCGCTTCAGTCACTTTAATCATTGGACCGAAGGATAAAACACTATCGGGGAGAGAGGGTGCCCGGCAAACTCCAAGCACTGGTTTACGACATCCGGAACTCTTTTGGAGGAAGGTGCCGGAAAGCGATGCTCGGAGTGTGGGTGCCCGGGTCAAATCGGTTTGCGCGCGTAAAGCTATTGCGACGACTGTTCGGTGACGACGCCCTGCCACAGAAAGACAGTTGTACACCGACCGAAGTTTGCTTTTGTAGCGTTTCAGAGCCGCGATTTACTGAACATGAATCCCGGCACGGTACCACTGCAGTTGCATCTGACAAGACCTACATTCTATGTCTCGCTTTCCAGGCAGGAGCGGCGGACGAATGTTCTTCTCCAGGGTCAACTTTCTGCGCTGACTCCAGTCTTAATTTCGAAATCCATTCCACCCCCGTGGTACCGCAGTAGCACGTAAACTGAAATCCCGTATTTGTGCTGAAAGTGCAGTTTACAGCAAACACGCATACATCTTGTATGTGGCTTCGAATGAAGTGACACTGTAAATTGGTGCATGGTTGTGTGGAGTGGTGTATACAGCCGAACGGACCGCGGCAGCCGTTTCAGTCAAGTGTCATGTAGTGGCATCAGCCATGTAGCAAGCAAATCACTGAGTGGCGCTTGAGTTGCCTACACCACTTCAGTGGATATTCAAACCCGCTGTAAAAAGGCTACAGTCACTTCAGAATCGCATATATATCAGAGCTCAGGAGCTGTGTGAAAGTCGAGGTGGCCGTCCTGGGCTCCCGTCCCTAATAAGCCCACGGTTTTTGTGGACGTAAAGCAACACTCAACCATCAGAATCAAAGCTCGGCAGGCAGTCTCTGTGGAAGTAAAGCAACATAAGAGAAAGACAGTCAGAATCACGTGCGACAAGAGCGCGGTGAGGTCTACTCAGCGAGAGCGGCAGACACGGAACAGCGCTGCCTAAATGCGATCCGATGATAAAAAGGATGTCGTAAATGAGCCGATGGTTGAGTTTGACAAAATCTTAACCCCGCCCAGTGGCACGACATAGCTCTCTCTCTCTCTCTCTCTCTCTCTCTCTCTCTCTCTCTCTCTCTCTCTCTCTCTCTCTCTCAAGCCGG